>JASTWK010000081.1:0-542502 GCA_030770225.1 Temnothorax unifasciatus
GAGGAGGAAAGTCACGTTGGGCGATGATGGCGAGTGCGAGGTTGTCGGTGTTGGGAAAGTTCGCATCGAGAAGCTGGTGAACGGTGAGTGGGAGCCCGGTATTATCGAGGGTGTGCTTCTTGTTCCGCGAGTGACGAGAAATCTTTTCTCTGTCGGGGCGTGTACTGCGAAGGGTTTTCGCGTCGGTTTTGAAAACGGTGTCGTCGAAGTGTTGAGAGACGGGATAGTCATGGCCACGGGGGTCAAACAGTCGAACAGCCTATATCGCATGTTCTTTCGAGTGCCGGTGGTGCAACGAGAGGCGAATGTTTCGTCGTTGGACCTTAAAGTGTGGCACGAACGTCTCGGACATATTCATAAGCGCGCCCTGTGTGATCTCGTGAAGAAAGGAGTCGTGGAAGGAGTCAGCGTTCGAAATACTGAAGAATTCTTTTGTGAAGCCTGCCAGTTTGGCAAGTTACATAAGCTGCCATTTAGAAAAGCAGTCGAGAAGAAGTCGAGAAAACCCGGGGAGTTTATACACAGTGATGTGTGTGGCCCGGTGCCTGTGCAATCAACTGGTGGAGCGCGTTTTTATCTTCTCTTTAAAGACGACGCAACAAGTTTCCGTTATGTATATTTCATACGTCATAAGGCTGATGTGTTTGATCGCTTCAGAGAGTTCGAGCGATTGATATACAACAAATTCGGGCGCACGATGAGTACGTTGCGCACCGACAATGGAACGGAGTATCGGAACGCGAGGATGTCAGAATACCTGAAGGAGAGAGGGATAACTCTGGAAACAACAGCACCGAACACACCCGAGCAGAACGGGCGGGCGGAGCGTGATAATAGGACAATTATCGAGTCAGCAAGGACCATGCTTCACGCGAAGAAGTTACCGGCACATCTTTGGGCGGAAACTACGGCCACGGCGGTGTACACGCTCAATCGAACGGGACAGTCGCATTCGGGCGGAAGCCAGACACCTTTTGAACTGTGGACGAGGAAGAAGCCGAATCTCAAACATATGAGAGTATTTGGTTCGGACGCGTACGCGTACGTCCCAAAACTGAAGACAACAAAGTTCGAGGCGCGAGCTAAGAAGTTGATCCTCGTAGGATACGACAGCGAGTCGACTAACTACAGGTTGTATGATCCCGAAAATAAAACTGTATCTGTTTGCAGGCACGTGAGTTTTAATGAAAAATCGAGCGGTTTTGGATTTGTTGTACCGACATCTGAGGTGCAGGTGTTTGTTCCACTGTCGAGCGGTGACGGTAAGCCAGAGGAAGTTGATGAAGATGTAGCTGAAGTCAATGCCGAGAACGAGGAGGATGGAGCAGCCGTCGATGACGAGTTCGAGGATGCACATGAGGGTGAGGCGACTGAACGTGCCGAGCCCGGGGTTGAGTACAACGCCTCGTGTGCCTCGTGTGTTGCGAGATCGCGCGACATTGCGCTTGCCGGACAGATTCCAGGTAAATCTCGCCGAATACAATATACCATCTACATATGGTATGAGGAAGCTGTGTCGTGTCCAGAGGCTGCTCAGTGGATCGAGGCGATCGAGGATGAACTGCAGGCACACAGGGAAAATGGTACATGGAAGTTGGTGCCGCGAGTACCAGGAAGAAAATTAATAGATTCCAAGTGGGTCTTCAAGGTGTTGAGAGACACTGAAGGAAGAATACTGCGTTTCAAGGCGCGTTTATGCGCGAGAGGATTTCTGCAACAACACGGAGTGGACTACTCCGAAACGTTCTCGCCGGTAGTCAGATATGACTCAATTCGAGTCTTATTGGCGATCATCACCGAGGAGGATCTCGACGTTGTGCAATTCGACGTTCGCACAGCGTTTCTTCATGGAGACCTGGAAGAAGATATACAGATGGAGATTCCGACGGGGCTGAGGATCGACGAGGAAGATGGAGGACGAGAAAGTGTCGTGTGCAAACTTGAAGTCCTTATATGGACTTAAACAGGCACCACGTTGTTGGAATGTGAAGTTCGTGGGTTTTCTTAAGCGATTCAATTTACAGGAGTCGACTGCTGATAAGTGCGTATTTTGCGGTGTATATAACGGTTATAAAGTGTATTTCGTGGTATTCGTTGACGACGGTTTCATTGCCTCAAAGTCGTCAAAAGTACTTGCGGAAATCGTAAACATACTGAGCGAGGAGTTCGAGATCACTCTCGGCGACTGTAGTTGTTTTGTCGGTATTCAGATTGAGCGAGATCGCGATAAGAAAACGTTGTTCGTGCATCAGACGGCGTATGCGAAGAAAATTATAGAGAAATTCGGTATGAATAATTCAAAAGCGATTACTGTACCGGCGGATCCACATGTTACTTTACTTCCGGTCGAGTCAGGGGGAACAGAGCTAAACGTGCCTTATCGTGAGGCTGTAGGATCACTAATGTTCCTTGCGATAGTGACACGCCCGGATATTGCGTATTCAGTTAACCTAGTGAGTAAGTTTTTGAACAATCACGACGAGAGTCATTGGCGTGCGGTAAAGCGGATTTTTTCGTACTTGGTTGGGACTGTTAATATGGGAATCGAATATCGAGCAGAGGGATCAAAGATCGAATTAAAGGGTTACTCTGATGCTGATTTCGCGAGCGACGTGGAGACACGTAGATCAACGACGGGATATGCTTTCTGCATGGCCAATGGCATAGTCACCTGGGCGTCTCAGCGCCAGAAGCTTGTATCATTAAGCACAACCGAATCAGAATATATTGCAGCTGCAACCGCGTCGAAAGAAGCCGCGTGGCTGCGTACTTTATTAGCAGATATCGGGCATCGCTGCGTTGAGCCTACCGTCATACATATTGATAATCAGAGTACAATCCGTCTTGTGCGAAATCCGGAATTCCACAAGCGGACCAAACATATAGATGTTAAATACCATTATATTCGCGAAAAAGTCGAGAGTCGAGATATTAGCGTGGCGTTCGTGCCAACCGAGATTCAGTTAGCGGATATTTTTACTAAGGCTCTACCGAGAAATCGTTTTCGTGATTTGTGTGCAAGTCTAGGTTTGTGTGCAAAACGCTCCGACGGCGGAAGTGTTGAGGTATGTGTCGTCGCATTTGAAGTATGTGCATGTATGTACGGCATGTGTGTGTGTGTGCATGCTCCGGAAATAGCCGAATCTGGTCGAGCGTCGCGTACGAGTTGCGTTGCCGCGAAGCGTGCCGATTGTCAGTTTGTCAACAAGCGATTCGTAAAGAAGAAAGTCTTGTCTTGTTAAAAAAATAAAGTTTTTCTCTGCAAACTCTCCTCCTTGCATTCAACAGTATTATTCGACAACAAGATATACCATTAGTACGAACGCGAAAACAAGTTCCCCTGAATTGCACAACAAGAAAAACATCGATAAACCCCCCAAATCAAGATTTGGAAGCGTAATATAAAAGTATAATATCGATGTGATATCGTGCGTATGTGTGCGTGCAATGTAGCGTGCTATCCTTGTCTACAGTATATCTTTGTCTATACAAAGACAGATATAGTCGATAACATAGAAAATAATAATTTTATCGGTTATACAGACGGCTCCAGCATCCCCTTAATCTTACATCTTTATAGTGTACATTTATTATTTTTCCACATAATTACCATCTCTTTCTATACACTTTTACCATTTGTGAATAAGACACTGTATACTCTTGCGGTAAAAATCTTTGCTTTTATTCTTGAGGGCTCGATCAACACTTTTCTTTAGCTCGTCGTCACTCATCTATAGAATTCGACCTGACGAAAATCTGAATGAGGTTTTTCTTCTTCATGACAACGCACGGCCCCACATCAGTCTGCGAATGAGGGAGGCAATTGCCAAACTGCAATGGACTGTTCTTTCTCATCCTTTTTATAGTCCGGATCTGGCGCCTCTTCGGCCTATTGAAAGATACATTTCGTGGACACCAATTTTCAGATGACGATGTGCTAAAGAAAAGTGTTGATCAAGCCCTCAAGAATAAAAGCAAAGACTTTTACCGCACGAGTATACAGCGTCTTATTCACAAATGGCAAAAGTGTATAGAAGGAGATGGTGATTATGTGGAAAAATATAATAAATGTGCACCATAAAGATGTAAGATTAAACTCACGTAAACATCAAAGTTCCAGAAATAAAATTTTCTGAGAAAAAAATTAGAAAGCATTACTTTTGTACCGACCCTTGTAACATAGCAACAACGTCACGTGATTTTCACGTCAGTTTTTAATCAGTCGTTACGTCAATTATCTTTTTATAATTACGTAATAATGACGTAAAAATGATAGGAATAAGTCACAGATAACGATGACAATGACATTTCAAGACATCAAAATTATAATTAATACAAAATGTACAAAATTATAATTAATTAAAGACGAGATTTATTATAAAATACATACATTTTATGTTTTGTGTCCATTTAATTATTATCAGTCAAAAATAAAGGTATCATTAACTAAAATAAGATTACATTAACGTTACATTAATCCAAAAGTGTGCCACATTTTATTGTACTCCACGATACAACTGATACAAGTTGTGCAATTCTGTTATTTATATTTATATCGTAATTATACCACCATATTCGTCATATTTTAACCCGTTGACTGTGTATGACGACTATAGCCACAAAAACAAAAGTGGCCAAGAGTGTGTATGACGGCTATAGCCGCAACGTAGAAAAAACAAAGTAAAACTTTCTGAATTTGCTTGAAACTTGTTACTCGGGGGTTTCTGGGGTCGCTGATTACGAATCCGAAGTCAGATGTACAAAATTCAAAATGGCGGATCCAATATGGCGGATCAAAATTACAAAAAATGGTCTGAATTTCATGAAATTTGGTACCCTTATGTTTTTTGGGTCTCTGAATCCGAATATGAAGTCAGATTTTCAAAATTCAAAATGGCGGATCCAATATGGCGGATCAAAATGACAAAAAATGGTCTGATTTTTATGAAATTTGATACCCTTATGTTTTAAATCTGACATCGTATTCGGATTCAGAGACCCAAAAAACATAAGGGTACCAAATTTCATGAAAATCAGACAATTTTTTATGTAATTTTGATCCGCCATATTGTACCCGCCATTTTGAATTTTGTAAATCTGACATATTCGGATTCAGAGACCCAAAAAACATAAGGGTATCAAGTTTCATAATAATCCGATGAACTTTTTTTTCAACACACTTTTGGCCCAAATAGTAAAATTCTCTTACACAGCCAATGGGTTAAATACGAGTAACGGATCCTATTGAATGCCATCTATCGGATGATCCGACTTACATATATATTCTTTTAATTTGAAAATGATCTATTGCGATTTGCATAGTCTTTTAATTTGAAAATGACCTATTTGAAACGTATTATAAACGTTTTTAAATTAATGTTAATTGTTATTACGTTAGAATATTCACGTATTTTAAACGTCAATTATTGGATACATGGCTTCTAGGACTGCTAATCACTACTTATCAACGTGAAAATCACATGACGTTAGTTGCTGCCTGGGAATATTTTGAAAGTTGTACATATTGTGTTTTATATTATTCGTCATTGAGAATAAAATTTTATATAACATTTAAGATACGATACCACATAATGCATTCAGTGTATATTCACTAACAAACGATACTGAATCTTTTATAACTGCGCCTCTTATATCTTTTAAAGACTTTGTCATATTCTCACTCTGCTCAAACAAAATCTCAACAAACTGCTGTAATATGTTAAAATGAAACAAAGGGGCTAATATATTTCTCCGTGAATGCCATTTGGCGCCTAAAATATAAATAATAGAAAGCATAAGGTAACATTTTAAACAAATATTGCTATGAGATGATACACGATTTTTGATATAATTTTTCATTATTTAAAAATTTTTTAATTATTTCAAATTTATGTTTTCTTTATCGCAAACTTATCGTTTTTCGATAAAACATACTCATAAATAAAGAGTTTTTGTACAATGCTTTTAATTTCCTCATTATATTTATACAAAGAATTGTAATTATTTATTTAAATCAAATTATTATTATCAGTATTATATCTAAAAATTATTAATTAAGAAAAAAATGATTTGATTTAAAAAGAAGAATTGAATTGGCCATTCCAATGTTGGACGTAAATATCATGACAAAATTATTTATTAAAGTAGCTGCACATGCATCTGCATTTATGTTATTATTTCTTCATCTCTATTACTTTATAAAGTAAATAAGATCACACAAGTTTATCATTTAAAATATTTAATATATCTACGTTTGCATAATTTTGTTTTATTATTAATATAATAAAAACTTGCGATGACTATGGTTAAAACCTAATAGTGAAGTATGTACATTTATATACCTACATATATGTATAAAAATATTATTACGTTACCTTTACTGGTACTAAGACCAGTGCCCACTAAACGATGTAAAACATAATAAACTCCACTCTTATCAATATGCTTCGCACTATTTAATATTGCCTGTAATCATACAACATATTAAATTAAATACATTTTAGCTAAATTGTATTGCAGATTATTATTTCATATTGTTTCTTAAATTATTTCAGATATCTCGTAATCTTTCGCAGATTGTCTATAAGTATAAATATTTTCGAAAATAAAAATAAACACTCATCAAATTCCTGGTATCTTAATAATAAACATAGAATAAAATCTTTTATATTTTGTTTACCTTTAAATCATCTGGATGACGGGCCAATACATAAGGCGTAAAGAATACCCAAGTTTTAAAAATAGAATAATATTCGTCAGATATATTTGTCATAAGCTTCCAATATTCCTCTAAAAAATGAATGTGTGTTACATATGTATATATAGAAATATTATAAGTATGGGTATTTTAGAATGAAAAATTTCCAAATATAATTTATGTTTACGTAACCATATGAACAAAGCAAATATAACCTCTATCAAGTTAGCCCCTCCACCATCGCAAAAAAATCCGTACCTATTAAAAAATTTAGTGCTATTTATGTGCTAATTTGTTGCTCTAGTCCGGATTTTGCCGTTTAGCAGGAAATGGCGATCGAAATGGGGGGGGGGGCAGCTTGTCGTCAAGCTAGCCGCCCCCATAATAAAAAAACCTATATAGAGTGCTCAAATCCAAAAAACAAATACACCAGAATTTGTTGCTTTTTTGTTGTTACAAGATAGCGTAAAAACATTTTTGAAATATAACGGTTTTTTTTAAATACCCATACAGCACAAGACCCTGCAGCAACATTGCAATCTTGCATATTGCAATGCAAGTTCAGCAACATTGCTGAAGCAATATTGCTGAAATAACATTGTAATGTTTTTAGCCATCAAAGTCGTAGATAACGGTCGACGCGGAGAAATATAATTTATTTATTTGCAGTTAGGGGTGAGCAACAAAATCATATGTTGCATATTCTGGTAGGACACGGTCCATAGAATATTTAAATAACAAAAAGACCCGAGCAACAAATTCCTTTACTTAGTTTTTAGACATCAAAGTCGCAGATAACGGTCGATGCGGAGATAAATAATTTGTTTATGTAGCAGTTAGGGGCGAGTAACAAAATCATAAGTTGCATATTCTGGTACGACACGGTCCATAGAATATTTAAATAACAAAAACATCCGAGCAACAAATTCTTTTACTTAGTTTTTAGCCATCCAAGTTGTAGATAACGGTCGAAGATGCAGTGAGAAACGATACATCGGATCGATGTCGATTAGACATCGAAATCTCGATATCAATACAAAATCGATCTTCACATCAATTTCAGTATTCAGGTGGTCACAGCTTTGACATTCATCGATATCGAAATCTTTGAAAAATCGATATATTTCGTATGACAGCTAGAGCGCTTTTATAACGCCCCAATCAGCAAAAAAATGTTTTTAAAAATATTATTTTTTAACTTTGTTTCTTAAGATGCAGTCTACTATGATAATAAATATTTTCTCGTATCTAAAAAATCTGAAAAAAACACCTTGGTGGGATTCGAACTCGGGACCTCTGGATCGTGAGTCAACTGCCTTACGTGGTAGACTATTTCTTAATTTAATGAAGTGTTATACATATATAGTCTACATATGTTATAACCAGCGCAAATATATAATTTTTCAAAAATCATCTTAAGAAACAAATTCAGTTTAAAAAGAGTAATAAAATTTTGAATTGGATATGTGATATAATATTTCTTAATGTCCGGTGAATGTCAGAAACCAGTGCCGGCTCATTACGAAATTCACCCGGGATGTCGAATAAATATTAAGTAAATGTTTTTTCAAATTATTATTGCAAGTGAATAAGTAATGTAAAATAAATATTAAATTAATGTCGAATAAATATTAAATAAATGTTTTTTCAAATCATTATTGCAAATAAATGAGTGATGTAAAATAATTATTAAATTAATGTCAAATAAATATTAAATAAATGTTTTTTAAAATTATTATTGCAAATAAATAAGTAATGTAAAATAAATATTAAATTAATATCGAATAAATGTTAAATAATTGTTTTTTTAAATCATTATTGCAAATAAATTATTAATGTAAAAGAAATATTAAATAAACGTTAAATAAACGTTTAATAAATATTTTTTCTAAATTATTACTTCAAATAAATAATTAATGTGAAATAAATATTTAATAAACATTAAATAAATATTATTTTTACAATGGATTGTATAAATGTATAATTAATAAAAAATAAATATTAAAAACACATTTAAAAAACATTGTCTGCTGATTGGGGCGTTTTTTGATGTCATAAAGAGAGTTTGCAAACGGAGGGAATTCCATTCCAACCTCTTTGCAAGAATTTTAACATTTATGAAAAATATAACAATCGAATCAATGTCGAAACAATATCGAATTGATGTCGATTTGAACTCTTCGAACTCAATTATATAAGTAAGACGTCAAAATAGATTTTTATAACTTAAAGTATTCTCCAAAAAATATAAATAATAACACATACGTTTCCAAAATAATTTAAACAATTTTTTATAATTTTTTAAAATAGTTGATCAATTTCGTGAATTAGTACGTTAAAAAGTACGTTAAAAAGAAAGAAAGAAGAAAAAAGAGGAAACATACACACACGTACATAAATATACATTATAACAGAAAATATTATCATAATTTAATTATATTAAGTAAAAGGTAAACGCAAGAACATAAAATTAAGTAAATATATGTCAATTTTAAACCATTTAAACCACTCAGCTGAAGCTGAGCGGAAAATAGCCAGTGGGAAATAGTAATCGAATCGATGTCGAAACTATGTTGAATTGATGTCAAAGAGTTCAAATCGACATCGATTCGACATCGTTTCAACATCGATTTGATTGCGTGCATCATGTATGACTCTTAATTATTCGGCAAAGTTGTCTCAATATATTTTAAGAATATTTTATAATAATATATTTTAAATATTTATAATATTTTTAAAATAAATTTATAATTAATTAATAATATAATAATAACTCATTATTCTCACTGAAAAAAGTAACTTATCGTTACCATAACTCGTTTTTCTCATCGAAAAACGTAATCCCTAGTAACAAATTTTTCATATAACATATATAAATGTATATAATCCTTTTTTAAAAAGGGCATTATATATATATATATGATATATATATATATATATATATATATATATATATATATATATATATATATATATATATTGTGACGTTGCAGTTTCGCTGCATCGTGGCAGCGCCCCGCCGCCGTCACAAGGCGCGGGATTTCGATAATTTGCGCCCGAGGACGATTTACCGAGTCAGAGCGAGAGATCTCCAGGGGCATAATTGTAATTGCGTTTTCGTATTCTGATCCTTTTTTTTGTTATTTTGTAAAATTGCGTGGCGCCTCACCGAGCTGAGACCGGAGTTCCTGAGGAGCGGATTATGGAGTGCAGGATCAGACGGAAGGAATCGAGCGACTTATCGATTGACGCGGACGGACCACGGCGAAACTCGCAGGCCGGCGGGCGCAGGGGAGCGCGGAAGGAAGCTCGCGCGGCACGTAATACGGCGACGGACGGACCCATAGAGGCAGGGCCCCGGGACTCCGGTGCGGAATAAACTTTGCCTGCCCTCCGCCCCTGTACAAGGGATTCCGGGACGGATGGCCACCGTTCCCGGACAGAACGAGAAGCGCGGGAACGTTAGCGTCTCGCCCGACCGGGAAGGATCCCGGCGAAATTACCGTGCACGCAGAGAAAACTTGAAGCGCCCTGCGGGAGCAGGATTGTCGGCCCTGTGCAAGGATCCGCCGCGAGCTTGCGGGCTCGCCCCTAATTGGTCCGCGCGATAACACCAAGCGGCTGCGTACGCCCGGGGTGGGGCACGCAATCGATTCCGCGATCGAGCGAAATTTCGGGAGCACTCATAGATCGTCCTCGATAACCACCGCACGTCTGAGTACTTGTCGCGGCATTAATTGAACATTTTGACGATTTCTGGCACTTGTCTCGGCCTTGGAGCGACGGCGAGGAGCCTCGAGAGAAAAGGACCAACGGTGAGGTTGCCTCGGTATTATCCTTGATCATGTAAAGCCACGATACCGCCCTCCGGGTCGCGCTCGCTCGAAACATCTTCGGTAACCGGCGGCATGCGCCGACAAAGAGTTCATTAGGCGATTGATACCGAGAGCGAGGGGCCTTGGAATGGTATCGCGGCCGTGGGATTATTATCGAGTCGCGGAAAAGCTTCTGGAGATCGCGGTAGATGTGTCCGCGGATTTCGTATCGCGAAGTCACCGCCTCGTGTAACCTTAGTGTTCGCGAACGCAAGATTATTGCGTGGTAATTCGTCCGGTCGGGGCGTAGACCGTAAACGCGGTAATGGCCGCGTCTAGAATGTTCGCCTGTTTCGCGTGTTGAGATGTTTCGCGTTGAAGAGTCGCGTTTCGACGATGTTCGCGTCCGGATAATTCGCGTTAGATTGTAATTCGCGTTTGATTCTCGTTCGCGTGAGATTTAGTGCGTTACGTTATGATTCGCGTTGGATTGTTATTGCGTTCCGTAGGATTCGCGGTAAATTGCGTATGGTCGCGTTTGTTATTGCCTCTCGCGTTACTCGCGGAAATTCCGTACTTTCGCGTTAGCTACGGTGTTTTGCGTCATGACGAGGACCTCCGCTCCTCTTTCTTCGCGTCGAAACGTTGTCTTGCTGACAACCGCGTATTGCATCGGACATTCCCAGCGAGAAATGACCTATCGAATCGACGTCAAATTGACGTCGAAATCATCGATATTACATCCATATCGAAATAATGCTCGAAATTTGAAGCTTATTTCGATGTTTGTGCTTTATGACATTTTTTAAAAGAAGAGATTATTTGTGACATACATTCATCGCGCCAGACTGTAAACAGGCAAATTATGTATTTTTTGTTAAGACATCGATATTTCATCATTTCGATATCGATTTGAAGCTATTTTGATTTGCCTGTCCAAATATATAATAACTTGCCATTATATAAAATACAATATGAATAAAAAATTATATTGTATTGGCAGACATGGATAATGTAAATATTTATATTTGAACATTATAATAATTGCATTACAATATTAATTTTTTTAGGCTTCTATTTCTAGTTACTTTATAACTGTAAAAGTCACAACAAAATTCCTGTTTGTAATTTGACAATTTTGAAAATTAAAATATTATATAACAGGTACATTTTCAGTACTACATCCGCTCATTTATTAAATAAGAAGTTAAATTAAGCAACTAATTAATAAATTATTAATATTAATTATTAATACAATAAGGTATTTACATTTATCAAAATAAAAAATAAGTTCAATTATGAAAATAAATATTAATAATTGGACTTATTAAAAATTAAATAATTTGTTCAGATATTGCGCTCGAATTCTTTTCGCGTTTTACAACGCCCGATCGTTTCATATTAGATGGCGCGATGCGCGAGTTGCCACTCTCAAAGAGCCCCCCTGCCGGCCCCACCTCTTTCCTCACTCGTTAGGTGTCATGGCCGCACTTGCTTGCGTTTCTTCGAACGTGTCGAGTCTGTTACCTCTTTCTTAACGGATTGATCGTTGCGGCACGTGTTCTGGAGACCAACCGAGCGAGAGTCGGATCACCAGGGAGAGCTCACTGCCAGGAAAGGGAGAGCTGCGGCAGCTAGCGTCCGAGAGGGAGAGTCGAGGCGAGGAGTCCGGTTCAGCGAGCGGAGCCCTTAAGAGATTTTCATTGGGACGCCATATTTGTTACTTTCATTTGAGGATTCATATTTTTAGGGTTTATACCGTCATTTTTAAGGATTAACCATTAATTAAAGGTTAACTATCACTTGAAGGTTAACCATCATCCAAAGAAAAACCCTTAAAATTGGGTATAACCGCCAATTAAAGATTAACCTTCAAATGATGGTTAACCTTCAATTGGCGGTCCGAAATCACTCCCAACTTTAAGAGTTTTTCTGTGGTGTTTTTTTAACGGTTTTTTTTAACACCGAAAGTTGAGTGCATTTTTCCATAAGGGTATATCAGTAATTATTATATGCTATTTATGAAATTTAACATAGCAAGTGTTTATATTATATCTATTTCAACAGTTATTTAACTTATTGTTAGAGATGTGATTTTGTACAGACATTTTATTCTCAAAGTCAAACATTTCAAAAATATAAACTCATAAAAGAGAGAAAATTAAATACACATCTGTTCTACTAATTCTAATATTAATTTGTTTACAATTTATGTCTTTTTTTACATTTTGCATACAAGACTATTTATATTTTGACGTACATATGATCAGTATATTAGGAACAAGTTATGGCGCAATTTACTTGGGATATAAAATAACCATTTACTTTTACTTTTAATAATTTATTTTTAATTTAAACAAATTGACTTTGTAAAAAAAATGCATTAATGACAATCTTCATTCAATGACAAACTTTCCTAAATCTTAATTACACTGAATCAATCTATGTTAATTGCACTAAGTCAATCTGTCAAATCTTGTTTTTTGTGATAATAAATATACATTATGTGCAATATATATTCTCTATCTAGACTTAAATAATATATATTTGCGATTATAAATACATATATGTACAACTCTATCTAGCGACTTAAATAATATATGTTTTTGATAATAAATACATATATATGCAACTCTATCTAGACTTAAGTAATATATTTTTGTAATAATAAATGTGCATATATGTGCAATTCTACCTAGATAAATAAATTAATTGTAAAAATTATTTCTATTGTAAGTTTTGTGCTCTTCTAATAAGATATTGGGGAAGAAATAAATAGATAATTTTTGATATATTTTCGATATACTATTAAACACATAAGTAGTGGAATGTGAATATATTTATTTATTTTAATGTATAATACAAGAAAAAGATCATGTTTTATGGTTTCTAATAATAGCTGCAGTGAGGAAATAGTAATCAATATCGAGTCGAAATCGATTTATTCTGAATTGAAAAGTCATCGAAAGTGATACCACATTTCCATCGAGATCGATGAATATTTCAATTACTTTTCGATATACGTTTTCGACGTCAATTTGATGTCGATTCGATGGGTCATTTCTCGCTGGGTTACTCGCGCTATGATTATCGCGTGCGTGAGATTATGATTCGCGTTAGGTTAATGATTTGCGTTAGATTAAGATTCGCGTTAGACTAAGACCCTCGCGTTAGAATTAGGGATTAGCGGGCGACAGAACTTCTGCACGGCTCGAGACGTGGCATTCACGCACTTCGGGCGTGACACCCGGCTCTTTCGCGTTCCTTCGCGTTCATGATACTATGCTTTCGCGTTGCTCCGGTTCTTCATGATACTAGTATTTCGCGTTTACTTCAATTCTTCATATTCGGCTGTGTCTTTCGTCGGCCAGCCCCGTTAGCGATAAGTTTAATTATTATTACTGTTCCTGATTCAAAACCTACGTAATATTCTGTTTCTCTTGACGCCCACGCTGTTAGCGTTGTTTAATTTCTTTTCTGGCGTCCGCGCTATTCTTCACCGACTTGATTATTAGCTCAGAATAAACCATGTTACTTTGTTTTCTAATGATCTAAATTCGTGATTTCGAGTCACCCCGCCGAATGCCGCGCTGCCCTCCTATCACCCCGCCCACACTCCTTAGCCGAGCTGGCCGATTTCTCACACACCGAATTAATCCTGTTTGGCGTTACGTTTGGTTGGATTTTTCGGGATTCTTAGTGGACGCGTGTTCCGCGTCTGGCGCCCAACATTTAATTTCGCGTAGAAAGTTCGGCCCGTATGAGAGACTCGTCGGGGAGGCCTTCCACCTTTCTCTCCTTTTCCCTTTTGATCCGGCACACGCCCCGGAGCGGTCCGGGAGTGAAAAAACCGTGACAATATATATATATATATATATATATATATATATATATATATATATATATATATATATATATAATTTATATAAATTTATATAATATATAATATATATTAGATCGCATAGTTAGTTAATGTATAATTTAAAACACAATAATTTTCAGCTTTCTTCGATTCAGGAAACAATTTAGTGCTTTTCATCTCATAAGTCGAATCGATATCGAACCGATATCGAATCGTTGATAATGGACAAACATGAAAAACATTGAAAATCTTGAAAGAAAGTATTATATTATATTGCTACATGCTACCAAAACAGATTATTTGCAAAGTTATCATAACATCGAAATAATCTCGAAATATTTGAAACTATCGATGTTCAACAACCTACAGAACCGCATCGATGAGATCTGATGGAATCGATATCGAATCGACGTCGATCCGATGTATCGTTTCTCACTGGGCAGTATTTATTAGTGGCATTGTTTACAGAACCTTATATTTCAAAAATTTGTTTACGCTATCTCAAAGCAACAAAAAGCAACAAATTCTGTATTTGTTTTTTGGATTTGAGCACTCTATATAGGTTTTTTATTATAGACGGGAGCTAGCTTGACGACAATATGCTGCCCCCCCCCCCCCATTTCGATCGCCATTTCCTGCTAAACGGCTTGAGCAACAAAATCCGGACTAGAGCAACAAATTAGCACATAAATAGCACTAAATTTTTTAATAAGTGCGGATTTTTTTTGCGATGGTGGGGGAGCTAACTTCTTGATAGAGGTGCAAATATAATATCTATTAATTAATTTACACAAAATTGTAAGATATTTTAATTTACCAGAAAATGTTTATTATTTTCTGGTTAATCAATATTGGCGGAACAAACAATTATTTCTATACATTTTAATTTACTTGCCTGGTGAACATAAATATTGAACTATATTTCCAAAAATCGGATAACCTGGTATTCCTGGTATAAGATTGATAAGACGCCCATTTCTTCTGTGATGCACGTAATAATTATACACCAATACAATAAGAAAAAGTAATAATAATGTAGTAATGATCATCGTTTGCGTAACTGTTGAGGTAGTTAGCCGTCCACTCAAATGAAATTTCCTTCAACTTTTATTACTAAAAAAAATCTGTAAATCTGATAAAAAATTCTAAATTAATATTTAATTAATTTATTTTTATTTTTTAAATATCTGAAATGTACAAATATTTTTATTAGTATACAGAGTGACTTAATAAACTGGAGTTTTCTCATTAAACATTTATGAATGATTAACACCTTTCGATGTTTTACTCATTCTAACAAGTTAGAATCTCAATAAAAGTAACAGCTATTTATTATTGTTAAAAAAAACTAATTGTTAGACAAAAAATAAGTTTAATCACAGGATTTTAAGTGTTAATAAAAGAAAATAAAGGATAATTTTATTATATAAAGCACACACACACACACACAGAAACGCAAAAACATAGTGACCATCTGCATGAGACGTCCCTTAAGGAAAAATACACTCAACTTTTAGTGTTAACCGTTAAAAAAACACCAAAGAAAAACCCTTAAAGTTGGGTGTAATTTTAGACCGCCAATTGAAGGTTAACCATAATTTGAAGGTTAACCTTCAATTGGCGGTCCGAAATCACACCCAACTTTAAGGGTTTTTCTTTGGATGATGGTTAACCTTCAAGTGATGGTTAACCTTCAATTAATGATTAATCTTCAATTAATGGTTAATCCTTAAAAATAAAAACGGTATAAACGCTAAAAATATGAACCCTCAAATGAAAGTAACACCCAAAGAGAATAAACCCCATATTTAAATGTTCTCAATTTACTTCCGCCGATAATACATACGTACCCGCACAAGAGAACATCACAACACACTATGCAAAGTTTATATATATATATATATATATATATATATATATATATATATATATATATATATATATATACGGGTTTATACCATTTATGACTGTAGCGAGTATATTCTTCGCAGGCCAATTATTTTTTCGCCGCGGCCTTCACGGTCTTTGCTGTGGCTTTCTTCGGCTTAGGCGTTTTGGTCTTCGTCGCTGGTGCCTTGACGGCTTTCTTAGCCTTGGATGGTGATTTAGGCTCCGCAGCAGCTTTGCCCTTCTTCACGGCGGCGGTTTTAGCGGCGGCGGCGGTCTTGGGAGCTGCCTTCTGGGCAGGTGTGGCCTGCCCTCCGTCGTCATCAGTCGGCGTCGGTCGCACATGGTTCCTTTCGGCCTCGTACGATGATACCCCCGGTGTTGGTCCATGCATATATATATATATATATACGGGTCATAATACGGGTCATAAATGGTATAAACCGTATATATATATATATATATATATATATATATATATATATATATATATATATATATATATATATATATATATATATATATGTATATGTATGTATGTATATGTATGCCCGAGAAAAAATAATTTTGACTAATTATATATGATCATATATTATTGTTTATATGATCAGATTCGAAAATTGGCCAGGTCTGACCATGCATGCTCATACAAAGTCATATAGACGGTCATATCTATTCATATATGACCATTAAAATAATCACATCTATTCATATATGAGTCACGCATTGTAATCCGTTTATTATATACGGATCAATTCGATATTTCTCTGAAATTCATAATGACTTATATTTTATTCTTAACTGCTTTACTGTCGAGAATCTCAAAATGTTTTATCATTTGGAAACGAATTCAAAAGTTAAACACATAATTCTTGTAAAAGAAAGTGGAGATTTTATGTTATTTAAACTTAAGGATATTAAGTCAATCTGTCAAGTTCTGAAAGTCGGTGATTATATATGTAAACGACCGAATACTGTTAAACAAATATGATGAATAAAATGATTTTTCAATATAATACTTTATTATTTATAATAAAAACCCATTATATTCGATAATTTTGTATTATAATGTAGTAAATATAATTATTTAACATGCTTATTATTATCATAAATATTTGTGAGAATATATTCAATTTATTACGTTTATTTGAAAATACAATAAAATGTATAATAAAAATATTAGTGTCTCGCGCCAAGTACGCGCGAAGCGAGACCCCGTGACTGTAATATACGCGAGGCAACACAAGCATCTCGAGATTTTGAGATCTCGATATATATTGTCATACATGAATTCATATACAGTTAGGCTTGATTAGATCTAATCATATATGAATCTGTACCTACTCATACGAATTAGAATATATTAGTCACATCAGCATAGAAATGGTCAGATCTAAATACGCACAATTATATATGGATATATATCTAGTTATATATAAATTCACATATAATCAGGTGCGAGTTCATATTAGCCAGTCATGATTAGGTAGAATCATACATAGATTTGAATATATAGTCATATATGAATTCATATACAGTCAGATATAAGTCAGGCTTGATTAGATCTAATCATATATGAATCTGTACCTACTCATACGAATTAGAATATGTTAGACATATCAGCCTAGGAATGGTCAGATCTAATCATATATGGATCCATATATAATCATACAAGGAGCAAGATGTAAATATACATGATCATAAATATACCCATATATATTTATTTATGATTCTATACATAATCATATACAATTATATATGATTAGTCAAAATTATTTTTTCTCGGGTGTATTTATATTGTCACGGTTTTTTCGGCCGGAGCAAAGGAACGCTAGGAGAGTCGGGTGATAGGCTCTCGAGATAATCCCTCGCGCGAGTCAGGCAGTTCTCAATTAAATCCGTTGGGCGCCAGACGCGATGCCCTCGCGTCTACTAAATTCTCGATGACTTTAGCGCGAAATCGCGAGAATCAAAGCCTGTCGCACGAGGGGCCAGCTAGCTCGACCTAACGGCAGAGGAGCAGGGTAGAGGCAGAGCGGCGCGATTTCGTCGAACAAACATAAAATAATTCCACACAAATCGCTAGATATTCAATGAACAATAGGTTTCGTTTATTAAAATAAAAATAAATAATTAAAGTAGTAATTTTTGAATAATGAAGAAATAACAAATTTGGTTATTTGGACAAGCAGAGAATTAACGGAAAAGAATATTAAATTGTCGTTGAATGATAGATCAAACGGAAAAATAAACAGGTCAGGATGAAATCAAAACAAAATTACAAGTGAGTAAAACACGATAAAAAAAACTTGAATTTATACCACTCTCCGGCGACGCGCGATAAAGGAACGCCGACGCGAACCCCGAGAGCAGATTGCTGACGCTCGTTACCACGCGAAAAGTTTAAATACGCGAAACTCTATCTACGACCGGATGCCGCGACATCCACTATTGTGCCCCTTTTTGATGAGAGGCACAGGGTTCTTTCGGTCCACGGAAGAGGCGGAAATAATTATACACGACACTTTGAATAAATGATACTTTACTTAAATCTGTTTGGCAATTATGTACAAGAAATGTCCGTAACTGCCCGACTCCGATTGCCCTCGCGTCTTCTTCTCTCGCCTCCTTTTGTAGTCTCGTTCGTCCTTCGTTATCGCTGAGTTGCCCAATCGGATGTAGAGGCCGATCGCGCAACTCATTGTTTTGATTTCTCTGTCTCTCGGTCTTCATTTCTTTTCACGGCCTTGTTTATAATAAGATCTTTACAATACATATCTTTGAATAACACTGTTTCTTAATCCTATTTTGTAATATTAATTTGGGGCCGCAACATCTCTCCCCCTTTGAGAAAAGGAAACTACGGTCTGTAGTTTTCGTTACAATTTTCGCTGCTTATCTTATTTTTATTTCTATCGGGGTGCTTTATTCACTTTTATTGTTTCATGAGGTTACATTTTTCTTATCTTCTAATATAACATCGCTGGATCGCTCTGTATGTGCGTTCGGGCGTTTGCTTGTTTCTTATTTCTTTTTATTATACAGATACTTATCCCTATTACGCTTAATATAATTACAATCGTTAGGGTCGATTCTATGGGGTATATGACATAAGGATTTTTTATTATGCTATCTTGAGATTTTTCTAGTTCTTTATTTATTTCGTTTATGTCTAAACTGAATTTCATGAATTCGTTCGGATTCCTAATTACAGGTTCTAATCTAATTTTCTTCTTCGCTTGTTCATTAGTATTTTTATGTTTGTTTGTTAGTGTTAAATTAAAATTTGCTAAATGCATTTGTATTTGTTTCATATTTGTTTGTCTTTTCGTTTTTATAATAATGTCGAGTGTAGTTAGTTTACAGTTTTCATTTATACTTATTTTTCCTGTTCGCTCTATTTCGATTTTTTGTTCCGCCTGATCATTACATTGTATAGTTAGTCTTTGTTTTTTCGGCGTTGAGAATAGCCACGTTTGTCATTCGATTAGTGTTATCCATAAAGTTACGTTTGACAATATTTGACGTTTTTCGCAGGTATTTACATATCCTGGCGCTTTTACATAAACTTGCATCTCGCATGGTGCGTCAGCTTTTATAAAGTATACCGGGTAGTTTCGGTTACATATATATTTTATTCCGTTTTGTTTACAATCATTTAAATCACGCTCCTCTAACGTTATATAATTATGATTTTCTTTATCTATCGCTAAAATGTTGTGATGAGTAATTCTTAGAAATGTAAAAATATTCGCGTGGTTATAGACAGGTAATGGTGTCGTTCTTATTATTTCGTACACGGGGTATGCTACCACGGGAAATTTAATTATCGTGTAAATATTCGGGTTATCGTAATACGCGTTAATTTCTACGTAACTCTGTTTATTGTTCCAATTTTCTAATCTAACTTTGAATGGGAAATGAGATTCCCGCGTCAATTGTGACTTCGTCTCTTTTAATTCCGTTATTATATTTTCTATGGGTAATAAACGAGTGAGTATGATTCCTTCTCGCGAGTATGTGAGGTAATCTATCGTGTCTTTCACGTCTTCTATTAGATCTTCTGTAATTGTGGTTATTATTAATAACTGTTCGTCTATTTCTTCTCTTCTGGCGAACTTGGCTATTTCCTACTGGATTCGTGTCGTGACGTTCGTCAGCAGTTGTTCGTTATAATATAACGATTTTTCTAAGGCCTCCATGTGACCTATTGTGGCATTTATCACCTTCAATTGATTTTTTGCGGTGTGCCGTAGAGTCCTGTTGCTGATTTTGTATCAGTGCAAGCTGCTCCTGCATGTGTTTTGCGTCGTCGGCATCCATGGTGCCGAACAGCGTTTTGCTGATCATCGTGCCGATCGCATCTATTAAACCACGTTTATTATCGTTTGTTTTATATATAGTTTGTAATCGCGTTAACAATTGCGTTAATTTTTTATTATCTTTCTCTATCGTATGGAGAATATTTTTGCACATCTGCTGCATTTTAATTTGGTTAGATCACAATGAGGTGTATACAGTGTAATCTGTATTTCGCGCCGGCGCGCGACGTCTTGCGACTTGCGACGCTTGTATGCGCACTTATTGGTTACGCGCCGCTCGTGCGAGCGCCGTGTGCGTGGGTGCCGCGCCTAGTGCGCGGGTGGCTGCCCATAATGGTCTTCTTTTCTTCTTCATTCAAGTGTTGCGTGCGTATCAATTTTGCGACTTTTTCGCTACGCGGCATTGTTTCTTCTTTTTCATTTATTTGATTTACTTGGTTTACTCCTATCTCCTGCTTCTTCTTGCTCTAACTCCTCTAATGTTACTTGCGGCATGAGCATTTCGACCGTCTTCTCAGTCGTATTTAATATGCTTGCCGGACATAAAAAATTTTCTGGCATCACTAGGCAGTTTTCTATGAACACTCCTGGCATTATTTCTTCTGCCTGTATTATTCTTAAAGAGTTTTTATCGGTCGCGACTTGTATTATTGTCTCGCTTCGTGGTTTCAAAATCATTTTCTTATACGGGTACGATTTTAATGTACTATTCCCCATTCGTATTGAGTTCGATTCGTAGCTATATGACGCTTGATGCTTTTTTATGAAATCTATTCCTAGTATCTCGTCGTACTCAATTGGGAAGTCATCCTTGACGACATATATCGTGTGCTTGATTTTTCTATCTTTCAAGTCAATAGTAGCTCTAAATTTTCTAATGGTGTGAGCTTTAGTGCTGGTCTACAACCTTGCTTTAAAGGATATTTAAGCTCTAAGCCGTAAGAAATTGACCAATCACAGTTGAGTATTCTCCTCACATTCCGTTGTGATTGGTCAATTTCTTACGGCTTAGAGCTTAAATACCTTTTAAAACAAGGTTGTAGACCAGCACTTATGTCCTGTTACTCCTGTAAGGGCCATTTCATCTTCTTCTATCATTCGCCCTTCAAATGCTTTACTTTTATTATTGATACGGCCGCTCCGGTATCGAACAGCAAATTTATTTTTTCGCGCTTCGCTTCTCGCATGGGCAGAGTGATTAGGTCCAGTCCTGCATACTTTCGCGGCTTTTTAGTCATATGTGACACCTGATACTCTATCGCAGGTCGGCGTTGCTTTGTGTCCTCTTTGTCTTTTCCTCATCGCTATTCGATGCTGAATTGCTGTTCTTTTTTCTCGGGCCATTCGTTTTTGGGTGAGAATTTTTACTTTGTCCTCGCGAATTATTAGACTGTTCATGATTTGTTCTCTCTTTATTTGGTCGACCATTTAACAGCCAACATTCTTCGCGTATGTGTCCTGCTTTCTTACAGTATTTGCAGAATTTGTCTATCGCATTTACGCGGGGTGTCCTATCGGATTTCGGTAAAGAGAAACGGTTCGCGTATCTACTGGTACGACATTCCCTTCCGTGATGCCCGTATTTTCCGCATTTTTGGCATTGTATTGTCGATCGGTTATCACGCGGTTGCGGCGAGTACGCGTAATTATTTTTGGGACGTGGCGGATTTCCGCTCGGTCCGTTTACTTTTTTTTCGGCGCTCGCTCCGGCAATCGCTTCTTGCAAGGTTGCGAAATGCTGAGCCCGAACGAATAACTTGATCTCGTCTCTCAATCCTAGTTGGTAATTTTGTAATGCCTGCTGTTGGATAGTTTCTAAAATAGTTCGCTTGCTTTCCATTGTGTGATTTCTTCCCTCTATCATGGAATCGTATAAATCCATTGCTAATTTATCTGCTCTTAATCCGAATGCTCTTGCGCTTTCTCTGGATTTTTGCTTGAGTGTGTTAAACTCTAATTGCAAATGTGCGGTACTTTTTCGGCTCAAATAACAAACTTCTAACTCTTTCTTTAACTGTGCGAAGTTTCGTATCTCTCGCGTTTGAAAATCTATCATTGCTCTTCCCTTTAACTTTGTGCATAACACTGCTTCTAATAGTGTTCCTTCTTCCATTGGGTTTATGTTTTTTATTGCGTATGACGCGGCGCTCAGAAATTCTTGCAATTTACTCGATGTTCCGTCAAACTCGGGTATCATGTCTTGTGCCTCTTTTAAACGTAAATATCCGATAGCGTGTTCCGCTTGATTCCGATTATCGTACGACGTTCGTCCGTATGTAACTTCGAACGGTTACTTTGCTCGCGTCTCGCGTGAAATTCGCGGCGTTCAGGATTCGCCGTTTCTAACTGATTTACGCAATCTTGTAAGTTGCGGATTCCATGTAATATCTCGTCGAGAATGGAATCTCTAATCGTCCGGCTGTAATCCGGCCTGATCGGGCATTCGGTTACGATTATTCGCCAGGGTTCTCCTTTGAGATAGCACTCTATTAAAACGGTTTATTTCTTCGTCTATTTCCTCTGGGGTTACTGGCGCATTGTCATATTGTTCGCGTCGCGGTTGATAATTGTTGCTTCCGCCATCTCGATTACGTTTACGTTTCTTGATGCTGAGTAATATTCTTGCGGGTTGAATACGCTGCTATCATACGAAGTCAGTGAGAACTCTCGTCTTTGTGATAGTCTACTAGTCGTACTGTCTGCGTCTTCGGATTGTGCGTACGCGTGTGAGGGGTGGAGTCTATTTTCCTCGGGGCAGTTATTTTGTCCTATTACACGGAAAAAAAGGATTAGCAGCAGGAGCTAAAATATAGTTATGACAGCTAAGATGTGTCCTTTTTATAGGGACAGCTAATGCTGTTGCTGTCCAAGCTAAAATTCGCTATTTGCACTTAGCTACTATAGCAACAAATTTTTGCTACTAAAGACAAATATTGCTTAGCTGAATTAGCTACTTTATTCCTAGCTACTTTAGATGCTGCAAAACTAAATAATCTCCATTATGAACGCTAAGATTCTTAGCTATAATGTACAATCGTTCGGGATCATGCCGTGATCTCACAGTCATAGCGCATATTCTTATGACGGGTATATGCTCGTACCTTACAACGCAACGGTTACTGCAACTATAGTTGCACTATAGTGAGTACGTCTAGAGTGAGTATTCTAGAACACACTGTGTCAAAATTGCGGTAACTGTTGCGTAGCACATTGCATGATCCTAGTGAGTACCCGGCTTTGGGTTAGGATACACTCCAATGTTTTAATAATTCATGGATTTCTTTGTCTATCCCTGATGCGTTAAATACCGAAACTAAGAAATTTACACTAGCACTCGTGAAACGAATTGTGCGAATAATGGCTATTGCTTAACCACTAATTCTACACGTAAGAGAAAAACGCTGTCGTCGCTGGTATCCCGGCTAATGCGTCAAAGCCGAAATGATAGCGTCGCATAAACAATTGCGAATCGAACGTTCGCATGGGTAATTATAAACTTAGCTATGCGTGCTAAGTGTTGTAGCTTGTAAAACACATTCCATAATGTTTGTCCATGGTAAGAAATTTAGGTACAGTTGCAACCTTTTTAGCTGCTTGTGCTAATTTACTCTTTTAATTTCAGCTAATAAATTTTTACGTTGCAGTTAATGTCTTTTTCCTGTAATAGCCAAAGTTTAGCCATGATACTAAGACGATAACTCTTAGAGCTAAGTTTGATCCAGCCACTGAAATTTAGCTACTATTGCAAAGTCATTTTTTTTCGTGTAAGCTCGCGTCTAAATTATCGAATTGAAATTCGCGCTCGACTACGATGTTAGGATGTGTAATTCCGGTTCTGATTCGCTTTCGCTTGAGTAGTACGCGTCTAAGTTTCTACGCACGGTTTCGCGATTGTCGCTTACGACTTCTTCGGTCGTTTGAACGGGATTTAACGGCCTATTTTTATGCGCTCGTCGTGACGTCTCGCTATGGAGCCACGATTGATTTAATTCCGCAGGTGGATTATCGCTTTCCGACATCTACGGTAATTGCGCTGTACAAAATTTGCTTAATCGACTTACATTACGGTCGCTAGTCGCATGCTGCTGGTCGGTGCTCGTTCCGCTTTATCAGTCGGTGAGCCTTCGTTGAGATAGGTCGGTGCCGTCTCGGGTTACGCTGCTCGCTTGTCGCTCGTCGGCCGCTACCGTGTTGTCTGCTGCTTTCAAATCTGGCCGTTGCCGTGTCCCCGTTGAGGAGGTTGCACTGCCTCACTGATTCACTTGTATTTCTTTTTCAGCTGCCGTTCCCGTCCTTCTTCACCATGGATCCCTCACGCTGCCCCTTTTTGATGAGAGGCACAGGGTTCTTTCGGTCCACGGAAGAGACGGAAATAATTATACATGGCACTTTGAATAAATAATACTTTACTTAAATCTGTTTAGCAATTATTATGTACAAATGTCCGTAACTGCTCCGATTGTCTTCTTCTCTCGCCTCTTTTTGTAGTCTCGTTCATCCTTCGTTATCGCTGAGTTGCCCGATCGGATATAGGCCGATCGCGCAACTCATATTGTTTTAATTTCTCTTTGTTTCTCGGTCTTCATTTCTTTTCACGGCCTCGTTTATAATAAGATCTTTACAATACATATCTTTGAATAACACTATTTTTTAATTCTATTTTGTAATATTAATTTGGGGCCGCAACACCATGATCTCGCGACCCTGCGGTCACGATCCCCAGGAGGCCGATCCTAGCAGCGCGCGGATATGTGAATTCTCTTCTGAGAATTCTCTTCGAATAGAGTGGAGCCAAAGCTAGGATCTCTATCCCGTAATATGCTAGGATGAGGCCGATGATGAGTGAATTTCACACAGGAGGAAAGTGTTGAAAAGCGACAAGGATAATTTTCGGAAATTTAATGGGCCCAGTCTGAATATATCCCACGTCGGCTAATAATAAGTAACAGGCATGCACCACCTTCACCGAATGTAATACAAGTCATCGCGAGGCTTTTCGTGCCCGCCACCGACCGCCAACACCAAGTTTTCCGCCGCGTCCGGCGTACGTCGCGTCCGACAATTTGCACCAATGCCAACCCGAAAACTGTTACGTGTATGCGTATACGTATCCGAGGACAGCAGGTCGGGACGAAACAAAACGCGGCACCCGCGGCTTCACCGCGGCTGTTTATACACACCAATTACTGTAGAGGACAACCTCACCGGTCCCGCTGATTCCCGGGTGAAATTCAAAGCGTCGTCACAGGCGCCGGGGATGATCCATTCGCTCGGAATCCGGATGTTCGATAATACGCGAGAACTTTCTCGACAGAATTCTAATTGCGAGACGTCTGCTTGATTCGGCGGGCGAATCAGGAGAGATCGAGCGGTCGTCCGCTCAATGTGGACACGAAAGATTACCGCGCCTCTCTCTGGGGGTTGCGCGGTAATCAGGCGTAGTGTCGCGACCAATCGGGGCTGAGCGCGTCGCGGATCACGCGCGCGCTGTTGCAGACATCGTTCTTTGCGTTCTTTGCGCCCCCAGGCGTCCTTGGTGCCGTAGATTTTTCCACCCGATGTTTAGCATGTTCGGGCTCGACTCCCCTCGTCCGAAGGTCTCTTCGCGAACCGAGGGAACGCTGGCCAGGCATCCCGGGTCCGCTTGGATGTCCCGGGGTTGGTTTGGAGGTAGATTTTGCCTCCTCGGGAGAGAAAAGCCCTATCACGGCCCTGTCGGCCTCTTGCTGATCAGCTGCGCCGTGCGTATCCGCCTCGTGCCCCGCGGTCGGATTCCTCACCGAATCTCGCGACATTCTCGCGTCGCTTCGTCCCTTGCTGTGAATTTCGTTCCCGTCGCCGGCCTCCGCAATACTAGTCCCGAAGCACGGTGCCACATCTTCATAAAATACAAAATAAAATAAAATGAATAAATGATACGCATTCTAAAGTTTTGGTAGGCCCCCTGGAAATTTCGCTCTCCTGGCTCGTCCGAGGGCGCGAACCCGCGCCTTGTGACGGCGGCGGGGCGCTGCCACGCGCGGCGAACCGTCACGTCACAATATATATAATAAAGTTTTATTTCGTGTGCCAATTATTTCCATCAATTATCTCAGGAAGTATTGGTTTATTGGAAAAGTGTTTTAGATAAAAGTTGAAGGGTTTGAAGGAGACCGCATGCAGTAGACGATTTTATTAGATTTTGGGTCCGGGGTCTGTATTGAACCCAAGTCAAATTTTTTAAATAAAAACCCCTATTTTTTATTGTATCCTCTTTCTCTACTAATAAATTTAAACAACTTTTGTCTAAAACATTTTTTTATTTGCCCAGTACTTTTTGAGATATTCAAGGAAAACTTGGTAACTTTTTCAATATTTAGCTTATGAGATCTTGATAATTGTTTGCCAAAGGAAAAAGTGGTATAGAGGACTTTTTGACTTGATTTTGTTTTAAGAATATGCTGTTGCAATAGCACTCCAATTTTTTTAAATATTTGTAAACACTCCAAGAAGATGCGTACATAAATATTAAAAAAAAATTGGAGTATACTATTGCAACAGCACATTTTTGAAATAAAATTAAGTTAAAAAGTCCTCTGTCCACTTTTTTCTCTGGCAAACAATTATCAAGATATTCACAAACTAAATATTGAAAAAGTTACCAAATTTTCCTTGAATATCTCAAAAAGTATTAGACAAATAATAGAATTTTTTAAACAAAAGTTGTTCAAATTAATTAATAGAGAAAGATGGTACAATAAAAAATAGGTTTTTATTTAAAAAATTTGACTTAGGTTCTATTGGGCTCAATACAGGCCTTATATCCAAAATCCAATAAGATCGTCTATTGGTCTCCTTCAAACCTTTCAACTTTTATCTGAAACACTTTTCCAATAAACCAAGCTGTCAATTGACACTTAACAAAAATTAACACAATAACATTTAAACGACTCCACGATAAAGGGATCATGGCGACACTGATTAAATCTACATAGAACATTAAAGGTTAACACTCTGTTAACACCAAACCAACATCCAACAATGAGGATCAATCTCACCTACACTAAACATTGAGGTTTAATCCCCAACCTACACTTATATCATTGAAAATAAACTCCCAACATACACTCATCAGTGAGGATTAAATCCACAACTTACCTAAACCTTAATTAATGGTCAACACTCAATCTACACCTAAATTTAAGTGTTGACACTTAACTTGATGACAAATACTAAACTTTGAGAGTTAACACTCGAATTTGGGTGTTAACCATCAAAGTTGAGTGTACTTTTTCATAAGGGGTTTCTCTTTTACAAAAAAAAAACCTGTTTTCTGACCCTGGAATAACTTTCGCTTCAAAAACAATAATTATTATTATTACAAAGGAAAGAGAAAAGTGTTTAAACGCTCAGTTTAGATTTGCTAAATTAATTAGAAACTAAAATTAATTCTATCTCACTTCTCTTTCGTATGTGTATATATCCGCACGATCTTTAGCTCTATGCCACGCGCGCCGGTGAGCTCACAACGGTCGCCTATGACTTTCTATCCATCGTTATAAATAGCGCGCGCTTATATGAGACGTATGATTGCCGCATTTTTATGTTTGTATTATTCACGCTCTATGCGATTTACACTACAAATATGTTCTATAATAGCGCATGAATTATTTTTCACCCAATTGGACATATGTCGGCATTTATAGTCATACCCTTATGGAAAAATACACTCAACGTCTTAAAATTGGGTGTGATTTCGGACCGCCAATTGAAGATTAACCAATCAAAGATGTTGAAATGATGGTTAACCTTCATTGGCGGTCTGAAATCACACCCAACTTTAAGACGTTGAGTATATTTTTCCATAAGGGTATAATAATCAAATTGAATTGAATATTTTATCTGAAATGTGTACGTAATATACATTTTTATATTAATAATAAAAATTCTTTTAACATTAAATAAAGTAAAGTTTTCCATATACAAAACACATGGCATACATATTGCACTCTTCACACCATGTTATGTTTTAATACCAAAAAAATAAACTAATTGTTTCTTTCTAAAAGAGCTAGATATAAAATATATTGATACTATATATAGATTTTTTTCTTTCATAGAGTTCTCTTTTATGATGTAATGTCAATAGATATGATAGTGTTTCGTGCCACGTGCGCGAGTGATGTACAAGCGAGGTCAATGTAAATCATCTGTTTAATCTTTTTTACGTGAGTCAGCCAATTGAGCAAAGTATATGCATGTCCTTTGATTTCTACTTAAACTTAAATCCTAATACCTGTGACAATTTATATCAATGTAAGGAGATATAAAATAAGTGGTTTATTTATAATGCTCATATGTATATGAATTTAATAATTGTGCTCCCAGCCTATACAGGGTGCGGAAAAAGTCTGGAACCGATGAAATATCTTGAAAACAAGACATTTTAAGAAAAAACGTTTTATACGTAAGTTGTAGGGCTTCAACAAATGCATCAAACGGTGGTACTTATTTGACCTTGAGTGTAAGTATGGAGGAGCTTTTAAGGTCAACTTTAAAATTTTAAATGGAAACCCCCACTTTTTATTTAATATTATTATAGCTGAATCAGGAGCTTTTCAAAACACTATCAATAAACTTCTTTCGGTTGAGTACTTTTCGAGAAATGAGTTGATAAAGTTCAAGTATCGCCGACATTAGCATTAGCCAAGGTGTACCGCGTAGAGCGTAGAGGTTGCACGGATTTACACCTCATTGTGTGCGTGCGTGCGTGCGTGCGTGCGTGCGTGCGTGCGTGCGTGCGTGCGCGCGTGCGTGCGTGCGCGCGTGCGTGCGTGCGTGCGTGCGTGCGTGCGTGCGTGCGTGCGTGCGTGCGCGCGCGCGCGCGCGCGCGCGCGCGCGTGTGTGTGTGTGTGTGTGTGTGTGTGTGTGTGTGTGTGTGTGTGTGAGGTGTATATCCGACTGTGCAATCTCCACGCGGTACACCTTGGCTAATGCTAATTAGTCCAGTCAAATTAGATCAAAATATAGCGAATAGAAAAAATAATCGGTAAAAAGCTATTTGGTGGAGACCTTTATCTTGGCATACTATTGAACATACTAAAAGTCCGGATCTCTATCTGCAGGGCTCGATCCGCCATCTTGAAAAAAAGGTGCTCTAAATCAGTTTTTTCCTCATATCTCGATAATTGTTGATTCTATCGTAATGAAGGTCATTATAAAAAATGAAGCTTATTAAATTCTCTATAAAAAAGGTCCAATTTTTTATATCTTTAATAGTTTTTCTGTAATACACTGTTGAATATATGGATATTTGTATTTTGTCTCACGCTGTCATAAAAATCACACTCTCGGTGTAGAATTTGTAAGAAAAAATATAAATAGATAAAAAATATCAAATGTGTGCGTGATATTTCTTGTACATATGAAAATTTGGCAACTCTTACCATTTAAAATTGTTGTACACGACTAGTACTGGGAGTAACGTCGTCTACAAGATTATTCTGAGCCGTTTCCTGAGGTGAATCTGCTATGACCATTATCTCGATCTTCAACATTGATTACGAAGAAATCGTTCTCGTCAAGCTTCCAATGCTTGACAGCTGAAGCTTCCAACAATTGTACTTCATTATATGATGCGCTGAAGCCCAAGCTAGATAGTAACGTCACTAGATTTTTAGAGCCAAATTTCCGGTATAAAAAAGCAGCAACGCTGATTAAAAGTGATGACAAGAAAAATCTTGGCCTAGTCGCCAACATAATAACGTGCGCTATTGAAATGTATTTTTGTTTGAGCTTCTGCGATGGGCATTCTTTTCCTTTAGCTATAACGTTTTTTCAGAAAAATATTGAGGGATTTCGGTATGTAGTCTTTTACATCTGTCAAAAAATCATCGCTTGAAGGATATGCAGACGTGTCGTTGATTTGTGAGCGAATATCTTCCCGAATTATGGCTGCAGCTGTAGTGACTACTCGAAGGCGTTCTTTCCGTTCATCGACTTTCTTCCGTTCGGGAACGGGAATCGCTCATCCTTTTAGGAGGTATATTATATCTGTAATTTCTACATCGTCTTCCGGTGGCTTTTCTGAATTGACAGTGTTTTGTTTTCTTTTTAAAATGCTGACAAAGTGCATTTTTGGCATTTGTATAGTACCTACAAAAGAATAAAAAACATACACAACTTACTCCCCACACAGCACCGAAATATTTCAGAAAGCTTTCAAAAAGCTGTCAATGAAATATGAAACCTTTCAAAAAAACATTTCAGACATGTTTCAGATATGTTTCAGAAATATAAAATGTCCGCCAAGCTGAGATTTCAGAAATGTTTCTGAAATATTTCTGAAATGCTTCAGAAATATCTCTGAAATGCTTAAGAAATACCTCTGAAATGCCTAAGAAATATCTCTGAAATGCTTCAGAAATATTTCTGAAATAATTCAGAAATATCTCTGAAATGCTTCGAAAATATCTCTGACAATGAAATGTTTTAGAAATATATGGAAAATATTTCAGATACTTTTTCCCATATCAAATTGTTCCGGATCACCCTGTATAGGGTGATCAGGAACAATTTCTTGTCCTTCATAAATCATATTCTTGATTATAGTTCATGATTTTGCTTCGCCGGAGGCCTGCTTATATTAGATCCTAACTGAAATTTACTTACGAGTTAGTCTTACCATTATGCGCCGCCTAGCGGCGTCGTTGCATATTTCTCTGAAATGTTTCGTAATATTTCAGAAATATTCAGTGAAAAGGGTCATAAATGATTTCGATGAAACGTTTCAGAAATACTTCTGAATAATTTCAATGTAACATTTCAATATTAATTCCCAAGTTATCTTTTGGAAAGTTTTCAATGATATATGATTTTGATAAAACGTTTCAGAAATACTTCTGAATAATTAGCAAAAGAATTTATGTTCGACCCAACTGGCAAATTTTATTGTTCACAAAACGCTACGTTTCGACCGCAGATTTCGGTCCTTTTCAAGTTCAAGCGTATAGAAACTCACAAATATTATTAGTCAGACATAATGCCCAAACTACGCCGAATCTAAAAACTAAACATAAAAAATTGTGGCACGCAACAATAAGTATAAGTTCAAAAATAATTATGTAAATCAAAACTTACATATTTGTGCGTTAAATTCACAGAAGTAAAATACAATTTAAACGGCATTTTTGTTATTCGTTTATGTCGAAGGGCATGTAAGAGCCGTGCGGTGGTAAAATTTTAACTGACGAGAACAGACAAGTAATAATAACTAACTAATGACGTCAATATTAAAAGCCAGGGCGTGGAGAGGGAAACACAGAAGAAGGAGATAGAATTACAGTAGATTGTGATCACTAAAATGTTCCTTAAAAAAAAAATACATTAGTATAATACATATTAAAATAAATAAATAATCAATTAGGGTTCACAAGGACAAATAAAAAATAGCTTTAAAATTATAATACTTTTAAAACTTACATCGCATAATGCAGGATATTTTTGTTGAAGACAGCCAACATTATCTATCCACTTTTTTCTTCGGAAAGGAGATTGTGGAAAATTAAACATTTTATGACCATTTCATTACTATTAAGCCCGTATCAGACTACGGATTGGGATTGAGATTGAATTAAAATTTAATCAATCAGAACAGAGAAAACTGATCTCAAGTTTAGTAAACTTTGCTCTGATTGGTCAAATTTCAATCCAATCTCAATCCCAATCCGTAGTCTGATACGGGCATTATTACGACAATTACGAGCAGTGCACGTTCGCATTGCAATTGTTCTTCTTCTTCTTCTTCGTGATATCGCCTTTGAGCAGTACTGCTCTTAATATGGCCAGGACGAACCAATTGTCGTATAAGCCGCAAAGGGCGTCGTAAAAAAACGTTGTAAGCCTTGAACGTTGTAGGCCTGTCAACTGTCAAAGCTGTATGTAGCCGGTATTCATAGTCAGATCCAAAAGCTTAGCGTGCCCGTTTTGAAACACGGAAGTGACCCTCGAATGGCGGCGACCACGGTCTTACATACGTGGCGGCGACCAATCCGCATCCAGTTGACCTGTTTGCTCATCCCTTACTAGAGGGTCCCTAGCGTAAACAAGCTTGAGTGTCAAATTTTGAAAAAGAAGAAGAATATAAACAGGCTATTCTTGAGTGTACTACAAGATTGTGATTTTTTTCTGAAATAATTTTCGTGATGCGGTATTTGCGCGATGTATAAACGCGTAATACGTATGTATGCACATACATACGTGCACCTACGATGGTGAGGTACCTCGTAATATCCTTGTCGAATTTCTTCTCGAAATGAAGAAATGATAGTACGTAATATAACCTGATAACCTGATACAATCTTTATCCTTATCAATGATATGTCAAAACTTATACCCGACATTTTCTATGCATCTTACATAGCTGCGATATTAGATTCTTCTAATGAAGGAGGAGACGTGGTACGCCTACGTGAACCCACATAACCTCTCGTGCCACAGTAGGTTCTACAACGCAATTTGACAGACTTCATCGCCAGTTACGAGAAAATTGTAGATCGGGAGTACAAGAATACGTTGCTAAAAACCATGAAAATCAATGAGAAAAATATGGTTGCGTTCGCGACCTCCGCGACGCCGGTAGACCGTGAAGGTTGGTTGAATAAACGCGGAGAGATCAATCGCGGATATCAGAGGCGATGGTTCGTACTCAAAGGAAATATATTATTCTATTTCGATCGTCGCGGTGATAAAGAGCCGGTGGGCATGATCGTGCTTGAGGGCTGCACGATCGAACTGGCGGAGGACGAGGAGCAGTTTGGCTTCAAGATAGTTTTTCATGGGCCGAACAACAGAAGTTATGTTTTAGCGGCAGAGTCTCAGGTAAATAGACGTTTATGATGCCTACTGTACTTGCTCTTGTCTTTAGGCTGCGTTTCGATATTCACTACTAGTACTGAAAATTTATAGGTCACTCATACTATAGATTTTCAGTACTAAAAGTGAATATCAAAATGCAGCCTTAGTAAACACGGTTAACGAAGAACAATGGTATCTAGGAATCTATGGAACAATGGATGAAGGCATTGGCGTGTGCCAGTTACGATTATATGAAACTTATGGTAACAGAACTGCAACGTCAGTTGGATGCTGTGGAAGAGGAAACAGCATCCACGCCAATTCAACAATCTCCTAAGGCTCCGCCGAGACAGCGGCATAATCCCTTCAATAAGCCAGACTCCCATCATCGTTCTCAGAGCGTCAGGTCGGCGCCTGGTAGGACGGAAAACGTACCTCGGACTAGAATAACATTTCGTGAGCTCCATACAGCATATGGTAGGCGAATCTTGGCGGATCTAAATGCGTGGAGACATGCAAGGAAAAGTGCAGAAGCACCTTTAATAACTCTATAACTGCACATATTTTGTGTAAATAACATTGAACAAAGTACGCTTGAACATTGTATACAATCCATGAGAATTACTGGCTCAAGGAGTCAGCTATATGTTAACAGACAGAATCGATACGAAATAATTTATGTTATATTGAGTGTATGTGTGTATGCATGTATGTATTTCGTGTGTGTACAAATGTAAAATTAATTTATTTAGATAAAAATAATTTTTTTCGTAAAATGTAATTCTCTCTTCGCTTGTAATATTCTGTAGAAAAATTTCCCGAACAATTTTTAATTCTTGGTAATATCTACGCTGAGATTATTATGATAGATATGAGATATTTGTGTGATAATAGAAAAAATAGCCACAAATAAAGTGATAAAAAGATTATTTGCAGATTTCTTGTACATTTTTTTTAGAAATTATCGCGATATCACATCTTTTTGCCATCATAAACGCTGTACGGAAAAGATGAAAATGCAGATGTTTCAACATTTTAAGACAATGTATATAGGTGTGTATATATATATATATATATATATATATATGTGTTACAAGTTTTGCATCATAAGTTATTTGTACAATTTAATTTAGACGACAAAAACATGAATTTACAACGCGCGTAACGTTTATCAACACCACAATAAATAAATTACTATGATTACATAAGTCATCAGATGTACAAATTACTTAAATTTAAATACGCTCTTTTTTCTCGCGTCCCCAGGAAGATGTCTGGTACCTAACAAAAGGCGAGCCTTGTCTTCTTCCTGTGGCGCAGATTCTTCGGGTGGCCCCCTCGGTTTTATTTGCAATTTTTGTTTAATCGCTTGACTCAATATTACACGCCTGGAATCGCTCTTCATGGCTAGAAGCAGATCGAGCCACGTCCATGTCACATTATGGTATTCTAAAGTTGGTATGACCAGTGCAAAATCACGTACATCTTCAAGGTTTTTTTCCTTGTTTCCCTGTAAAAATAGTGTTGAATCTTAAAGAATAACTCGCGAATAAAAGTAACGGATAGGATATTTAATTTTTATTTTTTCGATTCGTAAAGTATTACCTTGTACGATACGCGAACAGGTACTTCCGGTATCTTAATGTATATGAACAATTTGTTTTTGTCCGCTCTTTCCTTCATTTTCTCCACGTCGTCTCTTCTCTCGATGGGTACGTAAAAGGACGAATCACGTTGTGGCGCCGGTGCTTCCTCTATGCCTTCCGGATCCCTCTCAGGAAAACAAAACTTAAGCATAGTATTGAAAAACTTCTTCGTCAAACCTAAAGAAAAGTGAAACGATCCATGTACAATGTGACACATAGCAAGGCTCAACAGTAGATTCAACACAAGTTATACATTTACTCACCTATCGTAAGAGGCACTACATTGATCTCAAAGTGTTCCTTCACGGAAATCCCTGCTACCGGCGCCTTTTCTCTGCAGAAGACCCGAAGAGCTCTTTGCCGGTCTACAGGCATGTTGCTCTGTAACTCTGTGGGTACAAGCACCTCCGTGTAAATCTGATTCGGCAATAAATTCGTCATCCGCACATATCCCAGCTCTAGCAGATGTTCCACCGAGTCATCGGTCTTGCTAGTTTTCGTATAAAGAAAATTAGTTAGAATAAGATCAGCGATACCCAACTGACCGTCCGCATCCGTCAGTCTCCACTGTGCGTGTTTAAAGCAAATCTCAGCTACCCTGGCCACTGCGGCCGGCTTGTCCTTGAGCGTAGTCGACGCGGCCGCTGGGGCGGTGGTTTCCTTGTAACAACTCAACATAACATCCAATTCTTCCGCCTTGTCGCTAAGTTGTTCCTTGCATTCGAATACGCTCGTTTCCAAACGTTCCATCTCAGTCAATAATTCCGGACTAGACTCGTCGGCCAGCGCTTTCTGTACCAAGTACGTCTCGCGTTCCAACCGTCTCAATTTCGCCACCAAGCCGCGCACCGTATTTTGTAATTGCTGTATCGGTCTCTTTTGATCCTCAACAGAATGCAGCTGCAATTGGAATCTCATCCTTTGCAATCTCTCTGAAGCCTCCTTCCGTCTCGGTTCCACATATAGCAGCAAATTATTAACTATGTCCAAGATCATCGCGTATTGCAATGAATTGGTGCAGACATCCAGATCATGGTGCATTAAGGTAAACGCGTCGGCCGCGGTTAGATCTTTCCTCTCCCATGGGCTGACCTCTTCTCCGGGCGGAGTCGGCACTTGATCCACAGAGCCCACATCCAAGGTCTGACCGTAACCGACGTAGAAGAATTCGCACTTACAACGAGACACTATACGTTGCAATTGATGCTGAGAACCGCCGCCGCCTCCTACTGTCTGACTGACCACACCGCCGACGCTCTGACCAGATCCCACCAGAGCCGGAACGTCCGGCAGACCGGCTATGATGGTAGAATCTTTCTCCTAAAATGTAATACATCGTAACATACAGCTTGCTCCGCGAATTCACATACCACATTCACATTCTGACAAACGTACTTGTATGTTATCCAAAGTCAGCCACATGATATTGTCATCGATATTGTCGTCGATGTTTGCGCTTACAGTAGCGTAGTACTGCATGCATTCTAACGAGCCGACCCAAGTCGTTTTCGAAACGAGAGATCGCTCCTTCCAAACCGGATGATGGACTCTCTGTAGTATTTCCGCTTTAGCCGCCGAGAGAATCACGTAGCCGCGGGTTTCGATGCCCTTCAACAGCACTTGGCTGTTTACCAAAGCAACTGAAAAGAATATAAATTTATTAAACTTTTGCTCGTTCTTGTCAAACGCGAAGTATATGATTCTTCGCTTCGCGCAAATTATCATTTACTGATGTCTACGAAGAGGATTTTTATGAAAAACGTTACGTACTTAGCCAGTTCTTATGCAAGACGTCGTCCTGGTGACATGCCGCTAGCCCGCGCAATTGTTGTCCTCTAGTCTGCACCGACAGATCGTCGCTGAAGGCCACAGGTTTGTTCGCGGCCTCTGCTATCAGTTGCTGCAACATCTCCGCTGCCTCGCCTTGTTGCGGCTTCACGGAGGACGACGCCGTTACGACCTGTGTGGAGGTGCCTTGTTGATCGACTACGGTCGGTCTGGTAGCACGGTTCTTGTGCGGATTGAGCGTCGAGCTGTTGTCCCTGTGAAAACCCTTGAGCGCCGCGGTCGAAAGATTCTTTTTCAGTTGCTGAGTCTTGATAAAGGAGTCAAAGAGAGCGAAAGCAACATCACGATTGGTCTTCGTCCAGGCGCCGCGCAGATCATGCACGACCAATCGATGAATTGGCGTGTCGCCGCTCACCCCGGCGACCATCGCCTCCCTGCCGTAGCTGACACGCGCCACGCTCAAGCAGTAACACTTCTCGACTGGCTGACGTAACGACGCGCTCTCCATTTCGTCTTCCTGCAGAGCGCTCTTCAACCAAATTTCGGCATCGCTTAGCTCGCAGTTCATATACACGATGGACCATTCTGCCCGCGGTCGATGAATCAGCCCGTCGTCAATCGGATGTAACGCGAGATTGTGCTCCGAGCTGCAGGCGACTCGGCCGCCAGTCACCTCGAAGCCTCGCTGCATGGCGAACGACATCCAGTAGTTAACGTGGAAGCGATGGAAGGCCAGAGTCAGCCGGACTTTCCTGTAGTGTCTGCTGAGCTGTTTCTTCCTAGGCCGAATGTTTTTAAACAATGGGCCTTTCCTCGTGGGTCTCGTCGCGCCTGACAAAATTAATTTAAGATTCTCGAACCATCTCAATGTGCTACCATAAAGCAGCGCCGTTGGCGCACTGGTCAATGTAGGCGAACCAGTCGGTTTAGTCTCCAACGACAGGCTAACGTTCAGGTTCTGAGTGCGAAACGCCCTAAACGAGTCGTGCTCCTGATTGCTAGAATACTCGGGCAACCGGTCCGGGGCGCAGGGTATAGCGGCATGATGATCACGTGGATCGCCTAGGCATACCCACGCTAGTTTAACGCTCAATCTAACGTTGGGCAAATGTAGTAACCGGCAATCGTCGTATTTACTAGCTGTACGTACGTATACGTCGAGATCGCCCTTAATAATGATCTTTCCTTGGGTCCAGTCGAGCTCCAGTCCGGTCCACGTGAGTTCCATCTCTTCCGTGGTGTTATACGGATCCAGAGAGCCGTGCAACAGTACCGTCAGCTGTTTTACGCAGAGCGTCAGTCTGCCGTGAAGAGCCAGTCGCATCTTGTCCCAAAACGGCAACGGCGGGCTTGGATCCCTCGATGGATGGAGGATCTTCTCGAAACTGAGATTACATTGCGCTATCACCGGTTCCCAGCATGGACCGAACGCGTATCTGAATTTGTCGATATCCCAATTGAGATCGTGATAATACTTGAGAGATGTCATTCCTCTTTCAACCACTATATCGTCCCATGGGGCGCCGATTTCAATTCTTACGGTCCTCTTCGCTCTCGGTGGTGCCAGAGCTTCCGCTCCAGCTAATCTGCCCCATACGTTCAGATTCTCCACCAGGAGCAGCGGCTGTGGGAAATCGCGAAGTTGGAGCTTCCACTCGGCGCATTTCAGACTGACCCCGCGGACCCACACGGTGTTGAATTCCAGACCGTCCTCGGGCCACGGTGTTTCCGAGTCCATCTCTCGAAGTGCTCTCACCGCTTTATCCGTACCATTTATGGACGGATCGGCCAGGGCTAATATCTCCAAGTCCAACATGGTCCACGCGAACAAACGAGTCCTCGCGGGGCCCGCCCGTTGCATCTGCTTCCATCTCTGCACATAGATCTCCGCGTTTTTCTTATTTAAGCTGGCGTATAATTCCTCGACCTTTCCTTGCGGTAACAGTAAGTGCGCACGGCAAAGCTCCTGTACTTTAGCATCCAACATCGCCTGTCGTTTTAAGCTCTCCTTATATTCGTCCTCGAGCAGTTCGTAATTGTCGCGCAAACGTACCTCGAACGGATCGTCGCTCAGTTCGAACGTCCACTCCTTAATCTTGATGATCAAATCGCAGGGCAGGGACTCTCGTTTAGATATGCTTGAGGAATGGATCTCCTTCAACCACTTTCTGATGCTAAGCAATTCATTTTGTATCGCATTTGTAAATTGATGCTCATATGGAAAACAAATTTTGATGGAATCGATGTTCAGCGACCAACACTCGTTCCAATCCAATACGAAACCCTCGTTGCTTTGCCTCTCCGCCCGCACTTCCGCGTTATCGGCTATTCTAATCAATTCGAAACCCTCAATCATAATTACATCAGCCATATCTAGAGTAACTCGAACATAGGTGAGTCTCCATTCGCCCTGCGACCAACGCAGCTGATCGGACGTCAGTATCAGGAAATGTTTAGTAGAAATATCTATAGAGACGGTGATTCCACCTGTGGCTAGCAAGTCCAAAACGCGTTTCTTTTTTTGCACTTCTGGAAATAGAACAAATGTGATTATTCCACGTTAAGAGTTATTATATTAAAATAATGACCGCAAATTAATTCATAATTAGCTAATTCAACGATATGGCTTTATTACCTTCGATACGAGTCGCGCTCATTTCTTTTTTGACAATAGATCTAAAATCTTCAGACTCCACCCAAAATTGCAATAGGCGAAGATGTAAATTAGGACTCCATGCTAGATTAGTACCGTCGAGACTAATGTTCACGGCGTCAGAACTAATCGCAGCTTTGCACTTTCGTATTGCCAAAAACGGATGCGTCAAGGCTTGCGCGTGTTGACACATAATCGGCTCGTTCTTGTTGAGAGTTATCGCGCTCATACCTTCCGCTACGCCTACGAATCGCTTTGCGTTTTGTTCCACAGTCGCTATGTCCAAACGCATCATTATAGACACTAAAACAGATGCGCGTAATGTGAAAAATGTGAAAAAAATTTTTTGGTAGCGTGACGGTATTAGATACTTACGCTCGTTTTCCGCGATAAAGAATAAATTACAGTTTGTCACTTTAAGATTCAATTGAATAGAATTACTTAATTTCGTATCCTTCTTTTTCACCATTGGTTGCCGACACTTTTTGTAGCACCTACAATAATTTTTTTGCGATTATCTCATTTACGTTACATTTTCCGTTCTATAGTATTAATATATCGCATAAATGATTTTATTATTACTTATAAGCTTGCTCGAGAAATTTCGCAAGCTCTAAACTCCATTCCGTTACGAGAGCATCGACTGCGACTCCTATGGCGTTGCTACGAGTTGTTGCTAACAATACTCCAATGGAAAGTGGGCTGCCCCATTGATGAGAAGTTTCGGAGAGGTTGCTATTGGCGCCATTTAATGCACAATATAACGATTCGATGACCAATTCTGTATTTAGATTTTTGGCTTTGTCTATCACAGAAAACGTATCATAGAAATTAACGATTCATAATTAAGGCAAAAGAAAAAAAAAGTATAGCCCACCTGTAAACGAATTTAAGGCGAATTTCATATGTGCGACACCACAAGATGCCTCCTGTACATCCGGTAATTTTATATTTAACGAAGAATCATACAGCTCGGCATTTAATGTTATCTCAAAGTTTGGTAATCTATCTTTCAACGATATGCTGCTAACAGGTTTTGAAATGTCATTTTCATTATTATATAGCAACAATTCCCAGTCCTTGTGATCATACATCATCGAAAGATTATTCAGTTGTACGTCAACGCACAAAACATTCTCCTCTATCTGTACAAAATTGAGCAAGTCATAAAAAATTATCCATTCTTATCGTTTAAATTCGCTAATGTATTCTTAACTCTTACCTTTGTATCGATCGACAACGAGTGTAGAGTTAAAATAGGAAGCTTTCCACGGACGCACAGACTGTCTAGACCTACAGTAAAATTCAATCGCGTCCTATTAGCTTCAAACTTTGCATGAACCTGAAGACTTTTTAAGGTGCCCTCCAAACCCATCATACTACTATCCTCTCTACCAGCTATTATCAACGAATTACCGACTTTCAATGTAAAATCCTATAAGTGTAACAGAATAACGAAAGTAGTACAATTACAGCAATACCTGTTATTATTGTTTATCTACAATTCAGGAGACTTACTTTTGGCAAAATAGGAGCTATTCTAGCCATTAAGTTATTTGAGGAATTACTATGTACATTGCTGCATGTACAAGCTGCAGTACTTAGTGAACTTCTATCTCTCAGGAACTGAATGAGACCTGCACCACCAGAACCTTCAGTTTGCGTCACTCCAATACATAATGTCTATAAATCAGATCCCACTTGATTCCTTTTGAAAACGGTCGATAATCAGATTTACTTATTAAAAATCTATTTATTACCATAAGGCTATCATAACGTAGAGTTTATTTATAATTTTAGGTAACAATTGTCAAAACACATTATATAATTTTCCTTCATCGATTTTTAAGTATCAACGCGAGAAATTTTTGATGTACCTCGACTGAAAGTTCTCCCTGAGCTTTAAACGTAGCTTCTACTGTTCCAGCAAATGTTACTTGAGAGAGACACGCGTCGGAAGCGTGTCGTAGTAATTTCATAGTTCCGCCGACAATAGAGGCGGATGCTAACAGTGTGCGTGCACCATGTACAATACTGCCGTCCAAGCTTAGGCTTTCTGCATTCCCATTCGCCAACCAGCCATTGCCAAGAGCCAGTACACTTATGTTCTCTACATGTACAGCCGTAAACTGAAATAAATCATTAATAGAGTTATCAATAAACATATAGTCTAATAAGTTTTATAACACATAGAAAAATGTGACAACTTGAAACCTTAGCTCTGCACATGTACCTGGACACATTTTATTATAATTGGTGGTATTTTCTTGTTTCTAAAATCTAATAGTTCATTGGATTGCTTTAGCTTACACGTCGGACCAACTGGAACATCCTTATTTATTCTGACATCCCTCATAACAACAGCTAACAGTTTTGCTACATCGCTACTAAGTAAACTGCTACGTATGCTTATCTCTTCGATTTGCTGAAATTAGATATCCCTTTTATTGTATCGCATTACATATAATTTGAATCATTCGTACAATGTCTTGAAAAACTCACCAATGTAAAGCCATTTTTAGTTACATTGACATCACGGAATATAAAATAAGGTACAGATATATGGCCCACTCTCAAGTGAATTTTATAACGACGTTTCACTATCCATGCTAACAGCCTCGGCACCACTCTGTTGAACAGACGATTGTAACGTATTTTATTCTAAGATAATATTATTTTCATTTAAATTTCAACGCTTACCGAGTAAAGAAGCAGTAAAGGATTAAAAAGACTATGCAGAATGCAAGTAACCCAGTCATGCTTATTGATATATATAATTAAAAACAAATTGTTTTCTAACTAAAAATATATTCAATTTCCTAAGTAATATTACTCCAGTCGATATTTCGCGCTTGCACACTATATATTTTCACAGTATTTATAACTAAAAAGGATCAGATAAGAGAGCTTTCAGCAGTTTTTCATTTGAGTGACAGACAAGCATTTGCGCACCACAGCGTTTGGTGGCGCACTTTACAAACTATAGGCCAATTCCTTTAGGCTACGGTCAACGTGACGCTACAAATGCTTCGAAGCATTCCTCTTCTCTTTTCTTTCAATAAAGAAAGAAGGAGAAGAAGAACGCTCCAAAGCATTTGTAGCGTCACGTTGACCGTAGCCTTAGTGGCACAAGTCGCCACAAGTGTCGTTCTGTCTTTGTTATTCATTGGATGCCAAGAAGGATAGAACGATGTTTGTGTCGACTTGTGTCACTAAAAGGAATTGGCCCATAATGAACTCTATCGGTAATAGGTATGTATGTACATACATTATACTAGCATAACGTCATATATTAGGGCCGGTATTCATAATCAGATCTTATTTCAAGACCATCTTAAGTAATATCTTAAGATGCTAATACGGCTCTGTGATTGGTTAATGACATCTTAAGATTGTACTTAAGATGGTCTTAAATATAAGAATCGACTATGAATACCGGTGTAGGTGTTTTCCAGTTAACGACACAAATCGACACAAGCGTTATTCTATCTTTGTTGCTCACTAGATGTTGAAAAGAGACAGAATGACGCTTGTGTCAACTTGAGTTGCTAAATGAAAAACACACATTGTGATGTCGGTAATGCTAGGTCTACAATGCGAGTCGCAAAGTCGTGAGTCGCAAGAATTGACCAATCACAATCGAATTTGAGGAGAATAATCGACTGTGATTGGTCAATTCTTGCGACTCACAACTTTGCAACTCGCATTGTAGACCCAGCATAAAGGCCGTTGCACGTAACAAAGTTTTAGTCATAATCGTAAGGTCGTAAGAAAATAGACCAATCACACTCGATTATTCTTCAAGCGCGAGAAGAATAATTGACTGTGATTGGTCTATTTTCTTACGGCCTAACGATTATGACTAAAATTTTGTTACGTGCAATGGCCTTAAAGGTCAATCCAGACAAACTTGTATAGCGCATAAACATAAGCATAAGAGAATTGATTGGTCCATATGCATGTGCGTAAGGAAATAGATCAATCCGTTTCTTTATGCATATGGTTATGCACCTATGCAAGTTTGTCTGGATAGACCTTAAAAGGCTATCGCACACAAAATGCAATATGCATAACTTAGCATAAGCGTAGCATAAAGCCTGTATCAGACTACAGATTGGGATTGAGATTGAATTAAAATTTAATCAATCAGAACAGAGAAAACTGATCTCAAGTTTAGTAAACTTTGCTCTGATTGGTCAAATTTAAATCCAATCTCAATCCCAATCCGTAGTCTAATACGGCCATAAGACCGTTGGACCAATGAGCATGTCATGTAAATCAATATGGCGACTTTATGCTGGATGCTCATTGGTTTAGCGGTCTTATGTTACGCTTATGCTAAGCTATGCAATTTTGTGTGTGATGGCCTTAAAGGCCGTCACACATAAAATGCATAACGTCGCATAAGCATAGCATAAGACCGCTGGACCAATGAGCATCTTACGTAAATTAATATGGCAACATTATGTTGGATGCTCATTGATCCAGCGGTCTTGTGCTATGCTTAGGGCTCAGTCACAATGAGAGGAATAAGGAATAGGGTAAAGGAATAAGGAATAAGGCATATTGCATCTCACTTTAATGTACGTGTACTGAAGTAAGATGCGACATTCCCTTATTCCTTTATCTTATTCCTTATTTTTGTCATTGTGACTGAGCCCTTATGCTACGCTCTGCATTTTGTGTATTATAGCCTTAACTCTTGGTCCTGTTTTAGGTCCTGCGCACAATAGAGCATATTACATAGGAATAAGAATAATATTAAATAAATATTAATTACAAATCAAAATTAGAAATAATAATTAAACGTAACACACAATGGAAACGAATAAAATATAAGATATAAATATAGGAATAATCCTATATTTACATATTCTAATATTTAACCCTAGGTATACACAGTGGGGTCTCCGAGATCCCAAACCAATTTTCTTTTTCCACGTTTCTGTTTGTAGACCGCACTTTTTACCCGTATATGTCGGAGCTCTTTAATTCTATTGACTTTTATACATTATAGGCCTGTTCCTTGATCAATTCTCGATCGATTGGAAAAAAAAAAACTAAAATATATCCATTTTTACTAAAGTTACGACAACAAATGTGGATGAGGTCTCCGAGACCGCACAGTGTATAATACATAGATAAAATAAGACTGTGTACACCTAGAGTTAATATTTATATAACAGGAATATTCCTATATTTATATATTCTAATATTTATTCTTATTCTTAATACGTGCTCTGTTATATACACAGGATTTTAACTTTCAAAACCAGTGGAGACTCATAATAAATCTTCCAGATCTAGATTAGGGAGGTTCAGTTTCATTCATCTTTTGAATACTCTATTATCTTAATTAAGTACTTTATTATAAAATAAATATTACTATTAATGTTAAAAATAATTATATAATATTAAAAAAGTATCCACATTTAACTATACATCCTTTTATTTAATCTATTTAAATATTTCATATATTACATATGTAGCGGTAGGAATCTTCTTTAATATTCAATTCCTCATACCTTTTTACTTGATCATTAATTGCGACTACATTACACACACAATGCTTAACGATACAAATGATCAGCATGGATATTACTAGCAATTTCAGATTCCCATTTGTCTCCATTATTTAAAAGCTTTTCCTTGTTGTACAGCATCTCCTCGTGAGTTTCAGTTGAAAATTCAAAGTTGGGACCCTGCGCGTGTAAAACAATTCATTTATTAAATTTATAAAATTCCCTTCTTGTATCACTCTTCTATCATTTTAACTCTTTGCTAACAATAGGATAATACCTCAACAATAGCATCTACTGGACAAGCCTCTTGGCAAAAACCGCAATAAATACATTTAGACATATCAATGTCATATCTTGTAGTCCGTCGAGATCCGTCTGCCCTTTCCTCCGCCTCGATTGTAATAGCTTGCGCAGGACATATCGCCTCACATAATTTACAAGCGATACATCTCTCTTCTCCAGAAGGATACCTGAAAGATCCCCCAAAAATCTAATTTATTATATTTCTTTCTTTTCTTCATGTTGAAACGTTACGTTTCAAAATTTCTTCAAAATTACTTAGTTTGTATCAAAATGTCTTGAAAATTTGGAAATATAAGCTATAATAAATTATATAACATCTTATTAATTATTATGAAAAAATATATATTAAGATATTAATATCAAAATATCAATTTATCAAATTAATAATAAATCAAATCAAAATATATGTATCATATATAATATAATATATATAAAATAACGATATATAAAATATCATATACAAAATTACTTAGTTTTAGCTTACATATGTATATACACACACATACCTTCTTAGTGCATGCTCTCCCCTAAACCTTGGACTCAGAGGTCCCTTTTCAAAGGGATAATTTATCGTCGCTGGCTCTCTAAACAGCTGAGACAAAATGACTCCAAAGCCTCGAAAAATTTCAAGGAAAAACATATGCGTACTTGCAGCGTCCATAATATTTGTCCAGTTTTCATCTTTTTCCTCATTTACATAGTAATATTTGCTTCTACTCAAGTATGTGCTTGCTCCCTTTGGAAGCCTTAAGAAATCTTGGAGCTAAAACATTTATAATTATCAAAATTATTATTACAATTCACTAGGGGACATTAAGGAAGTTTTTTTAGTTATTAATCGAGCAATTTTATGAATCAGTAGAATAATTATATATATTAAAGGAAAAAATAAGGTAATAAAAATAGCAGGTAAGGAAGAGTTGTACGTAAATTTTAATTATATATTGGTACATAACAAGCAATCTTTAAATTTAATAAATAATATCAAAGAATGTCCTTTGTGTATGAGAATCAGCTAATACGGTTAAAATAAAAGTGTAGCACTGCATCCTAATACAGACAAGAGGAAAAAAAGAGAGAACGGAAGGAGAAGAACCATCAAGATCAGGTTTTGTTACAGAAATCATATGGATATTTTACCGAATTTCCTGGTTCGCACAAATATCTGTAAGGGGCCCATCATTATCACCCTCCAATTTTTTTAAAAGTCGACAAGCTTGACCATTCACGCTAGCTCATCAATATGTTTTCTTTGAGGATACCTGTTGGCGAATATTAACAAAATCAACTACTAAACTGCGCACGCTAGCGCGGAACCATGCCATCGCATGCCCATGATGTAACGCTACAGATACAGATGTCGCGTGCGGCGTGTTCACGATAGAGTCTCTAGGGCCGGTATTCATAGGCCCTAAAGCCGTGATCAGACTACGGATTGGGATTGAGATTGGATTGAAATTTAATCAATCAGAATAAAGAAAACTAACTTCAAGTTTAGTAAACTTTGCTCTAATTGGTCAAATTTCAATCCAATCTCAATCCCAATCCGTAGTCTGATCACGGCTTAATGCTGGGTCTACAATGGGAGTCGCAAAGTCGTGAGTCGCAAGAATTGACCAATCACAGCCGATTATTCTCCTCAAATTCGATGCAAGAACTGTGTCCAAGTTTCGGTTTAAGCCAATCAACTTGCAGCTCTTAAGGCCATTGCACGTAACAAAATTTTAGTCATAATCGTAAGAAAATAGACCAATCACAGTGAATTATTCTTCTCGCGCTTGAAGAATAATCGAGTGTGATTGGTCTATTTTCTTAAGCCTTGTGTCCACGATGCTAGAAATCGGTCCGAGTTTCGGTTATAAGCCAATCAACTTGCAGCTCTCACAGAAAAGCAGCAGTTTCATTGGCTTATAACCGAAACTCGGACCGATTTCTAGCATCGTGGACACAAGGCTTTACGACCTTATGATTATGACTAAAACTTTATTACGTGCAATGGCCTTTACAGAAAAGCAGCAGTTTCATTGGCTTAAACCGAAATTCGGACCGATTTCTAGTATCGTGTACACAAGGCATTAAACCGAAACTTGGACACAGTTTTTGCATCGTGGACACCGAGCTTAATCGAATGTGATTGGTTTATTTTCTTATGCTGGGTCTACAATGGGAGTCGCAAGAATTGACCAATCACAGTCGATTATTCTTCTCAAATTCGACTGTGATTGGTCAATTCTTGCGAGTCGCGACTTTGCGACTCGCATTGTAGACCCAGCATTACGGTTAAGGCCGTGGCACATGGAAAAACTTAAGCAGTAAAACTCAAGCAGTAAGCAAATCAGCCAATCACAGTCAAGAACTTAAGGCACGGCCCTAAGCGGTAGCGAATCCATACCGTTGATTTCTTACTGCTTAAGTTTTACTGCTTAAGTTTTTCTATGTGTCAAGGCCCTTACGATTAAAACTAAAACTTTATTACGTGCAATGGCCTGTGATGACGCGACGCGCGACGCGTATAATGGGAACGCAGCCTAATGGCTTCTGCACACAGGACGCAGAAACGTTTGCCGCGCGGCAAGAAGCGACGCGATAGCCAATAAACTTTTGGTTCTTACGGAAAAGCAACACGTTGATTGGCTACCGCGTCGCTTCTTGCCGCGCGGCAAGCGTTTCCGCGTCCTGTGTGCAGAAGCCATAACGCGCTTAGTGCAAACTCAGCCTTAAGGCCATTGCACGTAACAAAATTTTAGTCATAATCGTAAGGCTGTAAGAAAATAGACCAATCACAGTCAATTATTCTTTTCGCACTTGAAGAATAATCGAGTGTGATTGGTCTATTTTCTTACGACCTTACGATTATGACTAAAACTTTATTACGTGCAATGGCCTTTAGTGCCCATCTACAATAGGTGTTTTAAGCCCTAAGCCCTAAGAAATTAACCAATCACAGTCAATTATTCTCCTCAAATTCAACTGTGATTGAACAATTTCTTATGGCTTAGGGCTTAAAACACCTATTGTAGATGGGCACTTAAGCCCCTTGCACAATAGGCGATAGCGATAGCGATAGCGATAGCGACAGCGACAAGGTTGCCGACAAAGCTATGACCTAGTTTACATCGTGCATTTGATACGCGTATCAGGTACTATATTTGTACCAAATTCGTACTTAAATATTTAGTACGCACGATGTAAACACTGCCGAATCAATTTGGTACGAGCGTAAACACCTTTGTCGGCAATTTGTCGCTATCGCCTATTGTGCAAGGGGCTTTAATCTAACCGTGGTTCATGGTTGGTGAAATTGGTTCTTTGGTATAAACTAGGCCTTTATAAGCGCGTCGATAGATGGCGCGCATTGATGAACACAATACACATTCTCATCGTATCTCAAATGAGAAAGACCACAAGCACTACAAATGAGAAGTGACACTTATCTATTTCGGAGAGGAATAATCGCTGGAGAACAGTTTGCCAAATTTTTAACCAGCAGCCTCTGCCTGGTATTAATCCCATACCAAGAGACAAATTATTTACTCGTGTAGCAAGCTTCCCAAACATGAGAAGTGCCGTGCGTTACTTTGAGGAATTTAACGGAATGTCACTTCGCGAATAACATTGTATTTCTTATTTATGTGCGATTTGTATTAAAAAAGCACGTTAAAGCAGAGACGGTTGCTACAAACGCTTGATATCTAATAATTTTTAAAAGGTGATTCTTTGTAATTCAAAGAGGGATTTCCGTAAACGTAAGATGAACCAACCCTTCTAGTTGTTACAGACAATTGTATGGGAATGACATGCTGCATGCTGCGATATTTAATCAGTCAACATAAAACCAATTGGTTCGACATTAAGAAATCAAGATAGGAGAAGAACATCAAAACGCACGAGTAAACGTAATCTTAAGAGGTGTACGTATCCAGCAACTAAATGCAAAGCATTACGTATGCTTGTGTCAAACCTGTATTATATCGCCACAAAGGTATTGTTCTTTCGCTTAATATTTATCTGTATGTGCTTATCATTGTTAATGAAATATTAATCTTAACTAGCCACACTTATTTTCGAGTCCTTAATTTGCCACACTCCGGTCCGTGAGACTGCTTGACTTTGTTGCATTGTCATTTTTATTCTAATTAATATTTTTAAGCTTTTAATATAGGAATTGGAAATGCAGAATCTGAATAAGATGTTTATGATAATATCAAGAAAATAATTTAAGTTTAAACTGAACTTATTATAAGGAAATGTGAAAACCGGAAAACGTTTGGTGATTTACTGGACCGGAGTGTGGCGAGCTAGAGTTAAATTGTATGTTATCCGATCTATAATTTTTCTTCTTTTGATCAAAACAACTTAAATAGCTTTTGATACTTAAACTACAATTTCTAGCCTTGGGGGGTCCAATTTAAAAAACAAAAGTTATCTTGAAATCTTGGAGGTATCTCCACTTAGAGACCAAGGCAATAAGATGTTTCCCTCGAAACAGAGTAAGTTCTATTTGAAATATTATTTCAAACAACAAATAATTTGGGAGATAATTGCATGGAAAGATTAAAATGGGACATCTTGTATATAAGGGTGATTCAGAAACTGCCAAACTTAAGGAGCATATGGAAGGGTTAAAATAGTAATTAACAACTTTCGATCAAGAACCTATGTTCTCTGAAGTAATCCTGAGTCAGTACAGGCTTTTGAATGTATGAAACTCGGATAATATACCGTATGAAATAATCGTAATTTGGTACTCTTCCACTAGCTTTATTTTGTTTTTATTAAAGTTTTGTTAAGGATTACACTAGCGCAAACTGAATTCACAAAAAGTGTTTGAATTTGCGATCTCCACATTCAATGCATGCATTGCATCGTCAAACAGAACTCTGGCGCACTCTCAAATATATCCCAGGTATATCACGTAATCTTTAACAAAACCTTAATAGAAACAAAATAAATCTAGCAGAAAAGTAGTAAATTGCGATTATTTCATTGGTATATTGTCCTAGTTTTAAATATTCAAAGGCCTGTACTGACTCAGGGTTACTTCGAAGGACATGGATTCGTGATTAAAAGTTATTCTATTTTGACCTCTCTATACACTCCTTAAGTCTGGCAGTAACCTTTTGAATCACCCTGTATTATCTGTACTTTACAGATGAAGGATCATATCTCCAGTTTTTGGCAAAATGGAGTTAATACAGTTTTCAACATAACAGGAGTTAAATTATATAATGGTAAAGTGTCTTATGTCTATTATTACTAGTTCCTGAGATACAATATTTAGAAAAAGTCGTATTAAAAATTTTTATAGTGCCTAATTTTTAAACCAAGTACAGCGTGTTATTGGGAGTTGCGGACATTAAACATGTCAGTTAAATTACTTTATTAAAAACTTAATAAATAAAGTTGCTACTTTTATTTTATATCTAAAAAAAAATATATATATATATATTATATTATTTTCTTATTTAAAACTTTAAACCTTATTTTCTCAAAATATAAAAAAATAGACATACGATTCTTTACTTCTAAGGTACAGATATATATTAAAAGAGTTTGATTCAAATGTTTAAAATATAAAATTTATATTTGGGTTCATATTTAGGTGATCATTGATAAAAAGAAGAAAAATTTTGAACGGATAATATACAGTAGTTATAGAACTCGATTATAAGCTGTGTAAACGTAGTCTGTATGCATGTGTATATATGTATGTGCGCATGTATTATCTTTATATACATTTTTCATACTTATGAAAATATTATGTGTATACCTACATTATTTCCAAGACACAACTAGAGAGCCTAAAAATCAATTTTTTACAACTTCCAATTAATATTTATTTATCACAATCCTTAAACCAATTAATATATAAAAAACAAAATTAGTATAGTTTTTTTGCTGTATTTAGTTGTAATTAAGTTTATGATTCTTTATTATATAAGGAGATTGTATAGTAATAAGATCATATTTGTTTATTAGGTGCATTAGGACATAAATAGCCAACTTTAGATCTGCGGATTACAAAGTTTCCAATAATGTTTTCGTCAGGCCTTAACTGCAATCTCTCTTTCCCCAGCTGTTTGGGTTATCCGCAAGATAGCGAGGAATTAATCCCAAAAATGGCTCGTGAACCAATCATTCTTAATGTTTATGATATGGTAAGTCGCTATTTCCAATGTATCACAAATAAAATGTGCGTTATTATGAATCGCTTATCACTGTCGATCAATAACTTTTATAAATTCAGTTGCAATTAACTAGTCTTTCATCAAAAGTCAAACATTAATCATATAAAATAGACAATTGTAAGATTACCATCTTCTAGTTGGTGTAATTTATGTCAAATGTTATGTTGTAGTATTGGATAAATGAATACACCACGCCTATTGGTCTCGGAGTATTTCATTCTGGAGTGGAAATATATGGGACAGGTAGGTATTATATTAAAAAAATAAAAGTACGAAGAAACAAGAATTTAACAAAAATACATTTCTGCTACAGAATATGCGTACGGTGGTCATGCTCAACCAAAAAGCGGCATTTTTGAGATCACCCCGAGAGTAGCTGAAGAATTAGGCGAGCAGTTTAGATATAGGTAAAATTTAACTTTTTTTTTTGTAAATGTAAAACGTACATTTTCTCGAAGGCTATAAAAATCAGATTCTCTTGTTTTACAGACAATCCGTTCATATTGGATATACAGATTTCACGGAAGAAGATGTTTCAAGAATTATTGCGGAATTAGGCAAAGATTTTAGAGGAGATCGTTATCATTTGATGAATAAAAATTGCAATCACTTCAGCAGTCAGTTCACGTTGGTGCGTTGCTTTCTGTAACGATATCGATAAGCAAATTACATGAAAGATATAATGAGAATCAATGTATTTCAGATTCTATGTGGACAGGAAATACCTGGTTGGGTAAATCGTCTGGCGTATTTCAGTTCGTGCGTACCGTTTCTCCAACGTTGCTTGCCAAAGGAATGGCTAACGCCTGACGCTTTACAACACTCTCTAAGTCAAATTAGTCATCATGAAAGTACACCACCATCGGACACTTCGTTGTAACATTTGGCTAACACTGTTGAGATGCACGGTCTAAAATACCGCAGAAGTTATACATTTTAGATAATTAAACATTGTGAGAAGAAATGTTAATTAGGACTGACTATATTGCCAAGATTTGAAACAACCTGAGAAACTAAATCGTCAAAACAAGGTACAAATTTGATATTGTACACTTGAATGCGACTGCTGACAATTAGTACCGAAAAGAAATTGCCTTTGCTGCAACACGTTGTTTCCTAAGACGGCGATCCACAAGATCGCATGTGTTCTTTGTTGAATAATACAGTCGAGATATGATAGTTACATAATGAATAGATAATTACGTATAAATTTAAACCGTAACGAGCAGAAAACTCATTTGCCAATAAAAAATTAAGAAACTTGTTACATTAGAAAGACGTACATTAAAATTCTTAAATTTTTCGTAAAGATTCTTATTTCTTATGCTTGTAAAACTATAAAGCAATATGTTTTAAAGTTAATGCATGCGCATCAAAGAAATAAATATATGTTGTATGTAAGGCATATTGAATGCAAAATGGTTTAAACATTTAATGATCTAATTGCTTTCCGTAATTAACATGACAAACACATACACGCACACACCCGTACTTATACAGATAAAAAGGTAAAACAAGCTTTCGTATTCTTAATACTATATGTTATTTTTAATAGTTGAAACTCCGTACAAATTTGAGCTCTTACGTCGTGAGCTCTTATTATCACTTGGTTCATTACTTTAGATCGATTATACACACGTGATATTTCTATTCTATATATATAGATCAAATCATTAAAATATAAGTAAAGATTGAGGGGAGTAAGTTAAAAATAGAGGTACCTACTGCTCTTTTTTGATGGGTTAAGAATATAGAAGCTTAAATATAGTTAACTTATGAACAAATATCTTTAACCCTTTAGGGGTCACAAATCGATCCCGTTGGAGTAAAAGACGTCCCTGATAAAAGTTTTTAGTTTTTTTAGTTTTTTTAGTTTTTTAGTTTTTTTAGTTTTTTTTTAATGTACATAATTATGTACACAGTCCCTTAAAGGGTTAATGAAACTTAAAGCAATGAATGTATATTTTTTGCCAAATAAGCGAAATTCCTAATTTATACAAAGTATGTTGAAATAAACGAGTTAAATAATGACAACGTAATGAGAAAAAAAGGAAAGATTTCTTCGATCAATTTGTGATTGACTTTAAAATACTGATAGTTTTTGAATTATTAAACTTAAGTTTCGAAGGATCAAATAGATAATAAAACTGTACTCTTTCCATTTAATTACAAGTTGATTGTGTTTTAAAAGGTTTTTAATTTGAGGCTTAATTAACAGACATATATATTGATTGTAAAAGTATGATGGATTGTATGTACATTAAATTTTCTAAAAGACAAGGCATCTACATGGGTCATCTAAGTATCAATGATCTGACGTATAATTTTGATAAGTTTAAGATTTCTGGTATAATTATGTTAAACATTCTGGCATTTAGAGTGAGAAATTATGTAAACTTTTTTCTTGCATTACACGTTTAATTACAATTAAACCTCCGTTTATAATTCAATTCAGTCCTTACAGCAGTGATTACAAGAGATGAAGAAACTTCATGTGATCTGCAGTAACTATTTCCTCTCACATTTCCAATCCATACATCATATCCTTGATCTGCCAGTAAAAATGCTGCGATGTAAAAAATAATATTAGTGCTAGTGCACTATTAGGATGTATTTATACCAGATTCAAAGAAATGTACCTATATTGTTATTTTTTTCTAAAATTTAAAATTATTTTTTCAAAAACATTATTATATTTCAACTTTTAAAACTTTAATATTTGATTAATGTTCTATTATTTCTTTGTAATCTTTTTTGAAATCTAAAAGTGCCATTTCACATCGATGCTCGACGCTCATTTTCAGCAAGCAAAAAACTTCAAAAATAATGTATTTTATTTGTATATATACCTATATAAATTTATTTATATAATATAAATAAATAAAAAATATTATTTCTAGGGCCACGTGTGGTTTCGCTTGACGCTAAGAAATAAACCCAGGTAGCACATATTAGTTTCATATACGTTTTTTGAACGTTTCTATTGTTTCATAACCGTAAAGAACCATTAAGAAACGTTTAAACAAAAACGTTTTTGAAACCATGATTTAAGAAACGTATTTTTTACGTTTCTACAAACAAAAATATTTAGTAAATTTTTCCTTTCAAATAATTTGTTTTATCTAATATATATAATAGTTTTAATAGCCTTTTTTGAAACATTTAAATTTATATTGCACTATAATTATTGCACAAAATAAATTATTTTATCCATGCTTATATGTATATCCACTTATTTACTAAATTAATTTTTCCCTACCGGTTTTAATTTATTTGTCATCGGACAAAACTTTTTGGTTTATAGCATTTCGTGTTTATAATATACATCTGTACACGTGTGTGTGCTTTGCATGATGTATATACATCAGCGATATAACGTGCGCGCATGCGCGAATTGATCATCCATCGATCGTCGTAAATACGTCTCGATATGTCATTGTGAGTACCGGTACACTCTAGGTTTCTTTCGTAAAGTGAGAAATATATACTCTAGTCTACAAAAATAGAAGAATAGACTTTTAAGGTAAGGGTTGGTATATATTTAAGTTCTATAATGTATTAATTCTTTTTATTATATAAATTATATATCGATAAATTTGTTTGATTCCTAACCTACATGACATATTTATTAGGTTACGTTTGTTTTGGACACCTTCGTGTTGAAAAGATCGCATTCTATCATCTTTTGGCATATAATGATGATGAAATAGTCTAGAAATACTAATAGAATTCTACTCTGTTACTCTACGTCTTAATTATTAAGGTACATCAGAATATAATAGATTATATACATTTTTTAAATATGAGCCAAGAACCAGAAGCAAAATTCCTCAGTAAAAGGCAAGCAAAGAGAAACTTAGAGAAGTATGTGCAAAGTTTACTGGTAGAATGTAACTGGAACCAGGCGGATAGTTCTACCTCAGAAGTTCTCTCACAACCATGTACATCACGTTCAATCACTAACATCCATTTAAATTTGGATCATTTAGACTTGAATCAGAACTTGGATTTGAATTCAGATCTATTATTGAAATTAAATACTCAGGAGCAACGTAATGATTGTAGAAACGAAGAATCAGTCCATGAAATTCCTGACGTGTTAGAGGAACCTGAGAAATTACATAATATTACATCTGAAGTATTTGAAAAATCAGAGATTACTGAGAAATACATTCTCGGATAGTGAAACATTACCAAACACTTTACAAGATAAATTGAAATATTGGGCTTTAGCTCATAATAACATTACATTGTCAGCATTAGATGACTTAAGTTTGATGATTAAGTTTTTGTCTCCTTATTAAAAAAAAATCTTGCCTCATTTGTGTAGAAAGATTATTTTTTATACTTATTATTTTTTATTTAGTCGTTGCTGCACAAAATTTAATTATTTTTTTGTTAGCGTTATATTACTTTTATTAATTGCAAATATTTTTTATTTTTTCAAACATTATACACTATATTGAAAGTTTATAAGTTTTATAAGTTTTATGTTAATATGACTGTGAAATTTACTATACAGTTTATATAATATACATATAATATGACATGCATAGTTTATACATATACATATATATGTTACTTGCTAAAAAATATATACTACGTTAATATGTACATTATTTTATTCATTATTCCCTTATAAATGTCTTACGGTGTAAATTAACTTTATTTCATGGATGAAGAGGATGCTTAGGAAGTTTCATAAACATAAGTATTCTGATAAATAGTACTACAAAATATATACCATGAAGCATATATATATTTTCTAGTACTGTTCACTGAAAGAACGTTTATATGTTTTTGTTTCGAAGAATTTCCTGAACTGATACACGTCAGTAGTGCAATAAGTTAGAATAAAACAAGTATATATTATGTTTCACTCTAACTTATTGCACGAATGTGCACCAGTTTAGGAATTTCTTCGAAAAAGAATAGACAGTACATGTATAAAGCTTCTAGAACATTCTCACGATGTCTCAAAGAGACATGTCATAACCACGTTCAAAAGATGCAAAAAGTAGGAATTTTAAAATTTCTTTATTATTAAAAAAACGTTTCTATAATAGTTTTTTAAACGTTATTTTATCGGAAAAAAAACGTTCCATCGAACGTTTTTCGAATGGACATTTTTACTCATGAGAAACGTTTCTAGAAATCGGTTATAAAACGTTTCGGAAAAACGCTTATAAAACGTTTCTGAAACGTGTATGTGCTACCTGGGAAAGCTGAATTTATATTCAACATCCAGCGTTGACGCTGAATCGTCGTTGATTATCCCAGTTCAATCAAAAATAGACTTCGAAATACGTAAAATATTAATTATTTTCAAGTAATACCTTCAAGTAGTAATATTTTACGAATATATATATAAATGAAAAATATTATTTCTGAAGATTTTTGCTCACTAAAAATGAGCGTCGAGCCGATCGAGCGTCAACGTGAAAAGGCATCTTAACTCATGAAAAAAATCTCTTTATTTTCAGTAGCTTGAAAGTTTATATTAACCCTCTAGCGTCCACAGTTGCACTAGTGCAACATTACTTTATGGGCGCACTAAATTGTCCTGTCGACAACTGAGGATCTTTTACTGATAAGGATCGTTAGTTCTATACTTTACTACTCTCGTAGTAAAGTAGATCCCACCGTTCTAGGCCAAGTAACGAAGCGTTTTTCTTCCGAAAACAACATTGCGTCTCCGACTTAGGATCTATGACCACGAGGCCGAAAATCGTCCGAGGAACGCGCTCGAAAAACAAAATTAGAATTATTTTTTTTCGTAAATACGTGTTGATCCCTTTAGTTAAAGAGTAAATGGAATATGAAAAATTGCGGGAGTTATTTTCACCTTTGGCTGTAGAATGGCAGGATCAATGTTGCACTACTGTAACTACCATAATTTTCACCCTTTGGGCTCCAAGTCTTTTTCTGTCAATTTTTTAACCTTTAAATAATAAAATAAGCCAAATATATGAAAAACAGATTGAAAGAGGCTGTAAGGGTCACACGCGGATCAAGATGCGTTTAAATATATTATAATGATTTATTCATCAAATTCCAAAAATCCAAACGTTTCGGCTCCTGTCTGAGCCATCCTCAGTGGTATAAAGTTAATGACAGTAATAAAAGTTCTCCTTAACAACATGGTGAGTTTACTGTTTCAATTTTACAGAAACCTAGTGAGACTAAAAGGTCCAAATCTGTAAAGTAATTAAGAAGTTAAATCTTAGTTTGAAATTAGAGTTCTAAAATAACTCACCAAGCAGTCTGGAGAACGAATACATCAGAGTCAAATAAATTAGTATAAAAACCATGTGGCAAAAGAAACGATCTGCACAACAAGATCCGTCCGCGGAGATCCTGTCGACACGACGCACAAACACAAAATGATTCGGTAAAGCAGGTAGGGGCACGTTTTATAACAACGTTTGGCAAAAATAAATTGAAAAACGTGTAGGTCAAAACTTAATATAAGTGAGCGATAATAAATATCAAAAATAGCTAGTCAAGGAACATCTTAAGTCAAACGATAGTACAAATAACGTATAGGTCAAAACTTAAGAAATGTTAAATATTCAATGTAGGTCAGCAATAAAAATACATAAAATTCCTACTAAACTCGTAATCTTGTGGAAGAACAAAAATGTCATGGGCATGGTTTACAATTTATCTAAGATGGAAACATATGCGTGGTGCAAAAACTCTGTATCGGCCTGAGAGTTCAAACTATTCTTCTGTAATTTAATATGTAACATTTCAGATACAAATCGCTTTGCTAAAAACTTCTCCTTGTCAAGTATTTCCACGTTTTCCCAATCAAATTCGTGGTTGAAATTTATTCTGTGTTCCGTAATGACGGAATGCGTTACCGTGTTTCTATAATTAATATGATTCCGTGATTCTCGTTTTGAATTGCCTCAACGTCTGGCCAACGTAAGTCGCGTCACAATTTTTACATGAAATTCTATACACGACATTTTTATTTGATTGGGAAGGAAGGATATCTTTCTGGACTTTGATAAAATTATTTAGTTTATTCAAACTGTAGAATGACAAGTTGACATTCAAATCCTTGACCACTTTTTTGAATTTCTCCGATATACTGGAAACGAATGGCACAGTAAACCACTTGCCTCGATTTTCTTCGTTCATGTGTGGAGGTTCATTCTGTTTACGGGTACGTTTATAAAGTAAGGATACCAAATATATCAGTTTCAGAATTTTATGACAGCGAAATCAAAACGTAGGCGTTACAGGGTTAAAATAATATTAAATATTATTGTTTCGACATTTTCTTATATAAAAAAATATTCGAATAAATTATTTAAAAAAGGACATATTTACAAAAACGTCAAAGCATTATAGTAATTCTCAAGTTATAAGATTTGAAGGTAAAATCTTTTTTCTATATGGTGAAATTTTACACGATGCTTTGAATTGATTCGCACGTTAGGGGAAACCGGGGCTATTCGTGACACTGCTGAAATTTTGTCGCGGGCCTAACTTTAAAATGCTTGCTGCTAGAAACCTGTAATATCGATCATAGATCTCTCTTAGGCCGCTATTCATAGTTATTTAAGACCGTCTTAAGTTCAATCTTAAGATGTCATGAACCAATCACAGAGACGTATTAGCGTCTTAAGAGATTACTTAAGACGATCTTGAAGACTATGAATACCGGCCTTAGTGTCCTCTAGGTACCAACGGAGTGGCATTTGCGTGTCAACTATTTTTCTCTCGCAGTGACAGAAAGTCTGACTTCGAGTGCTGAAAGTAAAATTTTCCAAATCCCGAAAATTTGTTTTCTCGCCGAATATAATAATAAGAGATCCGAAACGGTAAGTTGTATTTAGTCACTCGACTTCACTAAGCATCATGCATAAGTAGATTTTAGTCTATTCTTTCTTATTTGTAAGTGACAGATCATGAATGAGGAAAAACCACATCGGGGCATTTCGTGACACGAGCAACCGGGGCAGACTGACCCCGCAGAAATTGCTTCATTGATAGAAGAAAAAAAAGGCAAAGCAACAAAAAACGCTCCCAAAAACACCACGAATTCAAAGAAAGAACCAGTTCGCAGGGGCCGTGGACGCCCTCGAAAAGTTCCCCGTAATTAAATGTTACCTACTTTTTTCCTTATAATTTTTTATAGGTCAGCATATAATATGTAAACTCTAACAAATAAAGGATTTTTCAAAATATAAAGTAGATAAAAATTACAAAAACGAAAGAAATCCATATAGTTTGTTCAACCAGAAAAAGTGTCACGAATTACCCCGGCCCCGGGGCAATTCGTGACACATGACATAGCGATACATTTCTTAATATATTTCGAGACTCGTAAGAGATAAACCTATGTTTTTTTTTCTTTTAAACTAGAAGGATGGACGATTACATCGCACTAATAAAAAATTTTTAAACATTTATACGAAGCGAGAAAAAAATTCGAAACAAAAATGTGTCACGAATAGCCCCGGTCTCCCCTACATTAACAACTATATGTAATCAGTAAATATACGTACCAAGGTCTTTACCAGGACCGCGCAATACCCAGCTATCAGATGAAGCCAAAAGAGCGTGTTGCATGAATACAATTTCCTTTTTTTTCTTGCCATCCAACAATGGACTTCCAGGTATCCTGTGTACTTTCAAATTGTAACCATCCTCCGTTGTCACGTTATGCTCCTCAGCGGGATAATTATATCGTTCTATCAGGCCAATCTATGTAAAAGAATAGCATAATATGTAACATCGAATATATTATCGTTTCATCTCTATTTCGATTTCGATTTACTCTAAATCTAAAAAAATATTTATACAATATTCAGAGACTTTTGGCTTAACAATTTAAGACGATAAAATTGTATAATTTAATCTATTATATTTATCATAGAGCTACAAAGATAAATTGAATTTATTACAAAATACATGTAAATTCAGGACTTAAATTGAAAACGATTTTTACTCACGAAGTCCAATATTTTTCCACTGTTTATTTCTTCGGCTCGATCCATTCTTCTTACTCTCACTAAACCAGGGTCCTTAGGGAAGAGAAAATTTAGGAATTCGTTTTGAAGAAAGGACGATATGCCCTGCAATTGTCCTTTTGAGAACGTCATAATAATTAAAAATGCAAGCAACATGGATTTCATGATGCAATCATATCAACTTATTGCATAGTAGATTGTAGAAAAACTCTTAACTGTCACAACGGCACAATGTCACTTAAAATACTTTTCGTGAAAATACTTTCGTGAGGCAACTTGTTCCTGCAATGTGGTCTGCAATATGAGAAGCAAACGCAATATGAGTGCTGAGTCGACAATAATTTAAAGACGTTATATTTTCTCAGGTTTCATTTTTTATCGTAGAAATGATAAAGGTAATTAATGTCTATATATTCGCTGTTTACAAACTTAAAGTTATTAATATCAAAATATTCTTTCTATATGTAATACTCTTATCAATACATTACATACTTATTAAGTAAATTGAAGAAGATTGAAGGAAATATCTTTAGTCGCGTGTATGACAAAAAATCCTTAAATATTAAAACAGCGATGTTAATGCTTATTGCAGCCCACGATATATTCTACGATGCACAGTATATAGTATACGAGGTAATATAAAACTACAAAGAATCACTAGTTGCGTTCCTTGAAATATATATACTCATCAGTAACGTGTTCAGTGACGAAACTTGAGATTTTTACCCTTCCATATAAATTTCTTTTAGTCTTTCCACTATTTCAAATAGTAAAATTAAGTCATACATACATGCATTTACGTAAATTTTGAAAACTTTTTAAAAGCCCTTCTCTATTTCCTTTTTTTTTTATAAAATTGAACAAACATTTAAGGTTGCCAAAACTTTTTAATAAAATAATAAAGACAATAAAAAAAATATTACGCGTTGCAAAATTAGATTTTTTTTAAATCAAAAATTTGTATACAAATTTCTTGTTCTGCTCACAAGTTTATATTCTTTGAATATTTAAGTACTGTAATTTCTAGCTCCGTTACTGTATTAATTAACAATTATGAAATTATATAAAGTGTTTTCCATTTACTGACACAAGTCGACACAAGTCTCGTTCTGTCTTTGTTACTCGTTGAATACCAAGAAAGATAGAACGACGTCTGTGTCGACTTGCGTCACTAAATGGAAAACACCCATAATGGCCTTGCAGTTGTCAATAAAGTTCTATAATGTGATCATTGACTTTTGTCCTCTGAAGAGGATATACTTCCGCGATAGAATAATCAACATCTAGAATAATAATAGCGACGTAACTAAGCTTAAAAATTGTAGAACTTGAACTCATTATTGTTTGACTGAGAATGATTAATTATTTTGTTATGATATGTATACAGAATCAACTGACCGATATGTTTGAAATGGTATATGCGTAAGCATCCAAAGAAATAAAAATTTAAAACTAATTAAGTTAGTCTTATAAGATAGTTTATAATAGATTCTGTGTTACATTCAATTAAAGAAATCAAATTTTTTGAAAATTTCACAAATTTTATTTTTCGTATTTAATTTTATATTTATTGTTTTATGACGAATATAAGAAATAATTGACGTAAATATAAATATCAATATAAGAAATAACGTGCGTACGTTGTAACTACTTCAATTTTTCATATTTTTATTTGCAAGTTGGTATAATCCCTGTGTAATTTACTAAGCTTTAAAGAAAATATTGGTTTTTTGATATCAGATAAATCAGCTCGTTTCTACATGCACTGCACGCCGACAACCGTTGCACTACCGACATTGTGCTATAAAGTTGTACGCCAACACGATAAAAATTAAGAAAATTGATAAATTGATAAATATTTTTCTTTTTTAAAAATACCTTTTTCACATCACAAAAAAATCAATTTAATATCACTTAATTTTCTAAGAAAAAATTCCCGAAAAATCATTTTTTGATCACTCACACTGGATTCCCTCCTTAGAGATGTTATTTAGTTAGGTTTCCATTTTTTATCGTAGTAATGTTAAAGGTAATTAATATTAAAAATTCCTACACAACAGGTTTTGAAGGATAATGGATTTGCAGATATTAATTGGCCTAATTTATACCGATCTCTTGATAAGTGTATCAAATAGTTTATTTGAGTTGATCAGCCAATAATTAAACTAATTTACTAGTTATTTACTATTTAAAACGCGTATCAAGTGATCGGTGTAAACTAGATCATTGAAATGTGTGCATTATGCATAAGTACATTTAAATTTTTATCCAATAGGGTTAAGTAAATTAAATTCTTCGAAAAGAAAAGTTATTTCTACCGTTCTCTCGCTTAGTGTATAATTCGTTAATAAAAAGTGCATAAATTTATGTTTGTAATAATATCTATAATAATATATATTCGCTATTTACAAATAAAACTTAATAGCAAAATACCCATACAGCACAAAATGTTTTTTAAATATTTTTAAAATATTTTTTAGGAAGATTAAAATAATTTAAAATAATTTACAAAAATATTTTTAGAATGTTTCTATGTCCGTCAGATCATGTCAGAAAAATATTTTCAAAAATATTTTTAAAAGATTACAAATAAATAAATATATTCAATAATATTTGTAAAATCTTTTAGAAATATTGTTTTAAAAAATAAAATATGTTCATAATCATTTTAAAAATGCTTTAAAAATGACATAAATATAAGTCATTTAAAGGTATGTATATGCCGTTATGCTTTTGTAAATTAAAAATTTTAGAAAAACAAAGAAAAAGAAAATACATTTATTATGTATATGTCGTGTGTGCATACAGCCGCGCGGTCACCCATCCGAGTCAATACCGCACCTAACGTCGCTTGACATCGATGGTCGAACGGACTAGTGTGTGTGGTGATCCTTTGATTCTGACGCTTTCTTGTTGCTTATACTCCTATATAACATATCTTTATAGTGTTCAAAAATCGTGTAATGATAATAACCGGTAAATATTAAAAATAATATAAAATAACGCAATTACAATTAATGTAATAATTATTTATTAATATAAAATTCGTATATTTAACATAATATAATATTAATATAATAACGTTAACAACATGCATGATAAAGCCGTATTCCACAAACATTTTACACATTTGTACGGACCAAGCGAAACGCGTTTGTACGTCCATACGTATCGCTCGTGTCGCTCGGCTCGCCGAGCGCACCGCACTTCTTATAGTATCCAACCGGCCGGCCGAGCGGTCGGCGACGCACGGTCTTACGCACGGCTGCTTACGGGCGCCGGTGACGAAATATCGAGACCATCGGGACTTGACCGCTGAGAGCGACGACGACGCAAATTTGATTACCGTACGAGATATCCGGCAGCTCGGGGGTTGACGATACGCCATGTTGACGCAAAGCGAGACGAATGACACCATAATTCGGGGTACTTGTAATCGAGAGGCACGAACGCGGTCGTTACCTCCTCCGGCTCTAGCGAAAAGTTCCCTTGCGGCGTGTTGCTTCCGTGCCGCGGTCGTTACCTCCGGCGCCGCTCGAGCAAAAAACTAAGTCCCCTCGCGGCGTGTTGCTTTCGCGCGGTTGTTACCTCCGGCGACGCTCGAGCAAAACGCTAAGTCCCTCGCGGCGTGTTGCTTTCGCGCGGTTGTTACCTCCGGCGCTGAGCGAAAATTTTCTAAGTTGACCCAATACATGCCCAGTACTGAGCCGACTCTTGGCCATAGAGCAATATCATTTCTGGCCTTATACACGGTCAGTACTGAGACGAGACTGGCCTCGGAACAGAATATGGTTGGATGGGGGTACTGGTCACCGAGACTGGCACAATACTGATCTAGCGGTTTATCCGCACTGGGGTAGTACTACCCATCAAGTCTTGGCAGCCAATATTGTGCCACTTCTGGGCCATGCAGACAACTCTGGCAGAAGTCCGACATTCGCACATGGGTTGCTAAATTATAGCTCTTGCTGTAAAAAAATGTTATAGTTTAATCCGACAAAACTTGGACGCTGTACCGATTCGTTCCAGCGAAAGCCACACGCTGCGAGAGAACTTAGAAAATTTTTGCTCGGGCGGCACCGGAAGTAACGATCGCGACGCAAAAGCAACACACCGCGAAGGAACTTGGAAAACTTTTGCTTGGACGACGCTTGGAGGTAACGACCGAGGCGCGAAAGCAATACGCAGCGAGAGGATTTAGAAAACTTTTGCTTAGGCGGCGCCGGAGGTAACAACCGCGGTGCGAAAGCAACACGCCGCGAGGGAACTTAAAAAATTTAAAATAATATTTTTTAAATATTTTGAAACAAGATTATAAAACAATATATATGTACATTTTAATTAATATTTTAAAAATATATTTCAAATATTTAAGAAAATATTATCTGGATGGTAAATAAAAACATTTTAAAAAATATTTCTAAAAAATTCTTAAAATATTTTAACAAAGGTTATCACAAAATATTTTTAAACCATTTTAAAATATTTCCAAAACCATTTTAAAATGTTTTTTGCAATTTGTTTATAGAAATATTTAGACATATTTTTTGAAAATATTTTGTGCTGTATGGATTCTTTCTGTGTGATACGCTTATCGAAATATACATTACATATATTTGTGAAGAAAATTGAAGAAAATTAAAGGAAACATCTTTAGTTGTGTATGACAAAAACATCGCGTAAAAGTGTCACGGTGCGGTCTCGCTTTGCGTGTACTTGGCGCGAGACACTACCGAGTCTCTTGATCCTTAAGTATTACGACAGCGATTTACATACGTGCTTATCATATCCCACGTATATTCCACGAATGTGCAGAGTATATGAGATAATATAAAACGCCTATACGAGATAATATAAAACTACACAAAGAATTGTCAGTTTCCTGAAATACACCTACTCAATCAGTAACGTGTGCAGCGAAATTTGAGATTTTCACTTTCCATAAATATAAAAATTTCTTTTTAGTCTTTCCACTATTTCCAACAGTAAAAGTAATACATACACTTACATAAATTTTGAAAATTCTTTAAAAGTTGTTCTTCTCTACTCTCCCTCTATTTTCTTATAAAATTGAACAAACTTTATTAGGTTGCCGAACTTTTTAATGGAATAATAAAGACAGACATAATAAAAAGTGTTATATGTGTTGCAAAATTAGGTTTTCTTAATTTAATCAAAAACTTGTTTACAAATTTCTTATTATTCTAATAAGTTTATTCTTTACATTGAATTATACTGCACTTTCTAGCTCGTATCTGTTACTATATTAACTAACAATTATGAAATCATTACACAGCCACACACAAAAAAAATTATTTTCTGGCTTGGGGGTCAGACCATATAAAAATTTAATTTGTTGTTATTGCTAATTTGTGAATAATTAAAAAATAAAAAATGGAAAATCTTTGCCGATACTTGCTTATCACTAAAAAATGCATGATATCAGTACAAAATTACCTCTTTCAAAAAAAGGTTAAAAAAGGCGCCAAGTACACGCGCAATGTATGTCGTAAATCCAAAAATCTTAAATGGTAGCTTTATTTCTCCCTAACAAAATAATTCACAAAATTGCCTTACCTAACTCAACCCAAGTGATATGTATTTCAAAAAAAGATGTGAAATCTTTAAATTGCGCCAATTGCAAAGAGAATATATATATTGCTTTGAAAAATAATTTTTACGCAACTACTTTTAAAAAATAAAGCTCAAGTGGTACGTAACTTTGTGTTTCCATTCAAGGGTCTTCTTGTTCCAACCCAAGCTTTAATTCTTTTTAAAATTATAATATTATACAAAGAATCATTTTAATCACAAAGAATTAAAGAGATAACAGTACAAAATAAAAATATTTAATTAAAATAAAATAACTAAATTTTTTTTGTAAAAATACTTGGCGTAACTAAATATTTTACTTTGATATATTTTGACACAAAATATAAAACATTTTATAAAATATTCTTTCTTTTATTACCTTACTTTAATCTTTTAAAATATAGGAAAATAAGATTAGTATTAAAAAGCAATTATTTTCAACAAATGTACGCAATTGAAACCAACTTTAGAGTTTATCCAAGGGTTAAAAAAATTTACATTATTTTATTTATTGCACATCTTTATTTCGAGATACATTAGAATGGCAAAAATTACAAATTATGGCAAGACAAATTAAATTTGTCTTGCGTTAAAAAATTATATTTAAGAAGAAAAGCTTGTAGGAAAATTTGATATTAAACAGTATATACCTATAAGAAAGGGAGAGAAAGAAGAAAACGTTATTTTGCTTTCTATTAATATCATTATATTTATAACAGTAGCAACTATCTGTTTCTGCTGACAAGACATATTGCAACTCTTATTTGCTTTTCCACTTTTTTTCGTGCCATTACTTTTTATATTACATCTTTAATGTTTTGATCGGATTTAATATTTAATTTCATATATTTTCTGACCGATCCAATTTCCACTTGGACCATAATTGCAAACTAGGTATTTCGTATTCCAGCCGTATGAGTTATAGTTTATTAGTCCGCAGCCTATTGTTGTTGTGTCAGCCCAGACCACTTGGGTATAGTGGCCTGTATTCGGATCAAATCTATAAATAAATTATTTTACAGACACATTGAAAAATATGTTATAAATGCATTTTTAGAGGTATTTTATGATCAATACTAGTGTATATACATATAATATTATTTACGCGCAATTTTTTCTTATATACAGGGTGCTTCTGAAGTACAAAAAATTGAAAGAGATATTTTGTGGCTTATTATTTTAGGAAGAAAAAGTCCTATAAACATATGCCTTCAAGTACTTTGTTTTTAAAATAAAGAGTGTCAAAGTTGTGAAAAAATATAAAAATTTAAAAAGCTGGAAAAAGTTTAGATATTTTATTCAGTATGCGTACATGTATTAAGAATTATTTTCCAGTCGCATCGTTTCAAAAAAACACTAGAGGCAGTTTTTGTAGTTTTAGTTCAGGAATTTAAAAAAATTGTAAAAAATGGAAAAACAATGTCGTGCTATTTTCTCAAATAGTTAAAAGAACTTAATATAAATACCCATACGCGCACGCCTCTAGTGAATCTGAAAATGTTTTATTGGTACTGGAAAATGGTTCTTAATATTACATGTACTAAATTTGAATAAAATATTTTTAAACGTTTTCCAGATTTTTGAAATTTTCATATTTTTTTCACAACTTTGACACTCTATTTTGAAAACAAAGCAGTTTAGAGCATATGTTTATAAGCCCTTTTCTTCTTAAAATAAGCTGCGGAATATCTCCTTCAATTTTTTGTACTTACTTAGAAAACACCCTGTATACATAGATATCTTTACATATAAAAGTCTTGATACGATTTAAAGAATTAATTTTTTTAGCATATTTGTAAATATGTGTAAAATATACAGGGTGTCCCAAAATTTGACCGACAAATTTCGAATTATAAAGAACATTATAATAAGCATTTTTGTCAATAAACCCGCAAATATTCCTAAATGACCCATTTTGACACTAGAGTAAATCAAAGATTGTTTATGTCTAGCTAGTTGAAGCATTATTTTCAGGGTTCGTGAATTTATAAACCGACGTTGCAATCTCTGTATGGAAGTAAACAGTCACTACTTCGAATAACTACTGTAAATACTTTAGTTAAAAAATCACTCTAGAGCCAAAATGGTTTATTTGCGGACATAAGTTTATTGACAATAAATGCTTGTTTTGTTGTATGATGTCCTTTATAACTGCGAAGTTTGTCGGTCCAATTTTGGGACAATGTGATTAGAATATTCAATATTAGAGAGATACTTACTGATATCTGGAAACTTGATTTCTATCGAACAAAGCTACTTCATCGTACCAGGATTGGACAAAGCTTTCTACAGTGAATCTGTTTTCTCCCGAAGAGTATCCTATAGCTGCGTTCTGACCAACTGCAAATCTACCTGTAATAACACGTGTTACTTGCTAATAAATGAATTAAAAAATAAATATCCCACTCGGCATGTTATGTTGCTGAAATATTGAAATATTCGAAAATAATGCAGAAATATTTCATTAACATTTCATTTGTAACTATGCATCTGAAATATTTAAAAAATGTATCTGCACCATGTTTTTTGTAATATTGCATTAACAATATGTCTAAAATCTTTCAGAAAGTGGTTTAAAATATTTGTAATTTTCTGTAATATTGCAAAAAAAATGTAGCAGATGCAATATTTCAGAAACATTTCTAAAGCATTATAAAAGTAATATTACGTTTACTTTGCACAAATAATATTTCTGTAACATATCAAACGCAACATTGCATTTAAAATATTTGTAAAAAATTTCTGAAAGATTGCGTAGGTAATGAAAAATTGAATTGCAAGCAGTGAATTCCTACAATATTGCAGAAGAAATATTGCAGATGTAATGGTTTAGAAACATTTCTGATACATGATAAAACTATTATTTACATTTACATTGCACGCGTTATATTTTTGAATGTTTCATATACAACATTGCATTTGTAATATTTCCGAAAAGTTGCTGACAAACTTTAGAACTTATAATATAAAAAATTAAATTTATTATTATAAAATTATTGCATTTTTTCTCTTTTATTAAGAATTTTCTGATATTCCAAATTTTGCCGTATAGTATTTTTATAAAATATAAAATATTTAATAATATTTAATATAAAATAATAATTAAGTAATTTTAAATCGACTTGACTGGCAATATATATAACGTCTTTTCGATATGAACATAGAAATAATATTCGATATGAACATATAAAATAATATTCGACGTTGACTGGCAAAACAAATTTATTCATATATCTGTATTGTTAATATTGTTATGCGATAGCTTTATACTCATCAAAATAAGCAAGTATATAAGAAAGAAAGAAGCGTCAGAGTCAAAGGATCACCACTATCCTGTTCAATCATCGATGTCAAGCAACAAGGTGCCGGTATACTACTTGGATGGGTGACCGGCTGAAAGAGCGGACTTCGGACAAACGCGTGGCGGCTATACGCACATGGCTTAATATATTTTTTTTGTTCCGGTAACAAAATATTTCATTTTTCACATATCAACAAATAGTTTTTGCGTCAGTAACAAAATTTTTTTTGCTAGTACAAAACATTTTTCTCAGTGTAGAATGTATTTGAATTATCTCTGAAGTGTTTCTGCAATATTTTGTAGATATATTTCAGAAATATTTCATAATATTACCAAAATTGTGCCGAAATCTTTCAGCATGGTTGCATTTGAAATAATTGCGGACATTGAAACATTGCCGAAATGATGTAGAAACGCCCTTATGGAAAAATACACTCAACGTCTTAAAGCTGGGTGTGATTTCAGACCGCCAATTGAAGATTAACCAATCAAAGATGTTGAAATGATGGTTAACCTTCATCGGCGGTCCGAAATCACACCCAACTTTAAGACGTTGAGTGTATTTTTCCATAAGGGCGGTCGTAAAATATTTCTGAAATATTAATGAAAGGTGTAATATTTCAAATGGAATTTTGCAGAAATGTTACTTGCTGAGTGGGATATTTAATTTACAATCGTATATAAATATGTAAGTCGGTACTTACCCACATCTCTGCATTGGTCATGACCAAAATTGCATTGAATGACCCATCTTTGCGCAATCTCTTCTAATTCGTTATCCCAGGTCTAAGAAAATGTGTGTGCGTATATTGTATACATATATAATACTGTATGTGTGTGTGCGTGTACGTGCGTTTGTGTATACGTGTGTGAATGCGTGCGTGTGCGTATGTGTGCTTGTATGTGATGTAAATGTATATGTATGTACATTTATGTACATATGTATGTACATAATTTTACATATCATTATATTATATAAATTTTAATTTGAAATAAATATTTAATTTAAATATGTCTTCTCTCGTATTATACAGCATATAAAATTATATTATTCAGTATTCTATCTTCAGAATTTTCTCGTTTATTATAATCACAAACCATCGGAAGGAACTCTAAGTACAATGTTTTTATGCACTTGCTTTAGGTATTATATATATATAGACAAACACAATGTTACCATATTCAACCGCTTTGCGGAATTAAAATTAATTAAATTAATGTTCGTTAATATTAATTGTCACTACACCGATTTTTAGTTTATTTAAAAAAATAATATATAAGAAACAATTGAATCTTTGAGCCAAAGTTACCGCGGTTAAGGGGATCTTGGAGTGACGGTCGGACTCTGATGGGAAAGCGCCCTCATCTAAGCGGAATTAAAAATATCGATTATTTTGATCATTCTGTCCTTATCCAACGAGATCCTACGAGATATTTGTCTTTGTCAGATTGCAACGCCATGTATACTGCGTGTGTGTACATGCATAAAATCTGCGATCAGTGAAAATCTTTCTTATTATTAGACTTTTAATCTTAGTTTCAATGATTCAACGTTGTTCTTTGATCTAGTTAGTCTGATTAGTGGGGTACTTTCGATTCGTACACGTAAGCTATATAATTCGTGTATTAACGAAAGTTTCCATGAAGTGACAGCTCTAGGTACAAAAGGTTAGTTACACTATAATTTTTTCAATTTTTTTAAGTTTTTAGTCTTAAATTTACCACTCCACCCATCATTTCTATATGTACTTTAAACGTGTTAAAGGGATTTTAAATCTGTAAAGCCAATTCGAAGAAAATCATACTTATAAATATCGGTCATGCTGTTGCTCCAGGATCCCCTTAATTTTACTTAATTCTCTCTAAAGAATATAAATAAAAATTAATTGCTCGAAGTAAATTAGAATGCATGTATTTATTCAATGTTTTTCCGATTATTATATTATTTTTTAATTTACTGTAATAATACACTCGTCACAAAAATTAAAGGAACACTTAAATTTTCTTAAAAACTAGGCAAAATTTGAGCAGCTGTATCTTCGTTAAAAATGAACAAAATTTAAGTTTAAAAAAAGGGTTTTAAAGCTTGAAATCTTTACTTTCAGAAGATCACTATTTTCTTTTAGTTTCTGTGAGTTTGGTAATTTTTACATATAGAAAACCACGAGCTGGACAAAATGTGAAATTTTCTTCTCACTTTGTGGGCCTGTCACGTGCTCAAAAAAATCCTGCGAAATTTTTTGACTTTCCAATGTGAAAGCTCGAAGTTTTCCCTACAAAATCTTTTTTTAAAAATGTTTCTACGATTTTTTGTTACTGAGTTAACGCGGATTGAATAAGAAATGAGCATTTTGACTTTGATTGCTCATAACTCCGTTAAAAATCATCGTACTGCAATTCGCAAAATGGATTCTTAAAGCTAAAACTTTGCTCTATCAAGTCGTATAATCGCCAATTTTTTCATAAAAATGTTTGGATACATTACAAGTGAGTAAAGATGTCGTAAAAATTAATAAAAACGCACACACAGTCATAAACGAGTTTAGAGTCATAAAATACTGCGAAAGCGACGAGTCGCGGGGTCTCAGCTGAATGACACACATACACATACGCACGCGCACGCGCGCATAACAAAGCGTAAATCCGACCGGGCAACCTCCTCGTATGCTTCGGGTAACGCTAATGCCGGCGGTATTTTTTCAAACTTTTAAAACACAAAACATTAATTTTTTATAAAAAAGTCTTTCTAGCTTATGCTGACACTTACTCATCTTCAATGTATTGTCAGCGTAATTGAAAACAGTTTTTCAACGTCCGCCAGACGTTATTTTTAATTTTTTTTCTTGATTTTTACTGAAATTAAGCAATTTCACAATTTTTTGTACGTTTTGCCCCGTAAAACCATAGTGGCCACCATGAAGAAAATCTCATAGCTATTCGGCAAATTTTTTTTAAATGTAGGATACTTAAAAGTAGAAAAAAACGTAAAGAATAAATTTTTGTTGTTGTTCTGCACAATTGTTTTTTGGATCTAAATAAGAAAGTAAAAAATTGCAAATTTTTACGACATCTTTACTCACTTGTAATGTATCCAAACATTTTAATGAAAAAATTGGCGATTATACTTGATTGGCGACTTGATAGAGTAAAGTTTTAGCTTTAAGAATCCATTTTGCGAATTGCAGTACGATGATTTTTAACGGAGTTATGAGCAATCAAAGTCAAAATGCTCATTTCTTATTCAATCCGCGTTAACTCAGTAACAAAAAATCGTAGAAACATTTTTAAAAAAAGATTTTGTAGGGAAAACTTCGAGCTTTCACATTGGAAAGTCAAAAAATTTCGCAGGATTTTTTTGAGCACGTGACAGGCCCACAAAGTGAGAAGAAAATTTCACATTTTGTCCAGCTCGTGGTTTTCTATATGTAAAAATTACCAAACTCACAGAAACTAAAAGAAAATAGTGATCTTCTGAAAGTAGAGATTTCAAGCTTTAAAACCCTTTTTTTAAACTTAAATTTTGTTCATTTTTAACGAAGATACAGCTGCTCAAATTTTGCCTAGTTTTTAAGAAAATTTAAGTGTTCCTTTAATTTTTGTGACGAGTTTATATTATATGTATTATGTCTTACCAAATCTGGCATTCTAACCGCTGGAGGTTGCGGACCTGGGTTTCCTCTCTTTTCCTGACCCGATGCAACTTTTCGTCTCAGTTCATTGTGTTTATTTACTATAGCCTTCCTTTCAGCATCACTAAGGCCAATACTAGATACCTGTCCGCATGCTCCCGCTGGTCTTGATGACTATTGACATGATTTTGTGAAATTTAGTTATATGAGTACATTCCTAATATATAGGTAAAATCCTCCTATTAAGAAATCTTAACAAGACTTCCGGGACTGAGTAAGTAGGAGAGAAGCACGCCTGTCAAACGCGTCAGTCTTTTTTCGAACTTATCTGCCGTTCATTCGCCGTGGGGCGAATTTTTTCAGGTAGTTTGCATGCACAGATATGCATCAGGACTGACTGCAGATATAAATAGGCAATGTAGGAGTCGAACTGCAGACGATTTTGGGGATTCTGAGTTGCTGCAACAATTTGGAGGTTAGGTGATAGAAGCGGAAACAGGCACGGAGAAACTGGAGTCGGTGTAGCATGAAAACATGTCGATAAAGAAGAGAGTGACAGGAGGAAAGAGGTGTTGAAGAGATAAAAAGCGAGAAAAGGATTTAGATGGATGAGAAGAAGGAGGAGGGCAAGAAAAAGGATATTAACTCAAAGAAAGGAGACAAGGAGAATAGGACGATAGAAAAAGGTAGAATTACAGGGGGCAGACCCACGAGGGTGGTGGAGCTGTCAAGAATAAGAGATAGGACAGGAAGCCAAGAATCAATTATAGAATACGTAAAGAAAAGAGGAAGGGAGGAAGAAAAAGAAATAGCAGAAAAAGTTGAAAAAAATACTAGAAAATTTTAGTAAAGAAAAAAGAGTGATAATAAGATCGCCGCCAAACAAGATAAAAAAAGAAGAAAAGAAAGAAGAAGGCATGGAGAGGCGGAAAAAATGCTGAAAGAGATTTTAGCGAAAATGGATGAACAAGAGAGAGAAAGAAAGAAGGATAAAAAAGAGATAATAAAAGAGATACACAACCCACACAGCACCATATATTGCAGCAACATTGTCATATTGCAGTTACCGTGAAATGTTGCAGATACTTTGCAGCAATGTTGCCAGTAAAATGTTGCGAGTAAAATATTGCTGCAATATATCAAACGCAACATTTTAGCAATATTAAAATTGAAATATTGTAACAATATTTCTGAAAAATTCATACATTATTTGTGACCAAGTCTATTAATTTTAGAATGACGTAAAACGGTAGTAAGAGTATAACAAAATATATTTTATTTATTTAATTACATATCTGTTACATGCCTTATTGGAATTACATAATCTGTCCCCAATTGTGTAATTCTCCACATTTTCCTGGCTACAAAAAATACGGGCCATCGAGATAACGCGCAATTGATGTCATTACGGACTATGTAAATATTTAAAAGTTTCGATGAACATAATTGTTCATATAATTCCTTTAATATCTGACATTTACGTCCTATAACATAAATATCATTTCCTTCTGTTTGTATTATATTTAAAGCTACAATCCCGGGAAAAAATGGAAGAGATCTGATCAGATCTCATCAGATCCGATCCACTCAGATCTGGTTTGATCAAAATATTGGCCCTATCTGATCAGATCCAATCAGACATGAGTAGATCTGATTCGATCTTAGCGGATGAAGTTAGATATGTAACGAGAATAATCTATTATATCTGCTCAGATCCAATCAGACATGAGTAGATCTGATCCGATTCGGTGTCCATCCACTGCAGAAAATTGTTGTTTTTAAATGTTATTTTTTAAATATGCCACTTTATTATAAAAGTGGACTCCACGATACAAAAGTTGTGCCGTTCCACGATTTACATGGCGCAACTTAGCACGACACTGCCGTATCTGATACCGTTCTTATACCACTGTTTATCAAATTTTAAACACGAGAATCAGATTCTGTCGGATGCCATCTATCGGATACTTTAAGATGCAACATTATGATCTGATCATACATAATCTTATATGACTATATAAGTTTATATGTGATTATATTATTTTATCAGTTTAAATTATAAAATATGTTTGCAAAATAATTTAAAAGATTTATGTTTTATATACACATATACACATTAATCTTTTATATTTACCTATTATTAATTAATTTTGCATGGTACTTTTTTAATGGAATATTTATAATAAATTCTAAATATGGTGTCAAAATTAACAATTATTATCAAATTGGCAGTGACTATATTTATTATATATATGTTAATGTTTCAAAATTGAGAAAACTGTTTTTAATGTAAAAATTAATTGATTTTTTGACCAAAAATCATTTAAGCTTCCCCTTTACAGAGTTAATATTATATTTGATATAATGTTCAACATTGGGTGTAAAAATTAATAATGGACGATTTGAAAACAAAGAAATTTTTATAAGTTCCATACTGACGAGATCTGCTCAGATCCGGCAAGATCGGAAGAGATCTGATTGGATCAGCAACACAACTTTGTAAGCCAAGATTGGTTTTATCTGGTGAGATCAAGATATGTCTGACTAGGTCTGCTCAGATCCGGCAAGATCTGAAGAGATCTGATTGAATCAGCAACACAACTTTGTAAGCCAAGATTGGTCTTATCTGGTGAGATCAAAATATGTCTGGCTAGATCTGCTCAGATCCGACAAGATCTGAGGCGTAAAGTCTGCTCATACTTCAGGAGATCTGAAGCAATCAGATAATGTCCGATTAGATCGGAAGAGATCCGGTTGGATCTGCGATTCAATATCAAACGGCAGCAATGGTCAGATCTGGTAAGATCGGATTATAGTTCAGCATATCTGGCTGTATGTGATCAGATATAGCCATGCAGATCTGGCGAGATAAAATTGTATCTAATCAGATCTGACTTTACTTGAATTTCAGATCTCGTTGTATCTCATTTGATCAAATCAGACATGGTCAGATCTCCTCCATTTTTTCCCGGGTGGTATAAGAATCCCGGGAAAAAATGGAAGAGATCTGAACAGACTTAATCAGATCTCATCAGATCCGATCCACTCAGATCTGGTTTGATCAAAATATTGGCCCTATCTGATCAGATCCAATCAGACATGAGTAGATCTGACCCGATCTTAGCGGATAAAGTCAGATATGTAACGAGAATAATCTATTATATCTGCTCAGATCCAATCAGACATGAGTAGATCTGATCCGATCCGGTGTCCATCCACTGCAGAAAATTGTTGTTTTCAAATGTTATTTTTTAAATATGCCACTTTATTATAAAAGTGGACTCCACGATACAAAAGTTGTGCCGTTCCACGATTTACAGAACTTGGCGCAACTTAGCACGACACTGCCGTATCTGATACCGTTCTTATACCACTGTTCATCAAATTTTAAATACGAGAATCAGATTCCGTCAGATGCCATCTATCGGATACTTTGAGATGCAACATTATGATCTGATCATATATAATTTTATATGACTATATAAGTTTATATGTGATTATATTACTTTATCAGTTTAAATTATAAGGTATGTTTGCAAAATAATTTAAAAGATTTATGTTTTATATGTACAAATACACATTAATCTTTTATATTTACCTATTATTAATTAATTTTGCATGGTACTTTTTTAATGGAATATTTATAATAAATTCTAAATATGGTGTCAAAATTAACAATTATTATCAAATTGGCAGAGACTATATTTATTATATATGTTAATGTTTCAAAATTGAGAAAACTGTTTTTAATATAAAAATTAATTGATTTTTTGACCAAAAATTATTTAAGCTTCTTCTTTACAGAGTTAATATTATATTTGATATAATGTCCAACATTGGGTGTAAAAATTAACCCAATCAGCAAAATAATATTTAAAAAATGTTTTTAAAAAACATTTAAAAAACATTTTTCAAACATTTTTAAAAACGTTAAAAATAATGGGATAAGTTCCCTTTTTTTCATTAAAAAAACATTTTTTTAACGTTTAAAATAATATTCTTTTAACGTTTAAAAACGTTTATTTTAACGTTTAAAAAGACATTTTTTTAGTGTTTAAAAACGTTTATTTTAACGACAAAAAAATTATTTCGAAATTTTATTATTATTTTTTAACTTTGTTTCTTAAGATGCAGTCTAGTCTATGATTATATAAATATTTTCTCGTATCTGAAAAATCTGAAAAAAACACTTACCTTGGTGGGATTCGAACTCGGAACCTCGGGACCTCTGGATCGTGAGCCAACTGCCTTACGTGGTAGACTACTTCTTAATTTAATGAAGTGTTATACATATATAGTCTACATATGGTATAACCAGCGCAAATTTATAATTTTTCAAAAATTATCTTAAGAAACAAATTCAGTTTAAAAAGAGTAATAAAATTTTGAATTGGATATATGATATAATATTTCTTAAGGATGTATGTGTCGTACAGTCCTGGCTAAAAGTTAAACTTTTAATAAAAAAAGACTTTGCATGTATGTCAAACAACTCAAAATTTTTTATATGTTAGAAGAGATTACTGTTAACAGTTTAAATATGGGGTCGAATAAATATTAAGTAAATCCCTGGTAGAAATTGCCTTGCCGGCGCCACGACACTTGTCAGCGCCATGCTAGTTTGCCACGCCACAGCCTTATCCTAAAATACTGGAAAGAGCCATATCAGGGCCATGTCCGCGCCTAATATGGCATTTACATAAAATTAAACGAGCGCAGGTCTGAATTTGACTGAGTTTCTAATGCGGCCCACACTTGCGCCACATTAGATGCTGTCGAGATTCTTCTCTTTGGCTTCTAGATCGACTTATTCTTAATTGTTTTAGAAGCGATCGATCTGCACGTGCGTTAAAATTGAGACAGGATTATTTTATCCTTCACCTGTGTGTGTGCCGCGGCCAGGGTCCTTCGGCTAGCAGGGCTTTACTAATTTATCCAGCAATAAATGATAATAATTAATAATAAATAAAAATAAATAATAATAAATAATAATAAATAATAATAAATAATAATAAATAATAATAAATAAATTATAAATAAATAATTTAGCTCGGCAATAAATAATAAATAATTAAATTGGGCGCCAATCAATTTTAGAAGAACTAATAAACTTATATTATTACGAAATTTTCGCACGAGACGTCACAAAGGGGGTTCCGTTAAAACCTAAAAGCAGTATTTTATAAATATTTTTGTAAATATTTTATAACCTTCATTTTATTATACACTTTTACTTATTATTATAGATGTAATCATATTAATTAATAAATTATAGATTTTAATGCATTTTATGCCAGCTCTACATCACTCTTATTAAAAAATACCGTTGAATTATTTGACTATTGGCGAAAAAACTATTATAAACTATTGGTGAAACCGATAGTGTTTAATAGGTTTTTCATCAATGATCGAATAGTTCAAAAGTATTTTTTTATAGGGCAGTGTCATGCACGTGCCACGTTGAAAACTCGCTAGTCTCATGTCTGCATTATGATAGTACCTTCCCTTATAGAAAAGTATTACTGGTAAAGGTTTTACAAATTTTTTACATAAAATTTATTTCTTTTATTATCATGAAATAATTCATTGATTTAATTATTGATTTATTTCTTAAGATGATTTAAAAAAAATTATATATTTGCGCTGTTTATGACATATGTAGACTATATATAACACTTACATCAAATTAAGAAGTAGTCTACCACGTAAGGCAGTTGGCTCACGATCCAGAGGTCCCGAGTTCGAATCCCACCAAGGTAAGAGTTTTTTTCAGATTTTTCAGATACGAGAAAATATTTATAATCATAGACTGCATCTTAAGAAACAAATTTAGTTATAAAATAATAAAATTTCGAAAAAAAATAATTTTTTTTATGCCGGGTGAATATCATATAACTGGCGCCATGTTAGCGCCATGCACGTACCACGCTAGTCCCATGTCTGCATTATGATAGTACCTTACTGGCGCCATGTTAGCGCCATGCCAGCATTGTGGCGCCAGCGGGCAAAACGTGACGATTTCGCGGATGGCGCTTACCAGCGTGCCATGCCAGCTCCTGAAGTGGCAGTGTGGCACGCTGGTCAGTGCCATGCAAGCGCCTAGTCAAAATTTCTACCAGGGATGTTTTTTCAAATTATTATTGCAAGTGAATAAGTAATGTAAAATAAATATTAAATTAATGTTGAATAAATGTAAAATTAACGTTTTTAAAAATTATTATTGCAAACGAATAATTAATGTGACATAAATATTAAATAAATGTTATTTAAATATTTTTTCTAAATTATTATATTAAATGAATAAATAATGTAAAATAAATATTAAATTAAAGTTGAATAAATGTGAAACAAATGTTTTTAAAAATTATTATTGTAAACAAATAATTAATGTGACATAAATATTAATCAATAAACGTCAAATAAATATTTTTTAAAATTATTTTTTAAAATAAATAGTTAATGTAAAATAAATATTAAATAAATGTTGAATAAATGTAAAATAAATGTTTTTAAAAAATATTATTGCAAACGAATAATTAATTTGACATAAATATTAAATAAACGTTAAATAAATATTTTTTCTAAATTATTATTTTAAATGAATAAATAATGTAAAATAAATATTAAATTAAAGTTGAATAAATGTGAAATAAATGTTTTTAAAAATTATTATTGTAAACGAATAATTAATATAACATAAATATTAAATAAACGTTAAATAAATATTTTTTCTAAATCATTATTTTAAATAAATAAATAATGTAAAATAAATATTAAATTAAAGTTGAATAAATGTGAAATAAATGTTTTTAAAAATTATTATTGTAAACGGATAATTAATATTACATAAATATTAATCAATAAACGTTAAATAAATATTTTTTAAAATTATTTTTTAAAATAAATAATTCATGTAAAATAAATATTAAATAAATGTTAAATAAATGTGAAATAAATGTTTTTAAAAAATATTATTGCAAACGAATAATTAATGTGACCTAAATATTTAATAAACGTTAAATAAATATTTTTTCTAAATCATTATTTTAAATTAATAATTAATGTAAAATAAACATTTAATAAACATTAAATAAATATTATTTGTACAATAAACTGTAAAAACGTATAAATACTGAAAAAAAAATATTTAAAAAACATTTAAAAAATATTGTCTGCTGATTGGGAATAATGGACGATTTGAGAACAAAGAAATTTTTATAAGTTCCATACTGACGAGATCTGCTCAGATCCGGCAAGATCGGAAGAGATCTGATTAGATCAGCAACACAACTTTGTAAGCCAAGATTGTTCTTATCTGGTGAGATCAAGATATGTCTGACTAGGTCTGCTCAGATCCGGCAAGAACTGAAGAGATCTGATTGAATCAGCAACACAACTTTGTAAGCCAAGATTGGTCTTATCTGGTGAGATCAAGATATGTCTGACTAGGTCTGCTCAGATTCAGCAAGATCGGAAGAGATCTGATTGGATCAGCAACACAACTTTGTAAGCCAAGATTGGTCTTATCTGGTGAGATCAAGATACATCTGGCTAGGTCTGCTCAGATCCGACAAGATCTGAGGCGTAAAGTCTGCTCATACTTCAGGAGATCTGAAGCAACCAGATAATATCCGATTAGATTGGAAGAGATCCGATTGGATCTGCGATTCAATATCAAACGGCAGCAATGATCAGATCTGGTAAGATCGGATTATAGTTCAGCATATCTGGCTGCATGTGATCAGATATGGCCATGCAGATCTGGCGAGATAAAATTGTATCCAATCAGATCTGACTTTACATGAATTTCAGATCTCGTTGTATCTCATTTTATCAAATCAGACATGGTCAGATCTCTTCCATTTTTTCCCGGGCAACAAGAAAGTTATGAACAACGGATATAATATAGTGTAGAAGGACATTTTAAAAATACTAGAAAAAACTGAAATTATTGACCTCTTGGATTTTTAGATTTGGAAATTCAATAATAATAAATGAACCTAGATTTTCACGATTATTCGCCGTGAAGGAGCATAGCCCAGTCGATAGAGACATTTAAATGGAATTAATTCCAGGAAGCAATTTTTTTTTACTGTTTAATTTGGAGGGTCATGGGTAGTCTAAAACCGGATTTTCTCGGGATTCTAACCCTGAAGCGTTAGCCATTTTGATTAGAAGGGTGATTTTGTAAATATCTCGCTTATTTTCAACTTTAGAATGAAAGTGGTAATAACCAAACTTGTAGAAAATTTAATACTCTAATTTTGGTCTTTATCATAGGGTTAGAAACCCGAGAAAATCCGGTTTTAGATTACCCATGACCCTCCGAAACAGTAAAAAAAAAAAAAAATCGCTCCTGAATTAATTCCATTTCAGCGGCTTTTTTGGGCTCTATCGACTGGGCTACAACTGGAGGGGAAGAATAATAGAATAGTTTTTTTGTTTTGTTTGTATGAGGAACAGAACTATCCGAAAGTTTTCAGCCTGTAACCGTAGGTAGTCGGATGTTTTGACGTCCACTTAGAGCATAAAATTTTGGATTGTACTGTCGCCATATAACTATTTTAAATAGAATACCCCATTTTTGATAATAGAATTTTGTAGCTGATGTTGAGACGTTTCCAAAGACCTATAATATTATAGTTAGTATTTTTGTTGCGAACTCGCGCAGATATGATATCGCGTATTTTCTGATACGGTTCTCTCATTATCTCACACGGTAGTAATAGTTGCACAAATTTATACCTTTCTTGTGTGTGAATATACGTGCGTGCGCGCGCGTGAATGTGGCATATTTAAGGCAACAGGCCATACGCGTGGACCCCATGATTCCTAATTTTCGCGGTATTTTAAAACTTTATAAATTACTTTATACTTTACTGCGCAAATAAATTAATAAAAAAAGTGTAACTTTCGCGCGGAGAATTACCTTGCGTAATTCCAATATTGGTCGCGGAATCGAAATATACACGATATTATATCTTCGCAAGTTTTCAACAAAAATATTAACTATTATAGGTCTTTGGAAACATCTCAACATCAACTACAAGATTTTGTTATTAAAAATGGAATAAAAGTTTTAATGATAAACTTTCCCGTGATCTTAAGAAATAGATTTTTTCGAAAATTGATTTTATTATTATTTGTTCCCCTTCAGATCATGCAACTTTTATTTGAGACATTTTCTTCTAAAATTGGAAAGAATGAAAATTTTAGAGGGTAATTGTTTAAAATGGAACACCCTGCAATATATGTCGCTCTCTGTCGTCACTTACGGGGTATCTGCACATAGTATGAATACTACGTTTTCTTATACATGCGTCCAAGTTGCAATAATCGACTGCGATTACGTTATTAACCACTATTGCGATTACGGCAAGATACAGAAGACTATAGGTTCCTGCCATGATCCTTCTTTGCTCTAATATTTTCTGTCTTTCGGTCGTGACTTTGTCGATGATTTCCTCAATTTCTTTATAAACTTCTAATGAGCCTGGGACACGGGACGACTACCATTTATATCCCACACAGCAAAATATATCATCAAGATATCTAGAAGATATCTGAATAACAGAATAGCTGATTATGCAACACTTGTCGAGATATCATGAGAATATCTCAAAGACATCTGCCAGATTATAAAATGCCATGATAATTTTAGATATGATATCTAATTCTGCATATCCTGAGAAAAAAATAGACTTATGTAATTATATATATTCCATACAGCACAAAGTGTTTTCAAAAAATATTTCTAAATATTTCTATAAAAATATTGCAAGAAACATTTTAAAATGGTTTTAGGAATATCTTAAAATAAAGTTTAAAAACCCTTTGTAGTAATATTTTTAAGAATATTTTTTCGATCATCGATGTCAAGCGACCTTAGGTGCGGTACTGGACTGGTGCAAACTCGGATGGGTGACCGCGCGGCTGTATGCACACACGCCATATACACTGAGGGAAAAATATTGTAGAATCAACAAAACAATTTTGTTAATTTTTCAATTTATTGATCCAATTATTTATTTTATTGAATTAAGTACACGTTTATTATTTGAACAAAATGAAATAATTTAATTCTGAAAATGGTATCATACAAAATCTTTTTTTTTAACCCTTTGTAACTCCGTGTAACAATATATACTGTTACCAACCGGCAAACTTTCCATCAACATTCTAAATTATGAATTTATCTGTTGTAAAAATCAATTTAAAATAGTTGTCATTTTTTTTATTTTTGATAACATGAGTTACAAAGGGTTAAGTTAATGATCAATTTTGTTAACTCAATAAAATAAAATTACTTGCGCACCACGTACCGCGCCTGACTCGTATCGCCGTCTATTAATTTGTCTATAAAATAATTTTGTTGAACCAAGAACATTAACGTTTTTAAAAATAGTAAATTTATTCAAAGAAATATTTAGTTAATGTTATATTATGTATAATTAATAGTATAAAATATTTAGTTAAAAAGAACAAATCAATATAGTCAACAAACAAAATAGTCAAAAGAACAAAAAGAACAAAATATTTTGTACAAATATTTTGTTAAGCCAATCAAATCATCTGCTTGGCAACATACAATCTTCCGGTTTTATTAAATCAACAAAATTTTTTTTGAAAAAAATATTTATTTTTCTTAGTGTACATAATATTTCTTTTTTTTTGTTTTTCTAAAATTCTTAATTCACAAAAGCATAACGGCATATACATACCTTTAAATGATTCATCTTTATGTCATTTTTAGAGCATTTTTAAAATTATTATGAATATATTTTATTTTTTAAAACAATATTTCTAAAAGATTTTACAAATATTATTGAATATATTTATTTGCAATCTTTTAAAAATATTTTTGAAAATATTTTTCTGACATAATCTGACGGACATAGAAACATTCTAAAAATATTTTTGTAAATTATTTTAATTTTTTTTTTAATATTTTAAAAATATTTAAAAAACATTTTGTGCTGTATGAGTAAGATCATATATAATTGGCCATATATACAATTAGATCCGAAATTTGGCGCGATATGATCTGAGAGCTGATATTGAGAGCTCTACCCGGGAAAAAATGGAAGAGATCTGAACAGACTTGATCAGATCTCATCAGATCCGATCCACTCAGATCTGGTTTGATCAAAATATTGGCCCTATCTGATCAGATCCAATCAGACATGAATAGATCTGATCCAATCTTAGCGGATAAAGTCAGATATGTAACGAGAATAATTTATTATATCTGCTCAGATCCAATCAGACATGAGTAGATCTGATCCGATCCGGTGTCCATCCACTGCAGAAAATTGTTGTTTTCAAATGTTATTTTTTAAATATGCCACTTTATTATAAAAGTGGACTCCACGATACAAAAGTTGTGCCGTTCCACGATTTACATAACTTGGCGCAACTTAGCACGACACTGCCGTATCTGATACCGTTCTTATACCACTGTTTATCAAATTTTAAATACGAGAATCAGATTCTGTCGGATGCCATCTATCGGATACTTTGAGATGCAACATTATGATCTGATCATATATAATCTTATATGACTATATAAGTTTATATGTAATTATATTATTTTATCAGTTTAAATTATAAGGTATGTTTGCAAAATAATTTAAAAGATTTATGTTTTATATACACATATACACATTAATCTTTTATATTTACCTATTACTAATTAATTTTGCATGGTACTTTTTTAATGGAATATTTATAATAAATTCTAAATATGGTGTCGAAATTAACAATTATTATCAAATTGGCAGTGACTATATTTATTATATATGTTAATGTTTCAAAATTGAGAAAACTGTTTTTAATGTAAAAATTAATTGATTTTTTGACCAAAAATCATTTAAGCTTCCCCTTTACAGAGTTAATATTATATTTGATATAATGTTCAACATTGGGTGTAAAAATTAATAATGGACAATTTGAAAACGAAGAAATTTTTATAAGTTCCATACTGACGAGATCTGCTCAGATCCGGCAAGATCGGAAGAGATCTGATTGGATCAGCAATACAACTTTGTAAGCCAAGATTGGTCTTATCTGGTGAGATCAAGATATGTCTGACTAGGTCTGCTCAGATCCGGCAAAATCTGAAGAGATCTGATTGAATCAGCAACACAACTTTGTAAGCCAAGATTGGTCTTATCTGGTGAGATCAAGATATGTCTGGCTAGGTCTGCTCAGATCCGACAAGATCTGAGGCGTAAAGTCTGCTCATACTTCAGGAGATCTGAAGCAATCAGATAATGTCCGATTAGATCGGAAGAGATCCGATTGGATCTGCGATTCAATATCAAACGGCAGCAATGGTCAGATCTGGTAAGATCGGATTATAGTTCAGCATATCTGGCTGTATGTGATCAGATATAGCCATGCAGATCTGGCGAGATAAAATTGTATCTAATCAGATCTGACTTTACTTGAATTTCAGATCTCGTTGTATCTCATTTTATCAAATCAGACATGGTCAGATCTCCTTCATTTTTTCCTGGGTATTTTTTCCGGACGTTTATGAAAAATCCGCGCTCTCTTAGCCGGTCACCCATGCCCGACATTGCTCAACTTCGATAATAATCGAAACTAGCGGCGATCCTCTGGCTCTGATGCTGCTTTCTCGTTTATACTCGTATATAACACATCTTTATTGTATTCAAAAATCTTAATAATATTAACTAACAAATATTAAAAAGAACGCAACAATTGATATACAATAAATATTGATATAAGATTTGCATATCTATACGTAATATATTATAATATTAATATAATAATATTAATAATGAGAACGCCTAAAGCCGTCCGGATACAAGATAAAAATTTTATTTAATAAATCAAATCAAAGTTAAAAAAAGATTAGGGGAATCAAATTTAAAGAAACATAAACCTAAAGAAACCTTTTCCCTGTTCCTCTGTGTACGTATGTACACACCCGAGAAAAAAAATAAACTTATATAATTATATAAAATTATATATAAACATATGTAATTGAAATCAAAGTTTGGCGCGATCACATAAATCATATAAAATTTTATTGCTAATTTTTTCTCGAAAACTTTGTTAAATATTGTAAAGATTTAATAACATATGTACTTTTATGATTATAACTGTGTATCTTTACACAGTGACGCGACGAGTTGCGAGTACTCGAGATTTTGAGATCTCAATAACCAGTGAACGAATCAAGTTCTAACTAGGCTTAATGGATAGTTTGGACCAAATTTATATATAATAAAAGTGTTTTTATTTTTCTCATATAACAATATCCAAAACAGAGCGTGTTAACAGAGCAATATAATCTTATCTTTATATTTGGCTAGATCTGATAACATGTGTTATACTATATGATCATATATAATATCATATATAATAATATTCAAAATTTGGCATAATATGATCTTATCTTTATATAATCATATTCGACCAGATCTGTTGTCTATAAATATGATTATATAAAGCACGGTCTTACATACAGGTCTCGCAACTCGATAGAATTTCCGTGGTAGGGGTGACTCTAATATCAAAGTTATTTTTTGGTGCTGCTATCGAGGGATGTTATTGGTTTGACAGTGCCAACGTAATGTATTCTTCATTGCGTCGGATAGCTGGCTTTCGGCTCTTTGAGATTAACAAACCTACTATACGGACTCAATAAGTTCATCACCGAGGACGCGTTGTGTGTTCTGTCAGATTTAAGGTATTCCTTTCATGACACCAAAGTCTTAAGAATTAACTGATTTTTTTGTACGAGAAAGTTAAAATGCATATCTTTACGCCAGAGAAAAATTAAACCACATTACCGAACATATAAAGAAGAATTATGACTTTGAAAATTCGATATTTTATATGTGACGTTATCGAAAAAGTCTATTTTCCACATATCAATGTAATAATTTGTTTATCAAATATCTTAAGATATTAAATATTAACTGCGCTACAGATTCGCAAAACTCTATACTTTCGATAGTGCCGATAAAAATACAGAGTCACCGAATATTTACAAAAAATTATTTATGTTAAAAGTTGACTTAAAATGTGGTTTATAGATGAATATTTTTAATAGCGACTTTCAAGGAATTATTTGGCAACGCTGCAAGCTGTGCGCTTATATCACACTTCAGTTCATCTAAAGGCATGTCACAAACAGTACACCACAGTTCAGCTGCAAGCATTTTAATTTCTACAAGTCGACGTCCATTAAAAACTGGATAATTTGCAAAATCGGACTCTTTTACCAAAATATAAATTACAGTTACAATGCCAATTATCTTGTTCTTCCAGTTATTTAATTAATAATATTACCGTTTCTGTAACCTTACCTTATTGAATCTTTTCTTTGTAGAATTGATAATATTTTGAGTGCGCTGCTTTACTTTTATTTTCACAAATTGTCCCTTATTTTTGCCAACATTACTCCTCACTTTATGTTCTTATCACTCATTATAATTATTATTATAAAATCTGTCTTTGATAAAAAGAAAATGTCACAATATTCTTTGATTAATGAAATTGACACTTACATTGACACTTTTGTTATCAACTTCACATTTTACAATCGGCGCCCTGAAAAGCACAGCGTTGCCATATTGTTCTGACAGTAAAATTTACCGAAAAATGAAAAATTTCTAAATACATATAATATTTTTACTTTTTTCTTAGAATTAAACATAATAATCAATTATAACTTGATTTTATATAAGTTTAATGCAATATACAAGAGTTTGCTGAGGCCCTGCTTAAGCGTCTACAAAATACGCTCCTCCGTGAAAGGAATACCTTAAAGTTATGGCAAAATCCATCGTTGTACTTAAATACAAAACAGGCTACAAAAGCCTGAAAATAAAACGCTCTGTTTTTAAAGTGCCAACAAATAGCGAATGGCTCAAAAATTGTCTAAATTAATAAATCAATAAGTCTTCATTATTTACTACATTGTGTACTGTTTTCGTTTATTTGTATCTGCCCTTTTTCATTCACGATTGACACGTGGAATTTTAAGATATAGGCAGTAGTTTCTATAAAATTTGTCTGCACAAAATTATTTTTGTGTACAAAATGCGATAAAAATATATTGTAATATACCCACACAGCACGATATATTGCAGCAACATTGCAGCAGTATTGCAAGGCAAGATTGCAATATTGCATGCAATATTGTTGCAATGTTGCAGCGATCGATCTATGTCCGCCCCAATATAATATTGCAGCAATCTTGGGAAATGTTGCAGCAATATTTCTGACAATGTTTCAGATATTTCGTAGCAATGTTGCCGAAATATTTTCTAATAATATTGGTCTGCTATTGACAAAAGTAATTCAAAGATTTAAAGTGAAAACACAATGATTCCCGAATAGAACAATAAAACGATAAGGAAACGCAGGACATGTGAGATAATGTTATAAACGTATTCACTCTATTTATAAGGTTATAATATGAAATTTATTTTACTTTTACAATACAAAATAACGCTATAATAAGAAAATATAGTTATGTTATTATAGTATTGTAGCTTTAAATATAATACAAACAGAAGGAAATGATATTTATGTTATAGGACGTAAATGTCAGATATTAAAGGAATTATATGAACAATTATGTTCATCGAAACTTTTAAATATTTACATAGTCCGTAATGACATCAATTGCGCGTTATCTCGATGGCCCGTATTTTTTGTAGCCAGGAAAATGTGGAGAATTACACAATTGGGGACAGATTATGTAATTCCAATAAGGCATGTAACAGATATGTAATTAAATAAATAAAATATATTTTGTTATACTCTTACTACCGTTTTACGTCATTCTAAAATTAATAGACTTGGTCACAAATAATGTATGGATTTTTCAGAAATATTGTTACAATATTTTAATTTTAATATTGCTAAAATGTTGCGTTTGATATATTGCAGCAATATTTTACTCGCAACATTTTACTGGCAACATTGCTGCAAAGTATCTGCAACATTTCACGGTAACTGCAATATGACAATGTTGCTGCAATATTGCTGCAATATATGGTGCTGTGTGGGTACTTTTATCGATTTACAATATATTTTTAAATTATATACCCAGACAGCACACGGATATCCGATAGACATCCATAAGACGTCCTTTAAGGATATTGAGGATGTCCATAGGCCATCCGTTTTACGTCCTTCGGCCATTCTATGGATGTCCATAGTATATTCTGTTTATGAAATTGGTGGACATGCTTATATCCCTAAAACATGTCTACAGGATATCCGATGGACGTCCTATGGACATCCAGAATTCTGATTTACATTAAAAGGATAAAAACAATGAAATATATAAATATTTTAAAATAATATATTTATTTTAAAAATGATATAAAGTATATAATTAACAATTGAAAGTATAAAGTATAAATTTGTAAATTGCACGTACAAATGCTAATGTTTATCGATTTGACGATATACACAAACATGTGTATATCGTTAATTCAAAATAAATTTTATGCTATGATAGATTATAATATAAGTTTTAAAAGAACCCACTCGGCAAGTAACATTTCTGCAAAATTCTATTTGAAATATTACACCTTTCATTAATATTTCAGAAATATTTCAAGACCGTTTCTACATCATTTCGGCAATGTTTCAATGTCCACAATTATTTCAAATGCAACCATGCTGAAAGATTTCGGCACAATTTTGGTAATATTATGAAATATTTCTGAAATATATCTACAAAATATTGCAGAAACACTTCAGAGATAATTCAAATACATTTTACACTGAGAAAAATGTTTTGTACTTGTAGCAAAAAAAATTTTGTTATTGACGCAAAAACTATTTGTTAATATGTGAAAAATGAAATATTTTGTTACCGGAACAAAAAAAATATATTAAGCTATGTGCGTACCTATAGCCGCCGCGCGTTTGTCTGAAGTCCGCTCTCTCAGCCGGTCATCCATCCAAGTAGTATACCGGCACCTTGTTGCTTGACATCGATGATCGAACAGGATAGTGGTGATCCTCTGACTCTGACGCTTCTTTCTTTCTTATACTTGCTTATTTTGATGAGTGTAAAGTTATCGCATAACAATATTAACAATACAGATATATGAATAAATTTGTTTTGCCAGTCAACGTCGAATATTATTTTATATGTTCATATCGAATATTATTTATATGTTTATATCGAAAAGACGTTATATATATTGCCAGTCAAGTCGATTTAAAATTACTTAATTATTATTTTATATTAAATATTATTAAATATTTTATATTTTATAAAAATACTATATGGCAAAATTTGGAAAATCAGAAAATTCTTAATAAAAGAAAAAAAATGCAATAATTTTATAATAATAAATTTAATTTTTTATATTATAAGTTCTAAAGTTTGTCCGCAACTTTTCGGAAATATTATAAATGCAATGTTGCATATGAAACATTCAAAAATATAACGCGTGCAATGTAAATGTAAATAATAGTTATGTCATGTATCAGAAATGTTTCTAAACCATTACATCTGCAATATTTCTTCTGCAATATTGTAGGAATTTACTGCTTGCAATTCAATTTTTTATTACCTACGCAATTTTTCAGAAATTTGTTACAAATATTTTAAATGCAATGTTGCGTTTGATATGTTACAGAAATATTATTCGTGCAAAGTAAACGTAATATTACTTTTATAATGCTTTAGAAATGTTTCTGAAATATTGCATCTGCTACATTTTTTGTGCAATATTACAGAAAATTACAAATATTGTAAACCACTTTCTGAAAGATTTTAGACATATTGTTAATGCAATATTACAAAAAACATGGTGCAGGTACATTTTTTAAATATTTCAGATGCATAGTTACAAGTGAAATGTTAATGAAATATTTCTGCATTATTTCCGAATATTTCAATATTTCAGCAACATAACATGCCGAGTGGGAAGTATATATATATAGTTACAAAGAATATGAAGACTGCAAACTTTTTTGCGTTATTTAACTCTCGGTTGTCACACGGGGTCAAATGAATACATGTTAACTTGTACTCATGATATGTATCATCACAATATGATCACAAGACATATATCACATTTCGATCAATATCAGAAGATCATGACGTGATGAAATCTGATCATCAGACATTGCTATCTGGGTAATTTACTGATTTTTTTAAGCAGTTCTACATTTATCAACATTTTAAATTATATAGAGAGATTAAGGTTTCTCTCCTGCATTTACATTTATCGATTAGATTAGATTTATTTCATAAACTTATTTTGGCCAGCATCAAACTTTTGTAATAATTCTAACACACGATCGTACAAAAGAGTTTTCGCGTCGATTGCCCACAGGTAATCTACGTGATTAAAAAGTTTAAATGGAACTTCCTCAATTAAACGAACATTTGGTAAGCGTTTGCCAAGTTCCAACACATTCTGAAAATCAAAAACATAATGAAAAGAACGGTGTTAATAACGAGATGATTTAAATGTATGAAGAGCAGAAAATAGATCCGATTGATATAAATCAATTGTTTTTCCTTTTGCATTACACTTTGCATTACATTCAAACAGAATCTTTCAATTGTTAACAAATTATATGATCACCATTTTATCATATTTGTATAAATATTTTTTTCTTTTGCTTTTATTTCTGAGTAAAAATTAGACAATAAAAAACTTAACGGAGAAGTATTACCTCTTCTAAGATAACCACATCGTTTGTTGAGTAAAATAAAATTATTGGAGCAGTAATCTTTCTGAGATCATAACTTGGAGGTGTTTTCTGTTTGTATCGCTTGTAGTTTTCAGCTATTCCATAATCATAGTTTCGAAAGTCCTCTGCAACAATCGATGTTAATCACATTTATAAATATGTCAAAATTAAACTTAAAAGTATATTTGGAAAAAATAATTACATGTGCATACAATAATAAATTAATCTGTAGAAAATTATAAATTAATTTAGATCTTTCTACGACATCTCATCTTAAATGACAAACGACAAGAAATGTTTTATTGCAATATTACATCAACCGGGATATTGCTTTATAAAAGGAAATATTATTTTATGAAAGGGGGAATACTCACTCACACGTATATTTTGGTAAAAATGCTCTAATGTTTGTACAGAACTACCGGCTGGAAGATAGGATAATATTTCTGGCAGGGTTGTCTATAACACAAATAATTTATATAGATGAAAAGTTATAATGCGATTAATTGGAAGAGGAGGGTAGGGGGTGGTTAGAGCCACCATAGTAAGTTTATTTAATTATAAAAAATTTTAAATTTTAAATAGTATCTATAATAAAAAGTATTTCCGCACACATTATAAACATTGTATTACGTTTGTCTTTCGTGTGGTAAAACTTACAGTGTTAAGTTGTACTAGATCAGGACCAAACCATGAGGAAAATGCAATGACGCAAATAAATTGAGTTATCGTATTGTCATTACACAACAATCTTCCTGCCGTACCAATCGCTAAAGATTGTGGGAAAACATCGTATATTTCATGCTTTCGTAGAACTTCCTGGAACGTGTAAAACAAAGAATTCAAATATTAGCCCATAATACAGCTAACAATATTAGCACATTAAATAATAAAAATTATGATTATTTAATCTTGTATTTTAAACACTACTACTTGCAGTAAAAAATTACAGATTTTCATAGTTACCTTCATTGTTGGAAGAAGGTTAGCAAATTCGTTAAAGGCAGGTTGTATTTTTACCCAAACAGAAGCAGGAGCCAGACAAATAGCCATTTTTATTTTTATATTGTATTCCGGTTTTGATGACAGAAAAGTGAATAGCTCAGTACCCCCCATTGAATGGCCGATATAGTATAAATCTTTTTGCTTTGTATAATTGAAAATGTAATCGAACATAGCTGGCAGATCTTTTGTTCCAATCTCATGAAAGCTGAAAAAAAAGAATTATGATATTATTTCACAAAACATATTTTCTCGTCTTCTCTTCTGTTTGACAAATGCACGCAATCAATTTATAGTAAGAAAAAGAGTAAAAAAATATGCAAGTAGAAACTTGTACTTCCTCATAATTGCTTCCTCATAATTTTTAAGTGTGCAAGTGGAAACTTGTACATTGCTTTCTCATAGTTTTTAAGTGTGCAAGTAGAAACTTGCACATTGCTTCCTTATAGTTTTTAAGTGTGCGAATAGAAACCTGCACATCTTCTATAAGGAAGCCCATTTTTTAATACATAATTATTAGTAGATATTTATTAATTTGGCTTCCTCATAGAGGAAGCAATATACAGGTTTCTACTTGCACACTTAAAAACTCTGAGGAAGCAATGTGCAAGTTTCCACTTGCACACTTTTTTATGGATAGAGTATCATTAAAGGTAGATTGATGTTGAATTTGGCAATGATCGATGAAGGGGTTACCCATTTTTGCCTAAAAAGTGTACAAGTCATACATGTAATCTTATATATATATGTATAAGGTATCATTAAATGGAGGTTGTTTTGAATTTGGCGAAGATTGGTGAAAGGGTTACCGATGTCTGCTTAAAAAATGTATAGGGTAGACCGAGGCAAGAAAAGAACTTTTTTACTGATTATCGCCAAATTCAATACCTTCCTTAAATAATATTCTATCCATCAAATAACTTACACATTTTTAAAGCAAAAATCGATAACACTTTTACCGACCCTCGCAAAATTCAAAACATCTTTAATTTAATGATACTCCATATAAAATTACATGTACATCTTATACACTTTTTAAGCAGAAATCAATAATCCTTTCACCGATCCTCAAAAAATTCAAGGTAATTATGCATAAAAGCGACGTCCTCTCCGATGACCTTGACCTTGACATATGTTGTCAAGGTCACCCTACTGAGTGACCTTTAAAAGGTTTTAGCCGTCGGTCATTGTTTATTAAAAAGTTATAAACAAAAAAAGTTTGAAAAATATAGCAGCTATTTTGAGTTTTAGAAGGCATAAACGACTAATATAAACGTCTTTTTTTTTAAAGCAGAGAATACTTTATTTCGCGAGAAAGTCGCTGCTTTACCAAAATACAACATTTAAAGCAGTAAATTGTTGATAAATTGAAGTCTTTTTGTTAATGCAGTGAATACTTACATAGGTTAGATGACGCGCTTTACTAATATTTAACTGTTTAAAGCGCGTAATCTAACCTATGTAGATTAGTGACGCGCTTTAAACAGTTAAATACTTTTTATAGATAGATAGAAAAGTACTTTATTACCCCAAGGGGTCTAAAAGGGCGTTTTGTAGGGACGTACCCAACCCTAAAAATACTTTTTATATTAGATATATAAAATATATTTCTATGCGGCCGGACTCAAATAGTTTCGGAGATACAGGCTGAGAAAGGATAAAAATAATAAATACAAAAATAAACGTATAATCGTGATTTATTCAACACTATCATTAGGAATCTCAAAGATTTCTTCCGAAACTTTTATACGCTGTGATGATCCCTAAGCGAATGATAAATATTCTGTGTCGGAAATATATGAAGAATTTCAAACGTAAACAAACAAGGACTGCCACACTTACCACGCAAAACGAGGGGCCACAATTATCAACAATTTACTGCTTTAAATGTTGTGTTTTGGTAAAGCAGCGACTTTCTCGCGAAATAAAGTATTCTCTGCTTTAAAAAAAAGACGTTTATATTAGTCGTTTATGCCTTCCAAAACTCAAAATAGCTGCTATATTTTTCAAACTTTTTTTGTTTATAACTTTTTAATAAACAATGACCGACGGCTAAAACCTTTTGAAGGTTACTCAGTAGGGTGACCTTGACAACATATGTCAAGGTCAAGGTCATCGGAGAGGACGTCGCTTTTATGCATAATTACCAAATTCAAAATTTTATAAAGAAAGAACCCTTTTACCGATTATTAGATATACCGATAATCAACCAAATCTTAAAGTATTATATATGAAATAGGGGTAGAAAAGACTGAAGAATATAATAAAATTAGAAATAGCCCAATATTTAAAAATTTGTAAAAGTTATAGCAACCACGGACATTTCTAAAAAAATTCAAAATTTTTTAAAAAAGAACCCTTTTACCGATTATTGCCAAATTCAATACCAATCTTCCTTAAATGATAATGTGCCTATAGTGTGTTACATTGTTTTGAGTCTTTCGACTCACGAGACTCCTAGAGATATCATTGCCACCTTTGACTAGAGAGGATACGGCCTTAGAGGCGTTCAGACATAATCCCACGGATGGTAGCTTCGCACCACCGGCCGCTTGACCGAGTATGTGAACCAATTACGTCTTTATTGCATACTCTTTTAGAAATGTTTAACTTCATATTCATATCACTTGATATAGTATACTATATTCAGTACAAGTAACGATTCGATTACATTATCACTTAGCTACAAAAATATCTCGTTTTTAGGTATATTATACTTTCGGTTTAAAATGGATTTATCAACTTGAAATCTGATGTTCCATCAAAATAATTTTTAATGATAATGTTTTACCTATAGTGCCAGAATTTGGGGTCGTATATCGTCATATTCACATGCGATCTGCAGTAACTATTTCCTCTCACGTTTCCTATCCATACGTCATATCCTTGATCTGCCAATAAAAATACTGCAACGTAAGAAAATAATAAGTGCTAGTGTATTATATGAAGAATTCGAAACCGCCTAACGGGGGTGAAAAAAGGTAAAACGTGTTTTCAATATCTCTTAGGCCTATTGAAATATCGATTTGATTTTTGCTTACAAAGATTATCCATACAAGTGCTTAAAAACATAATTCAAGATTTTGCCCTAATCAGCCCCTAAAAGGGGCAAATCTAAATTCGGGGGTGAATTATAGAATCCTTCGCATACCGTAGCGAAGCACGAACGTATCAAGCTAGTCTTTAATATTTGATTAACCTTCAAATTCTATTTAATTCCACTTTAAATTGAAGAATAACTATAGATCTTTTATTATGTCTTAATTTGTAAACTTTTTTGAAATCCAACTTACGAAAAAGCTTTTTGTTTCCAATAGCTTGAACATTTATATTAAAATATTAAATAGTATTGCCTCGACATTTTTATATATAAAAAGAGAATTCTAATTTTTAATATAGCACATTTACAAAAACGTCATAGCATTAATCATTTTCATGCTACAAGGTTTGAAGGTAAAGTCCTTTTCACACAAACGCTGGATACGGTGAAATTTTACACGATGCTTTGAATTGATTCGTACGTTACATTAACAACCACATGTTGTCAGTAAATACGTACCAAGATCTTTACCAGTACCGCGCAATACCCAGCTATCAGATGAAGCAAAAAGACCGTGTTGCATGAATATAATTTCCTTCTTCTTCTTGTTATTCAACAATGGACTTCCAGGTATCCTGTGTATTTTCAAATTGTAACCATCCTCCGTTGTGACGTTATGCTCCTCAGCAGGATAATCGTATCGTTCTACCAGGCCAATCTATGTAAAAGAATATGTAACATATATCCACAGGATATCATAGTTTTATCTCTGTTTCAATTTCTATATATTTTGAATGTCAAAAAATATATTTAAATATATTTATACAACATTCAAGACTTTTGGTTTAACAATTTATTGAATTTATTACAAAATACACGTAAATTCAAGACTAAAATTGAAAACAATTTTTACTCACAAAATCCAATACTTTTCCATTGTTCATTTCTTCGACTCGATCCATTCTTCTTACTCTCACTAAACCAGGGTCCTTAGGGAAGAGAAAATTTAGGAATTCGTTTTGAAGGAACAATGGTATGACCTGCGATTTTCCTTCTGAGAACGTCGTAATAATGAAAAATGCAAGAAACATGGATTTCATATCTAATGTATTCATATCAACTTATATGGCAAAGTAGATTGTAAAAAAGTCGTAATTGTTGACAATGTCACTTAAAATACTTTTCGTGAGGCAACTTGTTCCTACAATGCGGCCTGCAATGAGAAACAAATGTGATGAGTGCCGATCGTCAACAATAATTTAAAAACGTTATTTTAACAGAATTTCAAATTTCTCCCGTAAAAATGACAAAGTATAACTTAAAAACTTCTACAAACAGGTTTTGAAGAATAATGGATTTGAAGATAATAATCTTAGAAATGCATATGCACAAGTACATTTAAATTTTTATAAATTTTCCAATAGGAACTATTAATGTCACATTTTGTATAAATATATAATTTAAAGTGGAATCAGGTATGAAATAAACAAAATATGAGACTCAAAGATTTAATGTACCTATAATGTAAAATAGTTAAATATAAACAAAATAATAAATTTATTTCGCCAGTATATAGAATAACAATTAAAGCAATTTTAAGCAATTTAAATCGACCGTGACTGGCAATATATAACGTCTTTTCAATATGAACATAGAAAAACCGTGAGCCAACTTGGTTTGTCGGATTCACACAGCACTTTTTCGGATCACATTGAGACATTATTAATTTCGACCAAGGGTTTTGGTCCGTTGATGTAATCTCTAAGTTAAATAGTTTAATTTTTTATTGCGAAAAAAATGTTACCCCAGCCAGGGTTTGAACCTGGAACCTCCCATATACCGTGCGGGTGTCGTACCAATTCGACCAACTATTTAACTTAGAGATTACATCAACGGACCAAAACCCTTGGTCGAAATTAATAATGTCTCGATGTAATCCGAAAAAGTGCTGTGTGAATCCGACAAACCAAGTTGGCTCACGGTTTTTCTATGTTCATATTGAAAAGACGTTATATATTGCCAGTCACGGTCGATTTAAATTGCTTAAAATTGCTTTAATAGTTAAATATAATATATGCGTATGGTACACCGATAAAAATGAAAACTAGAATAGAGAGAAGAGTAGATGAGTTGGGTAAACTTCCAAAAATCATTCTTGTCGTATATTAAGAGAAATTTTTTATATCCGAGATATTTTAGACCAAAATATATTCTTATCGTTTATAGATACTTTAAAATATAAAATTTCCCATAAACATTCGTCTCTCGATGGATTTACTTTAACACTCTTTTGTATTTTTTCTTTAACTGCAATATTTTCTAAAATAACGTGTATTCGTATAAAAAAATTTTTAAGTAAAGTAAGTTGCCCTTTTAATAAAATTTTTAGAAATCTAGACAATGAAGTTTTATACAAATAATAACAAATAATATTTATGAATAATCTTCACAAATATTTCAGATCTTTTAAAATTATGTTAAGTAAATTAAAAAGTAAAGTTAATTCTACCGTTTTCTCGCTTAGTATATTATTCTTTAATAAAAAGTTCGTTGATGCAAATTCTGTGTTTGTAATAAATGTCTATTCGCTATTTACAAACTTAAAGTTAATATCATAGATAAAAATATTTTATCTGTGTATAATACACTTATCGAAATATACATTACATACCTACTTAAGTAAATTGAAGAAGATTAAAAGAAATATCTTTAGTCGTGTATGGCAAAAAAATCCTTAAATATTACGACAGCGATTTACATGCTTATCGTAACCCACGTATATTGCGCGATGATGCAGAGTATATGAGTATACGAGATAATATAAAACTACAAAGAATCACCAGTTGCGTTCCTTGAAATATATATACTCATCAGTAACGTGTTCAGTGACGAAACTTGAAATTTTACTTTTCCATATTTTCTTTTAGTTTTTTCACTATTTCAAATAGTAAATGTAATACATACATTCACGTGAATTTTGAAAACTTTTTAATGGAATAATAAAGACAATAGGCTTGTTTGTTTTCGCTGCACTTCTGAACTAGTACAATAAGTTAGAATGAAAGAAAATGTATTTTAAATGTATTGTTTTAGTCTAACTTATATTGCACTAGTTCAGAAATGCAACGAAAAAGAACAGGCCTAATAATAAAAAATATCACGTGTTGCAAAATTAGGTTTACTATTTACTATACTTACTACTTTTATCAAAAATTTGTATACAGATTTCTTGTTCTGCTTACAAGTTTATTCTTTGAATATTAAGTACTGCAATTTCTAGCTCCGTTACTGTATTAACTAACAATTATAAAACCATATAATGACTTAATGACCTTGCAGTTATCAATAGTTCTATAATCTGATCATTGACTTTTATCCTCTAAAAGAGAATAACACTTCCGTATTAGAATAATCAACATTTAGAATAATAATAGCGACGCAAGCAATCATAACAATAGTAGAACTTGAACTCATTATTGTCTGACTGAGACTGATTGATTACTTTGTTATGATGAACTATGCATATAGAATGAACCGACCGGGGGGCATTCCATGCAAAGTGATCCACCCTAAAATTTTTTTTTTTTTAATCGTGCTGAAATTTGCACAATCTATTGCCCTATTGACCATAATTATCCACACCAATTTTTTTGACATTTGTCTAACGCGTTGTCTACTTACAGGGGTTTAAAGTTTCGGCGTTGAAGCCGTCATGTTAAACTTCACACATCGATAATTTGTCGTAAACATTACCTATTTTGAAAAAAGACCAGTGATTTTTTAAGTATTTTTTACACACTTTCGAGAGATATTATGCATTATTAATAAAAAAGGTTAATTAATTGATATTTTTCAACATTAATAATAAATTTAGATTTTTCTTAAAAATCGACATCTTCGATTTTAATTAAAAAAATACTAAAAAAAGAAGAAAATTTTGTCAACAAAAAAGTATAGGAAGTCCAAGATGGAGCGAAATCACTCTTTAGTAAGTTACAACTCATTTTGTGTGCGAACTCATGCTCCGTGCCACCGCGGCGCGCGGGCACCGATATATCGGGAGCCGAGAGCCGCGACGTTCCACGAAACTCGCGATTTTCCATCGTCTTTATTAAATCGCTTTTTCTATTACTTATAACTTAATTCTTTATAAGTCAGCCGTGCATGTGTTGAAAATATGATTTCTATTCAATTTTGTTTTGAAAATGCGTAAACTATAATGTATGTATTATTATCAAATTTTTTCACCGTACATTTTTTTTTAATGGTGAATGCTTTTAACGGACTTCTGCACCACCCTGGAGGTTCCGCTACCGGCGCGTCAGGTTTTTAAGTGAACCTTCGCCTATAGCCCTATTATAACACTTTCCATACGTGAAATTTAACATTATTTGCGAGACAATATGTTTGCACCCGTTTCACAAGTCAGACGTCTAATTTCGCTATAGGGCTAATTCACCATTTAAAAAAAATGTACGGTGAAAAAATTTGATAATAATACATACTTATAGTTCACGCATTTTCAAAACAAAATTGAATAGAAATCATATTTTCAACACATGCACGGCTGACTTATAAAGAATTAAGTTATAAGTAATAGAAAAAGCGATTTAATAAAGACGATGGAAAATCGCGAGTTTCGTGGAACGTTGCGGCTCTCGGCTCCCGATATATCGGTGCCCGCCGCGGCGGCACGGAGCATGAGTTCGCACACAAAATGAGTTGTAACTTACTAAGGAGTGATTTCTCCATCTTGGACTTCCTATACTTTTTTGTTGACAAAATTTTCTTCTTTTTTTAGTATTTTTTTAATTAAAATCGAAGATGTCGTTTTTAAGAAAAATCTAAATTTATTATTAATGTTGAAAAATATCAATTAATTAATCTTTTTTATTAATAATGCATAATATATCTCAAAAGTGTGTAAAAAATACTTAAAAAATCACTGGTCATTTTTTTAAATCGATAATGTTTACGACAAATTATCGATGTGTGAAGTTTAACATGACGGCCTCAACGCCGAAACTTTAAACCCCTGTAAGTAGACAACGCGTTAGACAAATGTCAAAAAAATTGGTGTGGATAATTATGGTCAATAGAGCAATAGATTGTGCAAATTTCAGCGCGATCAGAAAAAAAATTTTTTTAGGGTGAATCACTTCACATGGAATGCCCCCGATATGTATGAAATGGTATATGTGTGAGCATCGAAAGAAATAAAAAATTTAAAAGTAATTTAGTTTTAAGATAGTTTATAATAAATTATGTGTTACATTCAATTAAAGGAATCAAATTTTTTGAAAATTTTACATATTTTTCGTATTTAATTTCATATTTATTGTCTCATGATGATATATAAGAAATAATTGAATCGGATTTCGCCCGTACGTATAACTAGTAACAATATTTCCTTAAGATTTTATCTATATATATAAGTACCGTCCGTCTGTCTGTCTGTACGCGAACTACTCATTCGTTAGTGGACCAAATTTTTACCAAAAGTATATGAAATAGGGGTAGAATTTTCCGGGGATGAAAATGTCGTGGTTAATTTTTCATTACCGATCTTTTTGGAAACCGATTCCGAAATTTTTTCAAATTTTACGAGAATTAATTGACCAAATCTCAAAGAATTGTATATGAAGTAGGGGTAGAATTTCCCAGAGAGTGCCATAAAGTGTACAATTTTTCATTACCAATCTTTTTGGAAACCGGTTACAAAATTTTTCCAATTTTTGGGGAAATAACACAGGCACACAAAAAAGAAAAAATGTTTTGGCCGAGACACTACACTAGTGTATTCCCATGTATTTTTTCCCGCTGAATCCGAATCCGAAGTCAGAATTGTTAGATTGGCTCAAATTTATAAGAAATTTTGAGCAGTTTTTTGAGGTTCTCTCATAAATTTCAGCCAATCTAACAATTCTGACTTCGGATTCGGATTCAGCGGGAAAAAATACATGGGAATACACTAGTGTAGTGTCTCGGCCAAAACACTTTTTCTTTTTTGTGTGCCTGTGTAATTGACCGAATCGCAAAGAATTGTATATGAAGTAGGGGTGGAATTTTCCGGGGATTGCATTAAGTGTAAAATTTTTCGTTACCGATCTTTTTGGAAACCGGTTCCAAAATTTTTCTGGAAATAATTGACCAAATCTCAAAGAATTGTACATGCTGATTTTTTTGAAACTGCGAGTTTAATTTTTTATTAATGTACTGATTTTTTGAAACGTTTTCAATTTTTGTTTAGAAAGAACTAAAGAATATAATAGAATTTAATTTTTGGAGGATAAGTTTAATTTTTCACTAATGAAATAATTTTTTATTAATGGATCGATTTTCTTGAAACCGGTGCCAAAATTTTTCTAATTTGTTGTTGATGATTTTGATGAAACTGGTACCAAAAGATTATTAATTTTATGGGGATAGCTACTATAAGGTTAAAAATTGGAGGTTTTATGGGGTTCTATTGGTGCTCCTAATTAATGGGTGAGTTTGGAGAAAGGGGAATAGAATTTGAGCCCGCGCGAAGCGCGGGCGAAAAATCTAGTATTCTTATATCTGCAATGTATAGGCTTTTAAAATTGCTACATTTTAAGTTTTTACCTAATCTACACTTAAAAATCTTTAAAAAAATTATCCAATTTACACTTTTATTTTAGAAATATTACACATGTGTAATCAAATAAAAATAATTAATAATTAATGCAATACCATAGCAACATAAAAATCTCTGTATGCACAAACGTATGCGCTTGTTGATGTCTATATAATATCGCGCAAATATCAACGCGCAAGTATAAATCTAAACATTATACTTTTTCTTCAATCCCTTCCAAATCTTACCGATTCCTTATTCTTCTCTCATCTCCATGCTTGCTTTCTTAATTCTTTTCTGCATTTCTCTATCTTGTACCACCGTTCTTTATAGCCAAACTCCTAAATATTAATTTAAACGTTTTTTAACTTCTATTATCACTTTCATTATTGTATTTGCATGAATATTCGGCTGTACTTCCGAAAACGTCCGTGCTCCGATTTAGTTGAAACATTGTGAATAGGTTCCTTTTAGATAAAAAAGACATATACCAAAAGGATTTTTTGCGACTCCAAAGTTTAGCAACTTTTTTAACATTTTTAACTTGCTTTCTCCGCGCATACATTTTCCACGCGAAACGAGGTGTCACAGGGTTTACAACTTTCCATGCGTGGAAAGCTCACGCATGGACTTTAGAGGTACACTATTAATAATAGTGGAGCCCCCCCCACACACAGGGGGCGGAACCTACTGCCCTCACGCATACACTTTTCACGCGAACCGAGATTTACCCCCACCCCCTGCTTTCGGGGGAAGTGCGGTAGCCCCTCCCCCGCTTACGTGTGTACTCTCTCTCTCTCTCTCTCTCTCTCTCTCTCTCTCTCTGTCTCTCACTGCTAATTCTGTGTATATTATTATACTATGTGATAAATTATATAAATTGATATCTCGAAAACTATGCATTGTAGTTTACAACGTTTCTGATTTTCTGAAGTTTCGCCAATGATGTTTATGTTATGACTTTGACGGGTATGACTTCATGGTTGTTTACATTACTTGAGAGCTGTTTACGAACATTTTCGGATACATAAGTTAGTTGACGCGCTTTAAACACTTAAATACTTTTAAAGCGCGTCACTAACCTATTATAACTCCTGTCAACTTTTACGTTTAATATCTCGCTTCGCGGGGCAGAGCGACACTTTTTTCTGCCAGATTCGGTCGTTTTGTGCAAAAACGCGTCGATTAAGCCTAAGTTCAACGAAATCGGTGAAGAGGCCACTATTCTTCAAATTTACCAAAAATGTTAAAAAAGTTGCTAAACTTTGGAGTCGCAAAAAATCCTTTTAGTATATGTCTTTTTTATCTAAAAGGAACCTATTTACAAAGTTTGACCTAAATCTGAGCACGGACGTTTTCGGAAGTTTCGCCGAATATTCTTCTTACTACTTTGATAATTTCGAAACGTTTGAGATCTTTCATATTTCACATTATTATTGAATTCGAATTCAATATAACGTCAAAAGTAGACTGATTTGTGATTTCACACAAGATTAGATATATTCTAATTAAAAAATGGGGTAAGCAAGATATACACATTTAATGTACAATCCATAAAATATATCGTTTAATCATTTATAATTACATTAACTTAATTCAGAGCTAGAGTGTCTCATAGTGTTCCCATTTTAATCTTATTACAATACAGCCTAACATAATAATTGATAACTTTACGTTGACAAATCTTATGTAAATTTAAAGAAATACACATGCACACGCACGCACACACGCGCGCGCGCACACACATACACACGCACACACAATTTGCTGATTTTTTTAGCAGTTCTACGTTTATTATACCATTTCAAATTATATAGAGAGTTCAGGATTTCTCTCCATTTAATTTACATGTATCGATTAGATTTATTTTATAGACTTATTTTGGTCAGTATCAAACTTTTGTATTAGTTTTAACACACGATCATATAAAAGAGTTTTCGCGTTGATTGCCCATAGGAAATCTACATGACTGAAAAGTTTAAACGGAACTTTCTTAGTTAGAAGAACATTTGGTAAGTGTTTGCCAAGTTCCAACACATTCTGAAAATCAAAAACCCAATAATGAAATAACAATATTAATAACGAGATGATTTAAATATATGAAAAAAACATACAGAAAATCGATCCAATTGATATAAATCAATTGTTTTTCCTTTTATACTTTGCATTACATTCAATCGGATCTTTTCATATTGTTAACAATTTACATGATCACCATTTCATCATGTTTGTGTAAACATTTCATCTTTTGTTTTATTTGTGAGTAAAAATTAGACAATAAAAAACTTAACGGGAGAACTGTTACCTCTTCTGTAGCAATCATATCATTTGTTGAGTAAAATAAAATTATTGGAGCAGTTATCTTTTTGAGATCATAACTTGGGGGTGTTTTCTGTTTGTATCGCTTATAGTTTTTAGCTATTCCATAATTATAATTTCGAAAGTCCTCTGCAACAATCGACATTGATAGTATAAATACGTCCAGAACTTAAAAGCATATTTGGAAAAAATAATTACATGTGCATATATATATGTATACACAATTAAAAATTAATTTGTAAAAAATTATAAATTAATTTAGATCTTTCAATGATATCTTATCTTAAACGACAAAAAATGTTTTATTGTAACATCACATTGTAACTGGAACCCCCCAAATCGACCCCAAGCTATCGATCAAGCCTATTTAGAACTTGATCCGTTCACTCGTTATCGAGATCTCAACATCTCGAGTACTCGCAAATCGTCGCGTTGAGTAAAAAGAATCACGGTCGGTCTCACTCCGCGTGTACTTGGCGCGAGACTACCGTGTCTCTTGATATTGCTTTAGAAAAGGGAATACTATGAAAAAGGGAATATACTCACTTATACGTATATTTTGGTAAAAATGCTCTAACGTTTGTATAGAAATACCAGCTGGAAGATAGGAGAATAAATCTGGCAGGTTTGTCTATAACAGAAATAAATATAAATGAAGAGTGTCATAAAGCGACTAATTAGAAAAAGAGGATAGGGGGTGGTTAGATCATATAAGTATTTCCGCACATTATAAACATTGTATTACGTTTGTCTTTTATGTGTTATGTATGATAAAGCTTACAGTGTTAAGTTGTGCTGGATCAGAACCACCGAATAATAATAATGGAGCGATGCAAATAAATTGAGTGATCGTATTATCTTTACATAACATTCTTCCCATCGTAACAGTCGCTAAAGATTGTGGGAAAACATCGTATATTTCATGCTCTCGTAGAACTTCCTGGAATGTATAGAACAAACAATTCAAGTATTAATTCATAATAGCTAACAATATTTTTAGAGCACACATTAAATAATAAAAATTATGATTCATGTATCTTTAAACACTATTGCTTAAAATAAGAGGTCACAGATTACCATCAATATTGGAAAAATGTTAACAAATCCGTTAATTATAGGTGTTACTTTTATCCAAAAAGAAACAGGAGCCAGACCAATAGCCATTTTTATTTTCATATTGTATTCCGGTCTTGATGACAGAAGAGTGAGTAGTGTAGTACCTCCCATTGAATGTCCGATATAGTATAAATCTTTTTGCTTTGTATAATTGAGAATGTAATCGAACATGGCCGGCAGATCTTTTGTTCCAATCTCGTGAAAGCTGAAAAATAAGAATTATGACATTATTTCACAAAACACATTTTCTCGCTCTCCCCCCTATTTGACAAATGCACGCAATCAGTTTACAGTAAGAAAAAGAGAAAAAGTAAAAGATTTAAATCTTACTAATGAAAGAGAATACTGTGCAAACCTTAACGTTTACAAAACATGTTATAAGTCATGTTATAATAATATCTTTCATTCCTATATACAGGGAAACTGTGCCTAATATCGCACACCATTTTTAAAAACCAAAATCTTGACTGAAAACTTCTATAAGAATATATATAACTAAACTGCATTATTTTAATCGTAATATGATCTCCATGGCATAAATGTGTTCAAAATTTACTTTCCCACTCGGCATGTAATATTTCAGAAATATTTCTGCAAAATTTCATTTGAAATATTACACCTTTCAGCAATATTTCAGAAATATTTCACGACGATTTCTGCAACATTTCTGCAATGTTTCAATCGGCACTATTATTTCAAATGCAACTTTGCTGAAAGATTTCGGCAATATTTCGGTAATATTAGTGAAATATTTCTGAAACATATCTACGAAATATTTTTGAAACATATCTACGTAATATTGCAGAAACACTTCAGAGATATTTCAGGTACATTTCATCCGAAAAATTGCAGATACATTTCAAAAATATGCAATATACAGAGTATCCTAAAACTACCGCTATTCCTCTTAATGACAGATTCTTTAGAACATTTCAAGATAAAAATTCTAATACAAAAATGTCAAGGCTACAGTAGTTTTTGAGAATGGGAATTCCCATTTAAAAACTATTGTAGCCTCGACATTTTTGTATTAAAATTTTTGTCTTGAAATGTTCTAAGGAATCTACCATTAAAAAGAATAGCGGTAGTTTTAGGACATCCTATATATTGTTTATTACCAGATATTTACATTATCATAAAAATATGTGTAAAAAAATCGAACACTTCTATTTTGTTATGGTTTTCTAAAATTCTTTTATTTTGTTTAATAACAAAATGTTTCCTTACAAAAGAAAAAGAAAATATTAAATAATCTCAGTTATCATATGTATTATGACAAAAAATTAAATTATTAAAAGAAGTAATGAATAAGTAAATACTATGTAATTAAAATTTACCTTTTGTATATAAGTAAAACTCTCGTATAATTTTACCTCAGTAAATATTAAAATAATATATAAAGAAACCTTTTCTTCGCCAGTGATTAAAATAAAAAGGAGTAGTAATAATCGACGCTGACTGGCAATATAGAAATTTTATTACTGCACGACGTATACCGGAAAATTTTGTATAACAGTTCCCTACATTAAAGGTTTCAGCGAGAGACTTTTTCGTATCTTCAATGATCGCGGTTTTCATGTTCTTTATACAGTTCCTAAGTCCCTCGATTGCGTCATAAGGAAGGGGAAAGATAGATTAGATTGGTTCAAGCAGACTAACTTAATTTATAAAATCAATTGCGGAAAGTGTGATGCCACGTACATTGGCCAAACCAAAAGACATCTCGAAACACGCATTAAAGAGCATAGAGCAGATATCAAGAAACATGTCAGCAACCATTCCGTCGTTAGTAAACATCGCACCTCTTTTGATCACGATTTCGAATGGCATAAAACTGAGATATTACATTGCGAAAAACAAGTTAGAAAACGCGAGATCGCAGAAATGTTTTTCATAAAACAAAATAATAACACAATCAACCTACAGAAAGACACGGATAATTTGACCGGGGCATATGATATAATAATAAAGAACATTTAACGTCGATCGCGATCAGTGTGCCTTTGCCATCCGTTGGCTGCTGACATGCTTTTCCCACACATACCACGTCTCTTACATATGACGCGCAAACTTGTAAGTTATTTAAATTTGTCAATTTATATTTATATTTTATTCTTTATGTATTTTTTCCTTTTTTAAATATAATTTTAGTTCTTGACTTTTGGATTGTTGGCACAATGCCAGGACTGAATTGTTTGTAAGAAATAGAACACTTGACAAGGACCAAAAGTGACGGTCGAAACGTCGTGAGATAATAAAATTTCTATATTGCCAGTCAGCGTCGATTATTACTACTCCTTTTTAAAATAATATAATAATTATAAGTACGTATTAAAATATAAATTTTTACTGTTTTATTGCTTATTTTATCTACACTTTAATGTTATCATTTTTTACTAATTAAGTATAGCGAATGTTATGTCAATTTTGCATGGTTTTTCATGATATGTATTTAATCCTATATATAACTGGAGATAATAAAATATATTATATATATAATTTGATCTTGGATAGTCATTTAAAGGTCACGTGAAGGTTACCTTTAATTTTTCTTAATGGCACACTATTTTTTATTACATATTTTTGTCGAGACGTTTTCAAAACATTATAATTATAAAGCTCTTTTGTTGAGAATTTTTTGATATTTTAAATTTTGTTATGATATTCTATAATTTATAAAATTTAGAAAAGAATATGAAATATCTCGTAGAGTATTCACTTTTTGATGACTTTACTTTACTTTAATTTATACATAGAATAATGAAAAAATCGAATAATAATATTAATTTTTACATTTACAATTTTTCCAAACTAAGTGCGCCCACAAAATGCAATCAAATTTTTTAAAATAAATTTTTCTATTTTTTTTATTTTTTAACCACATTCGATTTCTTTCATTATTTTATGTATAAAAATATCAAGATAAAGTCAACGAAAAGTTAATATATACTTTACGAGATATTTCATATATTATTTAAGAATGCCATATGACAAAATTTGAAGAAAATTCTTAATAAAAGAGAAAAAATGCAATAATTATATACCAATATAATTTTTTATAAGTTTTAGTCTGTCAGCAACTTTTCGGAAATATTACAAATGCAATGCGAAACATTCCGTTGCATGTGAAACATTCAAAAATATAACGTGTGCAATGTAAACGTAAATAATACTTTTATCATGTATCAGAAATGTTTCTAAATCATTGCATCTGCAATATTTCTTGTGCAATATTGTAGAAATTCACTGCTTGCAATTAAATTTTTCATTACCTACGCAATCTTTCAGAAATTTTTCAGAAATATGTTAAATGCAATGTTGCGTTTAATATGTTACAGAAATATTATTCGTGCAAAGTAAACGTAATATTACTTTTAGAATGTTTCAGAAATATTTCCTGAAATATTGCATCTGCTACATTTTTTTTGCAATATTATAGAAACTTACAAATATTGTAAACAACTTTCTGAAAGATTTCAGAAATATTGTTAATGCAATATTATAAAAAACATGATGCAGGTACATTTCTGAAATATTTCAGATGCATAGTTACAAATGAAATGTTAATGAAATATTTCTGCACCATTTCCGAATATTTCAATATTTCAGCAACATAACATGCCGAGTGGGAACCGATTAAAGCATCACAATAATGGTTAGAAACGAATATCTCTAATTTAGGAATAAAATTAGACATAATATCACATGTTTTTCTGACAGAAATTCATTTTTGGTACATATCTTTTTTGCTGTATTAATAACGGAAAACACCTTTTGCGAAATTATGAATTGCCACGCTACTTTTTATATCACAGTTCTGATTAAAATAAAATAAAAGATCGTTCAAAGTAGTCTACAGCTAATTTCACTGCTCACTGACAGAATGCAACACGTAACAGTCTCAATATATCGTAAGGTGCAGAATTAGGAATAAGGGCGATGTTAAGCATAGCTCCCCTACTTTATGTCCTCATTGCATACTCTTTTAGAAATTCTTGATTTTATATTCATATCGCTTATGTTAGTAAAGGTATACTCTATATTCAGTACAAGTAACGATTACTTTTTCATTTTGCTTCATAAATATCTCATTTTTAGGCAGGTCGTACTTTCGCTTTAAAATGAATATTTAAACTTAAGATCTGATGTTCTCTCAAAATAACACTAGTTTACAAAATAAAAAAATTTTTCTGTACATTCAATGCCACTATTTTTTTCCTATGTATTTTGGCCCACTAAACACGAAAATCACCTAGAAAAATTTTTGTATGGATAGGTTTTCGAGATATGAATTTTTGAATTTTTTTCGGAGATAGCTTCACATTTTAGGCCATATCTCGACTTAGAAACGTACGATTGGGTCGCACAAGCTTTCATTGTAAAGGTAATCGAATCCCGAACAATTGCCTTTCACATTGTTTTCCAATCGGTTCAGTAGTTTCAGTGTTATGGGCCAAAATATATGAGAAACGTCGATTTTTTGGGCCAAAATAAGAGTAGAAAATTCACTCTATCGCCATGCAAAAATAGAAAACGTCAAATTATGTCCAGTTTCTTATTGTTTACGTGTAGGTCGTACTTTTACGAAGAAAACTAGTAGTAGGGGAGCCCAGAATGCTAAATGGGGATTTACTCGAGCGTCGTAGAAACCTATTGGATTTTGAAGATTAGATGGTAGAAAGAAAAAAAGGTTATATAATGTACACCCTTTCACCGGTTCCCGAAGCGTCTACAGGTTTTCAAAAATGTAAAAAAAATAGTCACATGGAAATACTCGAGCGCGTCAGATATTGATAGTGTATATGCCCCACGTGTCTCTGATATTGGAGGTATTTTAATCTGCCGGTTTGCATGGTGCGGGTGGCTGTGCGGAAGGGTTGAAAACGGGAAAAAAAAAAATTTATTCGAGCGCGTCAGATATTCAGAGGGGATGTTAAGTGAACCCGAAAGAAGCTCCCATTCAAAAGACTGACGATTCGGACATGACGCAAGCTCATGGCGGCTTCTTGATAATGCAAAAAAAAATCGCCATTTTGAAATACTCGAGCGCGTCAGATTATTATACAGGTGATTCAGCTTGATGTCCTAGTCGTGCTGACCCATAATCTGACGATTATTTGGAGGGATTTTCTTAATCTGACAAATTAAAAAAAAAATTTTTAAATTAAAAAAATTTTTTTTTCTAATTTATTATAACTTTGCGAAAAAAATTGCAAAAGTCCTGCAAACTTAAAGTAATGTCTATTGTAATATTTTCCACAATGTGTTAGATTTGCAACCTATTTTGAGACACGCAACATTGAAATTTATTGTAAAATAACGTTTTTATTTATAATCTGGAGGAAAAAATTGCAAAAGTGCTGCAAACCAATAGAATAGCTTTTACACTTGCTCCAAACAATTGTGCCAATTTGCAACCTTCTATGTTGCACGCAATATATGTTTTTTAAATTAATGATGGAACAATTGTTTATTTGGTCGTAATTTTGCCAAAAAAATTGCAAAAGTTTTGCAAATTGGTTGCAAAAATTGAGATTATTTTTCGTCACAAGCTGTTAAGTTTGCAACCTCGGACAAGGTCCGCAACAGTGAAAAATTAGCAACAATTATTATTTTGCACTTTTCATAAGCGTGAAAAAATTGCAAAAATTTTGCAAATTTTATACGAAGTGCTTCAAATGTCTTCCCTTATCCAAATATAAATTTGCGACCTTCTACTAGTTACGCAAATTATTGCAACTTATTAATGACTAATTTTGTGTTACAAAATTAATGCAAAAGTGTTGCAAATCCAGGGAAACAAATTAAAAATACATTTACACATAATGTCGAATTTGCAACCTCCTACTTGTCACGCAAAATATTCAAATCATGCTCAATACTACGAGGCCCTGATGGTTGCTTCGCACCTGTGTATGAGGCTTTAGTTTTCTATGTTGTTGTGGTGCGTGACAATAGAAAAGTACCAACCATCGGGGCCTCGTAGTATTGAGCATGATTTGGATATTTTGCGTGAAAAATAGAAGGTTGCAAATTCGACATTATGTGTAAATGTATTTTTAATTTGTTTCCCTGAATTTGCAACACTTTTGCATTAATTTTGTAACACAAAATTAGTCATTAATAAGTTGCAATAATTTGCGTAACTAGTAGAAGGTTGCAAATTTATATTCGGATAGGGGAAGACATTTGAAACACTCCGTAAAATTTGCAAAACTTTTGCAATTTTTTTACGCTTGTAAAAAGTGCAAAATATTAATTGTTACTAATTTTTCAAGGTTGCGGACCTTGTCCGAGGTTGCAAACTTAACAGCTTGTGACGAAAAACAATCCCAACGTTTGCAACCAATTTGCAAAACTTTTGCAATTTTTTTGGCAAAATTACGACTAAATAAACAATTGTTCTATTATTGATTTAAAAAAAAAAGTTGCGTGTAACATAGAAGGTTGCAAATTGGTACAGCTGTTCGGGGCAGTTGTAAAAGTTATTCTATCGGTTTGCAGCACTTTTGCAATTTTTTCCTCCAAGTTACAAACAAAAACGTTATTTTATAAAAAATTTCAATGTTGCGCGCTTCGAAATAGGTTGCAAATCTAATACATTGCGGAAAATATTAATTACAATAGACATTGCTTTAAGTTTGCAGGACTTTTGCAATTTTTTTCGCAAAGTTATAATAAATTAACGTTTTTTGCAATGTTAAGCATGTTCCGGATCTCGGGGATGGTTGCAAAATGAGATTTATTGTTATTTCAACTCACCCAATATTCTATCAAAATTTGAAAACTTTTGTAATTAAAGTGAATTGATTGTCTTTAATGACAGGCCTCTACTAAACTTTTCTGACGATTTGTGCTACTTCGGCTTGTGGAAATCGGCAGATTATATTTTTTCTGTTATTCTTGAATTATTTCCTTCAAAATAAAAAAAAATTCGACCGCGCTCGAGAATGTCAAGGTGACGTTTTTTTTTTGCAACTTTGTGACCCTCCCACTCCCTTACGTCACGCTCAAATCGTCAGATTATTGAAATGCACATTTTTCAGCATGTAATTAACCCACCTTACCTTAATCTGACGCGCTCGAGTATTTCTAACGATCGATTTTTTTTTACTATTCTGATCGGCTGCCCTAGACGCGCGACCCTATATTAAGGGTTTATATTTAGTGGAGGTACTCAATAGGGTGCAAGGTATCCCCCTATATGTTAATCTGTCGCGCTCGAGTAAATCCCAAAAATCCCCTATTGGGCTCCCCTACTATAGCTGTGGATGAAGAAAATCTATCGATAAATACCGGAGTTATGAGCAATTGAGTGAAGGTACAAAAAATCAAATTTTACTCTGTTTTTGTATTTTTCCCTTATTTATATAGAAAACGTTTGAATATTACATGCGTCGATTAGAAATAACACTAGTGTACAAAATAAAAAATTTTTTCTGTAAATTCAATGCCACTATTTTTTTCCTATGTATTTCAAGATATAAATTTTTGGATTTTTTAAGGAAAAAAATAGTGGCATTGAGTTTACAAAAAAATTTTTTATTTTGTACACTAGTGTTATTTCTAATCGACGCATGTAATATTCAAACGTTTTCTATATAAATAAGGGAAAAATACAAAAACAGAGTAAAATTTGATTTTTTGTACCTTCACTCAATTGCTCATAACTCCGGTATTTATCGATAGATTTTCTTCATCCACAGCTAGTTTTCTTCGTAAAAGTACGACCTACACGTAAACAATAAGAAACTGGACATAATTTGACGTTTTCTATTTTTGCATGGCAATAGAGTGAATTTTCTACTCTTATTTTGGCCCAAAAAATCGACGTTTCTCATATATTTTGGCCCATAACACTGAAACTACTGAACCGATTGGAAAACAATGTGAAAGGCAATTGTTCGGGATTCGATTACCTTTACAATGAAAGCTTGTGCGACCCAATCGTACGTTTCTAAGTCGAGATATGGCCTAAAATGTGAAGCTATCTCTGAAAAAAAATTCAAAAATTCATATCTCGAAAACCTATCCATACAAAAATTTTTCTAGGTGATTTTCGTGTTTAGTGGGCCAAAATACATAGGAAAAAAATAGTGGCATTGAATGTACATTTTGGCTGTAAACTAGTGTAATTTTTAACAACAATATTTTACCTATATTGCCAGAATTTGGGATCGTATGTCGTCATATTCACATGCGATCTGCAGTAACTATTTCCTCTCACATTTCCAATCCATACATCATATCCTTGATCTGCCAATAAAAATGCTGCAACATGAGATAAGATAATAATAAGCTAATACACTATTAGTAGGATATATAAACTCTACAAAATGTATATAAAAATGTATTTTTTCTAAAATTTAAAATTAGTTTTTCAAAAATATCATTATATTTCGCAATTTTCAAAACTTTAATATTTGATTAAACTTCAAATTCTATTTAATTCCACTTCAAATTGGAGAATAACTAATGTTCCATTGTAATATGCGATTGTCTTTGTAATCTTCTTTGAAATCTGATTCAAGAAGAGTCTCTTTATTTTCAGTAATTTAAAACATGATATTAAAATAATATTAAATATTATTGCCTCGACATTTTTGTATATAAAAAAAATTCTATTAAATTTTAAAATAATTAACATATTTACAAAAACATCACAGCGTTAATAATTTTCAAGTTATAAGATTTGAAGGTAAAATGTTTTTCACAAAAACACTACGGTGAAATTTTACACGATGCTTTGAATTGATTCGCATATTACGTTAACAACTTAATATATGTCATCAATAAATACGTACCAAGATCTTTACCAGGACCGTACAGTACCCAGGAATCAGATGAAATCAAAAGACCGTGCTGTATAAATACAATTTCCTTCTTTTTCTTGTTATCCAACAATGGACTTCCAGGTATCCTGTGTATCTTCAAATTGTAACCATCCTCCGTTGTGACGTTATGCTCCTCAGCAGGATAATCATATCGTTCTACCAGGCCAATCTATGTAAATAGCATAATATGTAACATCCACGAGATATCATCGTTTCATCTCTATTTCGATTTTGATTTATTCTAAATGTCAAAAAATATTTACACAGCATTCAGACACTTCTGACTTAACAAATTAAGACGACGAAATTGTATATGGTATAGTTTAATCTACAGGTTGAGGAAAAAGTATGGAAACTCTGAAAAATTTCGAAAAATGTAAGTTTTACAGAAAATTGTTTCGGATAAAAGTTGTGGAGTTTAAAAGATTTATTTACTGATCTTATCAGTTTGGGTTTGAATAGCGTCGCCAAGGTCATCCCTAATTTTTTAAATGGTTTTAATTTTTTAAATGGCCCTCTAGATTGTGGCATATCGTTTGAAAGGGCATGAAATAAGAAAAATTTTGGCACAAACCAGAGGTCGATATGTTGACCCGTTCGGGAATTATTTAGGGTCACAGTTTGAAAAAGCCAATATTTAACCCAAAATAACTCTCGAACGGGTCAACATATCGTCCTCTGGTTTGCGCCCAATTTTTTCTTATTTTATGTCCTTTCAAACGATATACTACAATTCTGTATATTCATAATAGAACTATACAAGAATAAATTGAATTTATTACAAAATACATGTAAAAGCAGGACTTAAACTGAAAACAATTTTTACTCACAAAATCCAATATTTTTCCACTGTTTATTTCTTCAGCTCGATCCATTCTTCTTACTCTCACTAAACCAGGGTCCTTAGGGAAGAGAATATTTAGAAATTCGTTTTGAAGGAACAATGGTATGCCATGCAATCTTCCTTCTGAGAACGTCGTAATAATTGAAAATGCAAGAAACATGGATTCCATATCTGACGTATTCATATCAACTTATGACAAAGTAGATTGTAAGAAAAGTCTTAACTGTGTCGGCACAATGTCACTTAAAATATTTTTTGCATTTTGGGCAAACTTGACGCAACTTATTTCTGCAATGCGGTCTGCAATGAGAAACAAACACGATGAGTGCTGAGTCGACAATAATTTAAAAACGTTATTTTAGTTTAGTTAATATTAAAAATTCCTACAAACAGGTTTTGAAGAATAATGGATTTGAAGATAATAATCTTGGAAATGCATATGCACAAGCACATTTAAATTTTTATAAATTTTCCAATAGGAACTATTAATGTCACATTTTATATAAATATAATTCAAGGTAAAGTCAAGTATATGAATATATAATTTAAAGTGGAATCAGGTATGAAATATAAACAAAATATGAGACTCAAAGATTTAATATATAATGTAGTATATAATATGTGCTTACTAGCGAAAAAGAAAACTAGAATAGAAAGAAGAGTAGATGAATTGAGTAAATTTCTAAAAACCATTCTTGTCGTATTAAGAGAGATTTTTCATATCTCTCCGAGATATTTTATACTAATATATATTTTTACATAGATATTAGGGTAAACTCGGGTAAGATGGCCATAGTTTTTTAAAATGCAATAAACATACATTTATTTTTGTTATATTTTAACAGTGTTAGGTATATTCCTTCACTGAAGCTTAAAGTACGTAAAACTATCGAAATTAAGAAGAAAACACTTAACATAAATTTTATATTATCAAAGTATCACAACGTATGCATTGGCCATCTTATCTGATCTTTAAGGAAAAGATGGCCATAGCAGAAAAGATAAATTTTTAAATAAATAGTGAGAAATACAAATTATAGGTCAAATTACAATTTACATAGCTTAATTATGTGTGTAACGTTGATTACGGCAGCTTAACTATAATTTATTCAATGTTATAGCAGCTTTTATATATAACGGACACATGAAAAACTTTGCAGGCCCACGAAAGTAAAAATATGATATAATATTCACAATATTGTTATTTCAAATAGTGTACGCACATAAACTACTGTAGATATTGATTATCTTTGAGAATGACTACAAAAATGCACTGTTTAGCCATTATTGGAGAAATTACAGCCATGGGCCATCTTTTCCGTATGGCCATCATACCCGAGTTTACCCTATAGCTTTAAAATATAAAATTCGGCATAAACATTCGTCTTTCGATAAGCATTCCTTAACACTTATTCGTATTTTATCTCTAAATATATTTTTTAAGATAACATGTGTCTGTATAAAAAAATGTTAAATAACATAAGTTGTCCTTTCGATAAAATCTTAAAAAATCTAGACAAGTTTTATATGAATAATAACTGATTAATGAATAATCTTCATAAATATATTTCAGATCTCCTAAAATTATGTTAAGTAAGTTAAATCTTTAAAAATTTCGAAGAGGTGTGCACAACAAGGGTTAATTAAGGTTCCAATAGGTGGACACTTATGTTCATTTGATTGCCTACTACAAATTACCTACTGTATTATTAAAGAAAACAATATATTATTAATTTTTAATATATTTTTTTAATACATTATTAATAATTTTGTTGCTACTTACCATTTTACAAACTTTATAATAATACAGTAACAAAAAAAGTGGTAAGCTCGATAAACGCGATTTATTTAAATTTAAAGATAGGTACAAGATTGTTAGTATGGCTTAGATGTCGTAAAAAAAAAATAAGATTACCAACGGGAGTGACTTCATATTCATAGCAATAAATACTAGATAATATATTATATTAACGAAATCTTTTTGGTTTTTTTATTTCAGATGATTCAGTCCAGAGAAATCGCATATTAAAGAATATGTTAACAAATTGGAACTAAGGTAGATAAAATGGTGCAAGTAGAAACTTGCACATTGCTTCCTCATAGAGGAAGAATTTTCCGGGGAGTGCTATAGAGTGTGTATTTTTTTGTTACCGATTTTCTGGAAACCGATTTTTTTTTAATTTTTCTAATTCTTACGGGTAAAAAAATTAAAAAAATCGGTTTCCAGAAAATAGATAACGAAAAACTATACACTCTATAGCACTCCCCGGAAAATTTTACCCCTATTTCATATATAATTCGTTAATATTTGGTTGATTAGTTCTGGAGTTATAGAAATTTCGGTAAATTTGGCACATACACACATACACATATACACACACACACATACATACATACATACAGACATTTTTTTAAATTACAATTTTTCGACGTTTTAGAACATTCTGAACACATTCAGAAAAACAAATTTAAAAAAAATTTTTTTTACGAAAACAAAGCTTCCTCTATGAGAAAGCAAAAAAAAAATTAATTCTACCGTTCTCTCTCTTAGTATATAACTCTTTAATAAAAAGTAGATACAAATTCTATGTTTGTAACAATGTCTTTATTCGCTATTTACAAACTTAAAGTTAATATCAAAATATTCTTTCTATGAGTGATACATTTATCGAAATATACATACTTGTTAAGAAAATTGAAGAAGATTAAAGGGAACGTCTTTAGTCGTGTCTGACAAAAAATCCTTAAGGATTATGATAGCGATGATTTGCATATGCTTATCGCAGTCCACGTATATTCCACGAAGATGCAGAGTATGCGCCTGGTATACGAGATAATATAAAACTACAAAGAATCGCCAGTTGCGTTCCTTGAAATATATATACCTACTCAGTAACGTGTTCAGTGACGAAACTTGAAATTTTCGTCCTTCCGTACAACTTTCTTTTGGAGTCTTCCCATTATTTCAAATAGTAAAAATATTACATTTACGTAAATTTGGAAACTTTTTAAAAGCCCTTCTGCATTCTCTCTTTTTTTTAAAATAAAATTGAACAAACTTTTAAGATTGCTAAAACTTTTTAATGGAATAATGAAAACAATATAATAAAAAATATTTTGTGTTGCAAAATTAGGTTTTCTTTTATCAAAAACTTGTGTACAAATTTTTTATTCGTTTTACAAGTTTATTCTTTAAATATTACGTGCAATTTCTAACTGCGTTATGCGTTACTATATTAACTATAAATAATTATAAAAACATGTAATGACCTTGTTTGTCATGATTGTCTAGTAGTTCTATAGTCTAATCATTGACTTTTATCCTCTAAAAGAGAATAACAATTTCGCATTATAATCAATATCTAGAATAATAATAGCGACGCAAGTAACCATAACAACTGTGGAACTTGAGCTCATTATTTTCTGATTGACAAGAGGCATTTGGCAATTCAAAAATTCAAAAAAATTTGAAACTTGCCATAATAATTGTGTAGTAGGACCTAATTACAAAACAATTTTTTGTTGAGGCTAAAAAACGGCTTTACGGGTGAAAACATTCCCTTGAAAATAGTTGGATTTTACATTCCGAAGCGAATATCATCGAAACGAAAAAATATATTTAAAAAATAGTTTAAACAAGAGTTTTATGGTTTTGAACGTACTTTATAATGGCGTACTTTATAACCTGGATTTCTCACAAACAGTATTTTTTTCAAAATAATTAACCCACCACTTATTATTGCTTTTCAATATCTTGAAAATTTTTTAAAATTATATTAAATCTTATGTTGCGTCAAATTCAACCATATGAGAATTGTATTTATACAGGGTGTCCCATTTTAACTTTTGCACCGTAATATCTCGGAAACCGATGATTTTATTAAAAAATGTTTCTGATGAAAGTTGTATGATTTGGAAGAGGCCATCAAATGAGCTGACTAAATTTTGGGTCCAAAGTGGGCGCCGGACCTAAAATTTAGTCAGTTCATTTGATGGCCCCTTCCAAATCATACAACTTTCATTTGAAACATTTTTCAATAAAATCATCGATTCCCGAGATATTACGATGCGAAAGTTAAAATGGGACACCCTGTATATGTATACAAGATATTTCATTTAAAACAGCACGGTCGAGTAATACAGGAAGGAGTAGGTTGATAAAAAAAATTGCATTAGATGAAAGTTGTAGGGTTCGCAGAGGGTCAATAGACGATTTATTAGATTTTAGGGGCCTGTGTTAGACCTAGTGTAGGGCCCAAATCAAATTTTTTAAACAAAAATCTCTATTTTTTATTATATAATTATCATTTTCTATTAATTAATTTGAATAACTTTTGTCTGAAATATTTTTTATATGCCTAATATTTTTCTAAATATTCAAAGAAAACTTGGTAACTTTTTCAATATATAACTTACAATATCTCGATAATTTGTAAGAGGAAAAAGTGGTACAGAACTTTTCAACTTGATTTGATCTGAAGAATATGCTGTTGCAATAGTCCATTTCCTTTACCTTCTTCTAATTTCTCTTCATATCTTTATACTCTTTTCAAGCCTCGTAATCTTAGGGCTCCTGCACAATAAAAAATATAAGGAACGAAGAACAGATATTAGTGATTAGAGATAAGAAATCAGGAATAAAAATGGTGTAGCATTGATATACACGACTTCCAGTAGGTTTTCCGATGTTTCAGTAACTCTAAATCTTTCTTAAATTCTGTTATCATTAATTTCATTCCATTTTCTTCTTCCGCAATCAAAACTATCGTCGCGTCGTCTACATACGTTAGAGAATATACTGTTTTTCCTTTCAAATCTAACTTCTCCTTTCTCTCTTCTTTTTCTTACTTAAACATTAACGTATAATTATATGTATGGGAAAGGGGGGGTAAAATGACGACTTTAAGAATTGCCGATTTTTCCTAATGTTTGTGAGAATTTAAAACTAATGATCTATTTTGCTTCCTCACAGAAGAAACTTTGTTTTCGTGAAAACAATTTTTTTCATGTATCTTTGACAAAGTGTTTAGAATGTTCTAAAACGTTGAAAAATCACTTTTGTACAAATTGTCCGTGTGTATGTGTGTGTGTGTATGTATGTACGTTTTTGTTGTCCGTTTATGCTCTAACTTCCGTAATTTTTTAGATATCGCGCATCTGAATGAAACGATCGGGCGTTTGTAAAACGCGAAGGAATTCGAGCGCAATATCTGAACATATATGGTATATAGCTGCACAAATATTTAATATTGACATTATATATATAATTATATGTACATAGAAGCAGTACGTAAATGCATTCTACTAAATTGGTATTATATATATATATAACATAACATACGTACGTATATGTATATATGTCTTTTAATATGTTGCAGTGCCACCTTGCAGCAATATTACTGCAAGATTGCCACAATATTGTATTCCAATATTGTTGCAATGTATCAGCAATATTACAGTGCAAATGCATTATAACAATATTGCTGCAATGTTGCTGCAATTTTACGCTGCAAGTGCAATATGGCAATATTGTTACAATCTTGCTGCAATATATCGTGCTGTTAGGGTTGTGAGGATAGGTAACTAGCAGTCCATGATTAGTCAAAGTTTACTACCATTTTAAATTATATGTACGGAGAGTTTAGGATTTCTCTCCATTTAATTTACATTTATCGATTAGATTTATTTCATAGACTTATTTTGGTCAGTATCAAACCTTTGTATTAGTTCTAACACACGATCGTATAAAAGAGTTTTCGCGTTGATTGCCCACACGAAATCTGCATGATTGAAAAGTTTAAATGGAACTTTCTCAGTTAGAAGAACATTTGGTAAGTGTTTGCCAAGTTCCAACACATTCTGAAAATCAAAAACCCATGCAATAATGAAAGAACAATATTAATAACAAGACGATTTAAATTTATGAAGAGTAGAAAATCGATCTGATTGATATAAATCAGCTGTTTTTCTTTTTATACTTTGCATTACATTTTGCATTCAATCGGATTCTTTCGTATTGTTAACAGTTTACGTGATTACCATTTCATCATGTTTGTGTAAATATTTCTTTTTTTTTGCTTTTACTTGTGAGTAAAAATTAGACAATAAAAAACTTAACGGAGAACTGTTACCTCTTCTGTAGCAATCATATCATTTGTTGAGTAAAATAAAATTATTGGAGCAATTATCTTTTTGAGATCATAACTTGGGGGTGTTTTCTGTTTGTATCGCTTATAGTTTTCAGCTATTCCATAATCATAGTTTCGAAAGTCATCTGCAACAAGCAACAATCGATATTAAATTAATCATACATCTAAAAACACGTGCCTATAACTTGAAAATATATTTGAAAAAAAAATTAAATAATTACATGCATATAATTATAAATTAACCTGCAGTAGAAAATTATGTAAATTAATTTACATCCTTCAGTAATATCTTGTCTTAAACGACAAGAAATGTTTATTATAACATCATATCAACTAGAATATTGCTTTATAAAAGGGAATTCTGTTTTATAAAAGAGGGAATACTCACTTATACGTATATTTTGGTAAAAATGCTCTAATGTTTGTGTAGAAGTACCAGCTGGAAGATAAGAGAATAAATCTGGCAGGATTGTCTATAACAGAAATAATTTATATAAATAAAAAGGCATATAGCGACTTAAATTAGAAAATTAGGAGATTAGGGAGTGGCTAGAACCGTCACAGTAAGTTCATTTTATTATAAAAAATTAGAAAAATCATAAAATATAAGTATTTACACACATATAAACATCGTATTACGTTTGACTTTTCCCGAAAAAAAAAGATTATATATAATTATAAACATATATGTGATTATATGTGATTATATATGAAATTTGGTACTTTATATAAAATTATATGTGATTATATATGAAATTTGGTACTTTATATAAAATTATATATAGGTCCATACATCATTATATATGGGCTTATATAATGCCAAATATAACTAGATATGAAAACTAGATCATATATGCACTCATGTATGGATTAGGGCTGGTGATTTGCTTCGAAAATTTCAATATTTGAAGCTTCAAAGCTTTAAAGTTTCGAAAAATATATTTGTGTGAATGGCGAATTCATTTAGAGGACGCTAAAAATATTCTAAATAAAAAGAATTAACCCATTCGGCATGTTATGTTGCTGAAATATTGAAATACTCGGAAATGGTGCAGAAATATTTCGTTAAAATTTTATTTGTAACTATGCATCTAAAATATTTCAGAAATGTACCTGCATCATGTTTTTTATAATATTGCATTAACAATATTTCTGAAATTTTTCAAAAAGTTGTTTACAATTTTTGTAAGTTTATGTAATATTGCAAAAAAATGTAGTGTAGATGCAATATTTCAGAAATATTTCTGAAACATTATAAAAATAATATTACGTTTGCATTGCACGAATAATAATTTCTGTAACATATCAAACGCAACATTGCATTTAAAATATTTCTGAAAAATTTCTGAAAGATTGCGTATATAGGTAATGAAAAATTGAATTGCAGGCAGTGAATTTCTACAATATTGCAGAAGAAATATTGCAGATGTAATGATTTAGAAACATTTCTGATACATGATAAAACTATTATTTACATTTACATTGCACGCGTTATATTTTTGAATGTTTCACAAACAACACTGCATTTGTAATAAGTATTTCCGAAAAGTTGCAGTCAGACTTTAGGACTTGTGTTATATGAGAGACATGTACTAACACGTTAACATATGTTAATACAGTTATATTTTACAAATGTTAAAATTTAAAAGTACTATATATGTACCTCTATTTTTGTACAATGTACTAAATTTTTTTATCTTCAAAAATTAAAGTAGTTTATACGTACTTTTATTTTTACTAATTTAATTTTTTCCCAAAAAATTAGAGGTACTTTGTTTAAAAACTATTCTTTTAATAAATAAAAATTATTAATCTTTTAGTTTTAAGATATTTTATGCAAAGCATAATATATCAATTCAAATTAATATGCAATGTATAAATATACTTATTTTTTCATGTACGTCATAGACAGAAAAGTTATTTTTTTGTTATACGTTTTGGAATGTGTTTGTTTAACTTCATAATTTATTTTCCAATGGGAGAATTATTTTATTGGACAATACAAATGCATTCCAAAATTTATCACAATTAAAAGAGGATCAATATTTCTGTCCATGATTGTACAATTATCTACTTTCTGGTTAAACTATAATTTCCGGCTCATTGTACATAGAATATCCATACAATATCGTTATGTGTTATATAATTGTGGCGGTCTACGCCACTCATGGTGAACGCCCGCGCGATAACTCTACGGTACCTGTATTACCGGCGGCTACTTCGCATTAACGTCGCTAGGCATCGCATCGCCTGTACCGTTTCGCGTATTTCAAATTCGACCACGACCTGTATATAAGGGGACCTCCTACGCTGCCTGACAGATCTTCTTAGGCGCTAGTTGCCTACGCATACCTGTATGTAATGTAAATATACGTTAATTGTTTAAAATGCAAACATGTCACTTTTCTTTTCTACCCCTTTGCGATTTACAATCCAATAAGGTAGATATAACCGCTTAAATATAAAAGTAACAGCGCCCATATAATTAATATCTTGCGAAATTTTTCGATCTGCCTCAGATATCCTGTGGACGTCATCTAAGACGTCTGCAAGATACTAAATAGCCGGACATTTGTGCTTCTGTTGGATATCCATCGGATATCTGAGACCATTTTGGGATATCCTGCGGTTATTGAGATATCTCAAAATGATGTCTGTAGGACGTCCCTCAGATAAAGTGTGCTGTGTGGGAAGATATTTTACGCAAAGCATAATGTATCCTAAAGGATATCCTTCAGATCTCGTAAGATATCTTATGCAAAGCCAACGACTATGACAGAATATTTAGATATCGTGAGATTATAATAAGATATCTCACGATATCCTATTAAAATATCCTGGGCAGAATCTGCTGGGATGTCCATGGGATCGTATTTGGAAATCTGGGACAATTTGGGATATCCCCATGGGATACAATGTGCTGTGTGGGATTATACAGCCTACACAGCAAAATATATAATCTTTTTTTCCCGGGTTGTGTGTCTTATGTATGATAAAACTTACAGTGTTAAGTTGTGCTGGATCAGAACCGACGATTAAAAATAATGCAGTGACGCAAATAATTTGAGTCATCGTATTATCTTTACATAACATTCTTCCTATCGTAACAGTCGCTAAAGATTGTGGGAAAAAATCGTATATTTCACGCTCTCGTAGAACTTCCTGGCACGTGTAAAACAAACAAATCAAGTATTAGTATTTTTAGCATGCACATTAAATAATAAATATTATGATTCATGTATTTTAAACACTATATTGATATTGCTTGCAATAAGAGGTCACAGATTATGGCAGTTACCATCAATATTGGATAAATGTTAGCAATTTCGTTAATTATGGGTGTCACTTTTATCCAAAAACAAGCAGGAGCCAGACCAATAGCCATTTTTATTTTTATATTATATTCTGGTTTTGTTGACAAAAGAGTGAGCAACGTAGTACCTCCCATTGAATGACCGATATAATATAAATCTTTTTGTTTTGTATAATTGAGAATGTAATCGAACATGGCCGGCAGATCTTTTGTTCCAATCTCGTGAAAGCTGAAAAGAGTAAAAATTATGATATTATTTTACAAAACATTTTCTCGTCCTCTTCTCTATTTGATAAATGTACGCAATCAATTTACAGTGAGAAAACGTAAGAAATAAAAGACTTACAACCTTGGGAATAAAGAGAATACTGTGCAAACTTTAAGTTTGTAAAACGTGTTATAAGTTTTCTTTTTTTATTTTCATACATGCTTTACGTCTTTATTGCGTATACTCTTTTAGAAATTCCTGACTTTATATTTATATCACTTGGTAAGTATACTCTATTCAGTACAAGTAACGATTATTTTATCATTTTGCTTCATAAATATTTCATTTTTAGGCAGGTCGTACTTTTGATTTAAAATTTATAAGCTTGAGATCTGATGTTCGCTCAAAATAATTTTTAATAAAAATATTTTACCTATATTGCCAGAATTTGGGATCGTATGTCGTCATATTTACATGCGATCTGCAGTAACTATTTCCTCTTACATTTCCAATCCATACGTCATATCCTTGATCTGTCAATAAAAATGCTGTAACATAAGATAATAATAAGCTAATTGACTATTAGTACGATGTATAAAATCGATGAAGTGTATATGAAAATGTGTTTTCTTTTATAAAATTTAAAATCAGTTTTTCAAAAACATTATGGTTTGCAATTTTCAAAACTTTAATAATTTGATTAAGCTTCAAATTTTATTTAATTCCACTTCAAATTGGAGAATAACTAATGTTCCATTATGTCTTTACCATGTAATCTTCTTTGACATCTAGATATCATGAAAAAACTCTTTATTTCCAATAGCTTGATATTAAAATATTAATATTTTTCGCAATGATTTCTTTACAGTTATTTAGATGCATATAGCATCAAAAATTAAATCGAATCAATTTAATTAGGTGTAAGGGGGAGAGGATTTTACTACTCCAACCGGAGCTGTGTTTCAAGTCTGACAAATCTAGTCGGCACACAGTCAAAGGTTGAAAAATATGTAAAAAATGGGCACAGTAACAACTGTGCCGCAAGCAACACGTAGAACTTCGTCAACTGTCACTATTTCATGTTAAAGTATTCGTGATCAAGGGAGGCCAAGGCCCACACAGGGCTGTAACGCCGAGTTCATCATCAGTGACAGTTGACGTAGTTCTACGTTGTTGCTAAAGCTCTCGATGTAAGCTAAATGTAATACAAACAACGTAGAACTACGTCAACTGTCACTGATGAAGAACTCGGCGTTACAGCCCTGTGTGGGCATTGGCCTCCCTTGATCACGAATACTTTAACATGAAATAGTGACAGTTGACGTAGTTCTACGTGTTGCTTGCGGCACAGTTGTTACTGTGCCCATTTTTTTTAAACATAAATTTATTTTAAAGAAATAAAACAATAAATATTTTTTTATATTTACTGTTGTGTGAGCGAGTGTGTGTGTGTGTGTGTGTGTGTGTGTGTGTGTGTAAGCGAGTATGAGCCAGTGTGTGTGTGTGTGTGTGTGGTGTGTGTGTGTGTGTGTGTGTGTGTGTGTGTGTGTGTAAGTGAGCGAGTGTGTGTGTAAGTGAGCGAGTGAGCGAGTGTGTGTGTGTGTGTGTGTGTGTGTGTGTGTGTGTGTGTGTGTGTGTGTGTGTGTGTGTGTGTGTGTATTTGAGCGAGTGTGAGTGTGAGTGTGAGTGTGTGAGTGTGAATTTTGCGAAACTTTAAAACGCCACTATAACGAAACGGAAAGAAATAGAGAGTTCGGTCTGGATTTTTCATAAAGGGGACTTCTTAAGCTTTAAAATGAGATGTCATTTATTACACTACGATTATTAGTTGCGAAGATCTAAAACGTTCAAGTGAGACATGTTTTCGTTGAATCTACAAGAAATTTTGCGAAACTTTAAAACGTTACTATAACGAAACGGAAAGAAATAGAGAGTTCGGTCTGAATTTTTCATAAAGGAAACTTCTTAAGCTTTAAAATGAGATGTCATTTATTACTCTACGATTATTAGTTGCGAAGATCTAAACGTTCAAAGTGAGACATGTTTTCGTTGAATCTACAAGAAATTTTGCTAAACATTAAAATGCTACTATAACGAAACGGAAAGAAATAGAGAGTTCGGGCTAGATTTATCATAAATGGGACTTCTTAAGCTTTAAAATGAGATGTCATTCATTACTCTACGATTATTAGTTTCGAAGATCTAAACGTTCAAAGTGTGACATATTTTCGTTGCATCGTTGCATCCGTGGATACCCCCCATACCGCGGAGAAAGACGTAGTTCTACGTCAATAAAAATATAAATAAAACTTTCGCGCATTATTTACCGCGCTGGTTCTTAGTTAGCCCGGTTTATTCGTACGGATTTTTTATTGAAACCTATACTTCAAATTTTTAAATATATTAAATAGAGTATTGCCTTAACATTTTTATATATAAAAAAGGCATTTCGACTTAAAATATCACACTTGCAAAAACGTTACAGCATTAATAATTTTCAAGTTATAAGATTTGAAGGTAAAATCTTTTTTTCACAAAAACGCTATATGGTGAATTTTTACACGATGCTTTGAATTGATTCGCACGTTACATTAACAACTACATGTAATCAGTAAATATACGTACCAAGATCTTTACCAGGACCGTACATTACCCAGGAATCAGATGAAGCCAAAAGACCGTGTTGCATAAATATAATTTCCTTCTTTTTCTTATTATCCGATAATGGACTTCCAGGTATCCTGTGTATTTTCAAATTGTAACCATCCTCCGTTGTGACGTTATGCTCCTCAGCGGGATAATTATATCGTTCTATCAAGCCAATCTATGTAAAAGAATAGCATAATATGTAACATCAGCGAGATATCATCGTTTTATCTCTATTTCGATTTCGATTAATTTTAAATATCAAAAAATATTTACACAACGTTTAGACACTTTTGGCTTAACAATTTAAGACGACTAAATTGTATATGGTATAGTTTAATTTATGTTCATCATAAAACTACAAAGATAAATTTAATTTACTACAAAATACACGTAAATTCAAGACTAAAACTGAAAAGAATTTTTACTCACAAAATCCAATATTTTTCCACTCATCATTTCTTCGACTTGATCCATTCTTCTTACTCTCACTAAACCAGGGTCCTTAGGGAAGAACAAATTTAAAAATTCGTTTTGAAGAAACGACGATATGCTCTGCAATCTTCCTTCTGAGAACGTCATAATAATTAAAAATGCAAAAAACATGGATTTCATATCTGATGTAATCATATCACTTATTGCAAAGTAGATTGTAAGAAAAGTCCTATATGTCGGCACAATCTCACTTAAAATACTTTTTGGCAAACTCGAGGCAACTTATTCCTACAATACGAACGGTCTGCAATGAGAAACAAACGAGATAAGAGCTGATGAGTCAACAATAATTTAAAAACATTTATTTTAGTTTAGTTATAGTTAATATTAAAAATTCCTATAAGTAGGTTTTGAAAAATAATAAATTTGAAGATAATAATGGAGATACATATGCACAAGCACATTTAAACTTTTATAAATTTTCCAATAGGAACTATTAATGTCATATCTTGTATAAATATAATTCAAAATAAAGTCAGATATGCAATAAATAAAATATGAGACTCAAAGATTTAATGCATAATATAATATAATATATGCAGTATACAGTACGTACAATATATAGTACACTAGCGAAAATAAAAACTAGAATAGAGAGAAGAGTGGATAAGTTATTGAGTAAACTTCCAAAAACCATTCTTGTCATAAAAGGAGTAGTAATAATTGACACTGACTGGCAATATAAAATCATTTAATTATCTCACGACGTTTCGACCGTCACTTTCGGTCCTTATCAAGTGTTCGATTACATAGCTTGCAAACAATTCAGTCCTGGCATTGTGCCAACAATCCAAAAGTCAAGAACTAAATGAACAAATAAAAAAGGGGGAAAAGAAGAAAAAGTATAGAAAGTCAAGAACTAAAAAGGTATAAAATATAAATTGAAGTGATATAAATAAAGAAAGGTATAAACTTACAAGTTTGCGCGTCATATGTAAAAACGGTGGTGAATGTGTGAAAAGCATGTCAGCAGTCCACGGGTGACAAAGGCACACTGATCACGATCGACGTTAAATATTCTTTATTATTATATCGTATGCCCCGGTCAAATTATCCGTGTCTTTCTGTAAAGTTAGTAACTAACTTAGGCGGAAAATGTGTGTGAAATAAAGAATATTTAACGTCGATCGTGATCAGTGTGCCTTTGTCACCCGTGGACTGCTGACATGCTTTTCACACATTCACCACCGTTTTTACATATGACGCGCAAACTTGTAAGTTTATACCTTTCTTTATTTATATCACTTCAATTTATATTTTATACCTTTTTAGTTCTTGACTTTCTATACTTTTTCTTCTTTTCCCCCTTTTTTATTTGTTCATTTAGTTCTTGACTTTTGGATTGTTGGCACAATGCCAGGACTGAATTGTTTGCAAGCTATGTAATCGAACACTTGATAAGGACCGAAAGTGACGGTCGAAACGTCGTGAGATAATTAAATGATTTTATATTGCCAGTCAGTGTCAATTATTACTACTCCTTTTATTTTATTCACTGGCGAAGAAAAGGTTTCCTCATTGGTTCATTCTTGTCATATTAAGAGAAATTTTTCATATCCGAAATATTTTAGATCAATATATTCTTAGATATATATAAATAGATATTATATCTTTATAATATAAAATTTCCCATAAACATTCGTCTTTCGATAAGCTTATCAACATTCTTTCGTATTTTATCTCTAAATATATTTTTTAAGTTAACGTGTATCTGTATAAAAAAATGTTAAGTAACGTAAGTTGTTCTTTCAATAAAATCTTTAGAAATCTAGAAAAGTTTTATATGAATAATAACAGATTAATGAATAATCTTCATAAATATATTTCAGATGTCCTAAAATTATGTTAAGTAAATTAAATCCTTTAAAAAGAATTTATTCTACGCGTCCTCTCGCTTAGTACATAATTCTTTAATAAAAAGTTAATACAAATTCTATGTTTGTAACAGTGTTTATATTCGCTATTTACAAACTTAAAGTTAATATCAAAATATTCTTTCTATGTGTAATACACTTATCAAAATATACATCACATACTTGTTCAGTAAATTGAAGAAGATTAAAAGAAACGTCTTCAGTCGTGTATGACAAAAAATCCTTAAGGATTACGATAGCGATTTACATATGCTTATCGCAGCCCACGTATATTCCACGAAGATGCAGAGTATGCGCCTAGTATACAAGATAATATAAAACTACAAAGAATCGTTAGTTGCGTTCCTTGAAATATAAATACTCAGGCTGTGTTTTGATATTCACTGCACTAGTATTGAAAATCTATAGTGTATGTGACGCAAAGTATAGATTTTCAGTACTGGCAGTGAATATCGAAACGCAGCCTCAGTAACGTGTTCAGTGACGAAACTTGAAATTTTCGCCCTTCCGTACAACTTTCTTTTAGTCTTCTCATTATTTCAAGTAGTAAAAATATTATATTTACGTAAATTTGGAAAAAAGTATACAAAAATTAGACCCAAATGGGACACTCATCACAACTCGACGAAATTTGGCAGGAACATTTACATCGGCTTCAGAATGATGCCGGAGAAAGAATTTTTGTTGACACTTGTCTGGAACGTAAGTGCGATGAAACGCGCAAAAAGAATCGCGAGAAAGACGATAAAGGTGTGATTGTGAACAGCGTGATCAACGTGAAAAGGTAAAAAAAAATCAACTTTCTTACTATTCGGCAACAATAATAAAGTGGGGAGCATTTGCCATATACCGGGTGTCTGAGACCACCCGTACACCTCTTTTCTTTCAAAAACTAAGCATTTTAGAGAAAAACGTTTTAGACAAAAATTGTATGGTTTTGAGGGGAACATAAGATGGTGTCATTGATTTGACCTTGGGTGGCATCGTTAAGATCAGGTCAAGGACACCTTCAGTTTCTTAAGGGGGAACTTACGTGTAGAATTTTCAAAAATTCGAATTTTTTTCACTTTTCTTAAAGTTTGAAGTATAAAGAATATTGTGTGTAAATTTCATGTTAAAATTCGAAAAATTGTGGACGTTATGATGAGCGTTATGGGCGAAATTAAAGCTCACAACGTGACCCGTGAAGGGAGAATTCAGCGTAGACAGTCACGAATTGTTGCTGAGGATGCTGCGACAGCTGCGAAGGGATTACTTTATGGCCCTGGAATCGCTGATTAACGGTAAATAAAAAAATAATCTCTTACACGTAATTTCTTTGCCAAACTTTAAACTCGATTATCTCAAAACATACTTTTCGAAGTCGGTTCCCAGAATATCTCGAGAACGGCTGGACCGATTTGCCACAATGTTTTGCGATAGTTTTTCTCGTTTCCATCGGGAGATTTTTTTTTACTCAACTAGTTTTTTTTTATCAGACTATTAAAGGTCGAAAATTTGGATCGAAAAATAAATCTGAGTTCAAACAGTCGACGTTTCAATAAAAAAAAATTTTTTTTTATAAAATCTGCCGATGGAAATTGCTTTATGTATTGCTATTTAAGAATCCGTTTGAATTTTACGTTTCAGATCAACCGACAGCGCGAAATCTTGGAAACCATGAACCGTGTCCGCGAGGAACACATTTTACGCCGGCCACGAGAACAGCGCTCCGAGGGAATGAATTCCCTTAAAAAAATTAAAAAAATTTGTGAACGTGCCTCAATGTAGATACTTTTAAATAAAAAAAACCCGGATCGAATCGAATTAATAGTTTCCAAGATAAAAATTCTCGAAATTTACCTTTTTTTCTTGCGGTCTACACGTATGTTCCCCCTTAAACGGAAACCCCTATTTTTCATGGTATAATCATTTTCTATTAATTAAATTTGAATAATTTTTGTTTGAAATATTTTTTTATATACCTAATATTCTTTTAGGTATATTCAAGGAAAACTTGGTAACTTTTTCAATATTTATAGCTTACAATATCTCGATAATAATTGTTTGTTGGAGGAAGAAGTGGTACAGGACTTCTTAACTTGATTTGATCTGAAGAATACTCTGTTACAATAGTCCATTTGCTTTACCTTCTTCTAATTTCTCTTTATCTCTCTATATGCTCTTCAAACCTCATAATCTTGAAGTTTCTCTCTTGAATTCCTCCTTTATTATATAATCAAGTATCATCCAATCTACTCCTACCAACCATTTAAAAAATCTTTCCTGCATACTCTCCATTTTCTCCCAATTGTTCCAGTCCCATATCTTCACACCCATTGCTGTTTAAACCAGAGTGTCGAACATTCATATCCTCTTTCCCTCTTCCAAAACTTCTCTTATTGATTCATACTTCTCTAATCGCCATGCTTGCTTTCCTAATTCTTTCCTGCATTTGACTTTCTTGACTACCGTTTCTTTATTGGTAGCCAGATTCCTAGATATTTAAATGTTTTAACTTCTATCACTTTCCCTCCCCGTTTAAAATTCTACAATTTCTTTTCACCACCCCCCCCCCCTTTCCTGAACCTCATAACTTTCGATTTTTCAGTATTTATAACTCTAAATCTTTTTCTTCTAAATATTTCTTAAATTTTATTGTTAATCACATTTTGTTTTCTTCTTCCGCAATCAAAACTACGTCGTCTGCATGCATACGCGCAAAATGTGTTCGTTCTGAGTACATATTGTACTCACATTTATTAAAAACATGATGGCAAGAATAGACACAGATGCGGGCTCATGTTGCTCAGAATGCAGACATATTATGAAATCTATAAAAGTTTACAAAATATATTTTTACAAAAATATTTTTGAAATATTATGAAATATTCTTAATTAAAGATGTATGTCGCTTATGTCAAAATAAAGGGATAAAGCTGAAATTTATAGAGATTGTGCACATTATATATCCCAAAAACCTGTATTAAATTTGCGATTGATTGTCCGACCCCGTTTCTGAGATATTTACTTTAAAAGTTACAAAAATTATATATATATATATATATATTTTTTTTTTCCATGTAAATATCCCAGGTAGTACACATGGTGGTTATTGACGTCAATTTAAGGTCATATTTTGTCCACGACGTCATATGTCTTTTATATGACGTGTATTTGGCGTCCTATTGTAGATGAAAGTATGACGTCATGAAAAGGACATGAATTAGACGTCATTTTAAGATCAAATTTGATACACGACAATTTTATTTTAATTTTTTGAGTTTTTCTTAATTAAAACAGACCCATACAGCATAGAAGCTTGCAAGACATTGCAGGAACGTTACAAGTTGCAATGTAATGTTGTAAAGACAATTGCAACATTTCGTTGAAATATAGAACAACATTGCAGAAATATTATAAGAATAATTGAAAATATACTATAACTTACTCCGTGAACATATATGCACACACATACATAAAGAATAAATTTTTTTTAGATTTATGTTTTTTTAAATTTGATTCCTAATTAATTTTCAACTTTGATTTAATTCATTAAATAAATTCTTTATTTTGTCAGGTAGCGTCTTTAGGCGTTATCATGCATGTTGTTAAAATGTTATTATATTAATATTATATTATGTTAAATATACGAATTTTATATTAATAATTATTGTACATTAATTGTAATTATTATTAATATTATTTTTAATATTTACCGGTTATTATTATTACACGATTTTTGAACACTATAAAGATATGTTATATAGAAGTATAAGCAACAAGGAAGCGTCAGAATCAAAGGATCACCACTAGTCCGTTCGATCATCGATGCCAAGCGACGTTAGGTGCGGTACTGACTCAGATGGGTGACCGCGCGGCTGTATGCACACACGACATATACACATAATAAATGTATTTCTTTTTGTTTTTCTAAAATTTTTAATTCTCAAAAACATAACGGTATATACATACCTTTAAATGACTCATATTTATGTCATTTTTAAAGCATTTTTAAAATTATTATTATAAACATATTTCATTTTTTAAAACAATATTTCTAAAAAATTTTACAAATATTATTAAATATATTTATTTGCAATCTTTTAAAAATATTTTTGAAAATATTTTTTTGACATGATCTGACGGAGAACATAGAAACATAGAAACATTCTAAAAATATATTATTAGTAGACTCGTGGAAAATATCAACAAATTAATAGACGGCGATACGAGTCAGGCGCGGTACGTGGTGCGCAAGTAAAGAAATAGTTACCGAAGTAACGAATTACAATGTATATATATATATATATATATGTACATGTATTCCAACTTAACTGCGCGCCGAATTAATTTTCGGACTTGAAACGCAGCTATCGTTGGAAAATTAATCCCTTTCCCTCCCCGAATTAAATCTACTCGATTTAATTATTTAAAAAACTGTCAAGAAATTATTGCGAAAAATATTACCTCAGCCAGGATATATACATTGTAATTCGTTACTTCGGTAACTATTTCTTTACTTGCGCACCACGTACCGCGCCTGACTCGTATCGCCGTCTATTAATTTGTTGTTATTCTAAAAATATTTTTGTAAATTATTTTAATCTTTCTAAAAAATATTTTTAAAATATTTAAAAAACATTTTGTGCTGTATGGGTAGTGACATAATGAACACATAAATGTTCAATGAAATACTACATATTGTGTGCATATAAAGCTCAAGTAAATGACAACAATTTTAAATATTTCATGCTTAATAAAATTATTTTAAAAACATGTAAATAAATAAGTAAGACGTATCCAACAATTTATCAAAAATTGCTTCGCAGACCTCTGCACTATGTGATACCAGAGGTATCACAAACTGATCTGCAGCAAAGAACATTATAATTAAGCTTCTCACAAGCTCGCCTCTTATACTAGCGCGTGATTTTTTATTACGAGAAAGTGACACGTGTGGTATAGCCGCGTCGCGGCAGCGTGCGGTACTAGCACTCGCGGTAATTGTAAAATTATTTCCACCAGGGTCAGCATGTGATTATCATAAGTTGGCTAAGTAACGTCAATATTTCCTCATATACATTTTAACTTGTACTCTTGTACTGTGTCTCTTGATTTTTCCTTTTAATTTAACTTCTTCTCTCCCTCTTTTTTTCATTACCTAAACATTATATAGGGTGTATCTGAATGGTCTGTACAAACTTTGGGAATAAGTTCCAGGGACTTAAACAAGCAAAAAATGTCCCATAAACATGAAGTCGGAAACGCTTGCTTCTGGAGTTATGACGGTTCGAAGTTTTTCTGCAATGGCTGGAAAAATTATCACGTCAAATCGCATATGAGTTATAAATTGTGTTTATTTATTTCCTCGGTTTTGCCACGAATATAACAGGACAGTACACTTAATTGCTACAGCAAATTAAATGCTCGAAATGGCCTTCGTTAGATTCCAAGGAACCTGCTCACGTGTTTACTTATTTCCTCTAGATATTCCGTCTAGATAGTTTAATTTTTTATTTCTGAATTCCTCGCCAGTTAGTGCGGCACGCCTTCCTTGGAATCGAGCTATATAAATAAACACAGAGTTAATTGTAACTCTTATGCAATTTGACGTGATAATTTCTCCAGCCATTGCAGGAAAACTTCGAACCGTCGCACAGTGTTGCGCACAACGCCCAATTTCATGGACAAAAATCAACCGTTTTATGAAACGTAAAATAGAAAGTTTTCCTTTTTGTAAATCAAAAGTGTAATGTTTAAAGTATAGGAAAACGCATAAATAATAAGAATTTCTGCTCAGATAATAATCTTACAGATCAAGAAATATGAGCGAATGAAAAAAACTGCACAATCATACCTAGTTATGTTCTTCACGGTAAATTAGTACTGGAGAATTGTGTTCATAATTTTAAAATAATCTATGCATTAATCTTTTAATAAGCTGACTAATATTGGTTCTCATATGTCTTGATAATTTTTATATATATACCATAATCCAAATTTTACAAATCTTATAATAATTGCTTATAATAATTTTTCAGTTTTTTAAACTGCATGCCAATATGAAGTCTTTGTCGGACTTAAAACGCAATTGTGTAAACTGAAACTAGAAATAATATCTGATATTAATTTGATTGTCAAGTAAAATAATATATACCAGAAAGAGAAGTCAAGGCTATCAGGGTCAACCGCAGATCGTCGTAATGTCAATAAACTGATTTATTAGTCGTCTTAATACATAAATCAGCAAACAGAACGAACTTCCACCTACGATTGAAGAGGAACGACGTACTTGGTTCACGGTCTTATATGTTTCGGGTATCTCTGAGAAAAAGGGTTATTAAAGACCAAAATGTAAACTTGTCTTTTTACAGTTTGAACAAACTCAAGAAATTAATTAAAGTACAGAAAGATATTCTCCCAATTCAATCTAACAAAAATGTCGTATATAAGATATCTTGCAAAAACTGCGACGCTTCATACGTAGGTCAGACGATGAGACAGCTTAACCCATAGTGGTCACACCTTCTAAAAATAACATAGTGGTCACACTGGGTCCACTGGACCTCACGCAGAAAAACAGTTGCCATTTGCGTTCTTTTTGATGTATCGACTCAAACTGGAATTTAGTTTAGACTTCCTCTTTATAATCCAATAATCCAATAATCCAATAAACCAATAATTTTTTTCTTTTTTTTAAAATTTTTTTATGTTGAAAAAACGCGAGAAATTTTTTTTTTCCGAGAATTTTGACTTTTTTTACAAAAATTTCAATTTTTGAGATAGAGCAAAAAACTTCCTGCGTTTTACTCTCAAAATAGTATACTTTTAAGAAAAAAAATAGCCTGGGGTCCACTGGACCCAGTGTGACCACTACGGGTTAAAACTAGAATTTCAGAACATTGCAATCACATTCATAGAAATACAACTACTCAATCTGTTATCACCGAATATAGATTGAATTTTGATCACGAGTTTGATTGGGAGAATGTCGAAGTCTTAGATAACGAAAGATATTTATCCAGGAGATTAGTTTCTGAGATGACCCATATCAAGCTGCAAAAGAATGGTATTAATTCTCAAAATGACACAGATTTCTTGCATCATGCATATGTCACGGTTTTGAGTAAATTGTAATCCATGCTCATGAACGCCTATGTCGTTGGCAAATTGTATTTTCACTATTGGTACATTAAATATTGTGACGTCAAATCGTGCTTTGCTATTGGTACATCAAATATCTGTTATTTTATGTTAATTGGCTTGACTCACTATTTATATTCCGCGTCGGTGTTTTGACTTACGACATGCTTCTCCTTTGCAATATCTTAAATTCATATCATTGTTGTGTGACGTGTCGATGAGATCGTTAAGTCTCTTAGCAGATTATTCATTCTGTACACGGCTTTGTATTCTACGTTTTTCAGACCGATTGGTGAGTTTCCTAGGGTTTCTTTTTAATATCTCAACATTAATTTTATAAATTAACAGATATAGATCAACTGGTCTATGTTTCTGATATTTTGAATCAGTAAACTGACTATATGGTACGGAGAACGTTTAACAAACTTTTGTAACTACCGCTGAAGATGGCTCAAAGCTGAGCTGAAACGTACGGATTTATGTATAATTAAGACTAATAAATCAGTTTACTGATATTACGCACGACGATCTGCGGTTGACCCTAATAGCCTTGACTTCTCCTATTTTAATCCTCATATCCTCATATTACTTTATTTATATTAGAAGAATATTTATAACAGTTATACAAACTTATGGATAGATCCGACATAGTTCATATATGATTGATCGTTTTGTGCTTTGCGCAGCATTTCTATGGTATATTATATCTGCGCAAAGCACGTAACGATGTCGGGGATGCTGGAGTGGCAAGAATTACCGACATTTTTTTCAGGACGCTAAACTTTGAATTGGCTTTACGGAATTGAAATTTTTTTTACAGAATTAAAGTACGCATAAAAACGAAGAGTGCTAGCGTTGATTTTACATCAAAAACGAAAAAAAATAAAAAAATTATATGTATGACGTGACAACATTTGCTGCACATAAAAATTTAGACTTTGTACGTATAAAATAAGCATACATCACTCTCGGAAATACAATAAAGAAGAATCCTGTGCTTGCAGAAATGAGCTGCGAGCTTTAGTATAAGAAAACAATAGCCTGAAAATCTCATATGTATTTTTGCGTGCGGAGTAGTATTGCGTGTAGTGAGAGATGGCGCAGCAATCGAAACAAGGACAGATGCCTCTCGTTAGACAAGGGCAGATATAGGCCGGTAATATAGAAAATGATAGAAAACGAATTAGAACGGAACTAAAAATGTTCGACATTACCGACATCGAGGAAGTTCGGCTGTCACTCCAGTAACCCCTTAACCGTTTACAAAATAGGGGCCTAAATTTTCGAAGTTTGTACAGACCATTCAGATACACCTGTATATGTACAGTAGCTTATTCTTCTGTTGTTCATATAAATATGATATTATGCAGAATATTAACTTTATTTAAGTTAGGATTTTTAAGGGGATATATTATGATGATTTCACATGGATTATGTTCATCTGGTTTATTTTATATAGTTAATTTATATTATGCGCGAACATCTAGTCGATTATTAGTTATAAATAAAGGAATGATAAGGGGGATACCTAAATAAGAATATTGTGATTTTTATTATGTGTAATTAATTTTTTATTTCCTTTTTCTTTAGGATTTTTTAAAGAAATATTAATGTTAGGAGTAGTTTTAAATTGATTTAATGATTAAATTGAGATTTAATGATAATATTTTTTTTAGTTTGCTTTGTCGTCAAAGGGTAAAACGAGCTAAACTTCGCTTATGGGGGGAAAACTAAGTAAAATGGTCAAAAAATCGAAATTTTTTTAATTTAATATTTTGAAAGTATAACATCTTGAGAGTATTCTGGCAAAAGGAGAAGTCGAAATTCAAAATATTTACGGAGCTATCGCCCATTATCGAGATGTCGCTCAAGCAACAGAGTCAGTTTAGCTCGAAAATTTCACGTGTGCGGTTGAATTTATTAAAATGCCAAACTATCCTAAAGGATCGCGAGGTAACATCGCTCGAAAACGTCCTAAGAAAAAACATTTTCAAGGGAATCAATTTGCAGACAGCAGCGGTGAAAAATTTGAGATGAGTTTAAGTGACGACGGTGTGAGTGCAAGTACAAAAAATTTAAGACTGCCACCAGTGAGGATATCCGTACGAATCCTTTGCACACGTACAGAATTATTGAGTTTTTTAGTGTTTTTATTGCTCTGTCAGAAATTTTGATTTGTTCGCCGAAAAAACCGATGAGGCGCGGATAACGAGGCAGAACAGAAGGAGCCTTTCCGAGACAAAAGAAGCTCGTACAGCCCGAAAACAACTCCAACTGGAAAATAATCAACTTTTCGAGGAAGCTGAAGGACTATTATGGGCCTGGAATTTCTGATTGAGCGGTAAGTCACTAAAACTAATAGTTTTATCGTATTAAAACTTTAAACGCGATTATCTCGAAACTGCATTTTCAAAAACTGCTGCCACTGTAGCTCAAAAAGTTGTTGATCGATCGGGCTGAAATTTGGAGAGGTTTTAGTCTATAATATTATCGAAAGGATATACCTAAAGTTTTAAGGATATCGCGTAAATAAATTACTTTTTTGGGGTAAAAAATGTCGAAAAAATAATCGAAAATTTGAATTTTTGATTAAAATGCCTACCAAATTTTTAATTTGGCACTTTTTTATAATCTTATAGGTATATCCTTCGCCTAAATTTATAAGTAATCGAAAAATTTTTTGGTTTTTTGTTTCAGACCGCTACAAAAAACGTGACGATGGCAGCCTTTTTCCACCTCGCGCAAAAGACGCCAAATTGTGAAGCCTGTAACGCCGCCATTTTCTTTTGTAAAAAATTTTTTTCAGTGCTTGACACCTATAATTAAATTATGCCAAAAGTTGAAATTGATGCGATTATTTTATCACCTCTAAAAAAATTGTTCAAAAATTACTTATTTTCGTGCTTCTACTTAGTTTTCCCCCCTTATTCTAACCATGTTCGCACCACTACACGATGAAATAAATGTTATTTTCCTTTCTTAAATGGTCCAAATAACAATTTTCTAGTACGTTTTCACGTTCCACTAGCGGGCCAAAAATGGCCTCTTTTTAACATCCTCCTTTAATTTAGGTGTATTAAAAGAATATTTGGTGTATTAAAGGTTTTTTCCACAATAACGTTTTTTACAATATTAAAATAAATATTTTTTTAATAAGAAAAAAGGATCTATTTAATTAATTTAAACGTTTTTTAAATATTTTTTTTCATTATTAAAAATGTTTTTAAAAACGTTTAAAAAATATTTTTTTGCTACTTGGAAAGATGGGATGATGTGGTCAGCATTCCGCCTGGCTGATTTACTTTCCAAAAAAGATCTTGTTACTCATTGGACAAGAGGCTGAGGGAGCTTCAGAGGTATTCTACAGACAGACCAGTTAGGAAAAATGGGAAGTATAACGAATATTTCTAGAGGGCAGAATTAGGAATACCCCAAGAAAGAAGCATATATATAACCGATTAAAGCATCATAATAATGGTTAGCAACAAATATCTCTAATTTAGGAATGAAATTAGACACAATATGTTTTCATGACAGAAATTTATTCTTGATACATATTTTTTTGCTGTAGGGGAGACCGGGGCTAAAACGTCTACGGGGTAAATCCGTCTAATCAAATATCTCAGAACCTGTATAATTGTGCGAACTCGCTATTAACATTGTAAACGCTGCTTATGGTACCCATGTGATCAACGGAGTTTCGGTAGGTTACCTGCCGTGTTATAATTTTTACGAGGGCAAACGTGTTTTCGTGGTGAAAAATGAAATTTTCTGCGCGTGGAAATTTTGTAATATCTGCAATAATATTTGCTCTCCAAATCTCGAGGTACGTGATTATAAATGCATGCTGATTATAAAGAGTAATGCATGCTGAACACGAATCCAGTGTAGATGTCTAATATTTCATGGGCAATCAAACCTGAAACTGATTTACCCTGGGGGTAGACGGTTTAACCCCGGCATTTTTTAGATTTCAATTTTTCCACCGTTGTCGTTTTTGCTCTATACCGGTTAAACAAAGCGACGTAGACAAAAATTTCCTGTATAAATTTTGTAGTTAAAGGTTCACTCTTTACAGTGGTATACCACATTTAACTACAATTATTTATTTTGTTGTTAAAAATCGGCACCGGAAAAAAACGGTTTAGCCCCGGTCTCCTCTACTAATAAGGAAGACACCTCTTGCGAAATTTCGAAACCTTGTTTAAGCTATGAACTGCTACGTTACTTTTTATATCACAGTTCTGACTTCTGACTGATATAAAACAAAAGATCGTCCAAAGCACCGTTGTTCAATAGCTTCCACTGCTCACTGACAGAATTAATGCAACACATAACAGTCTCAATAGTAGGGTGCGAAATTAGGAACAAGAACGTACAGTATTAGACACAGTTCTCTTAATATATAAAGATGTCGGAATCAAATCGGGGCTACACCAATGCATTATTTGCATGTTCTCTTTACTATGTTGAATAATCTCAAAAGAATTGAGATCTTTTATTTCACATTATTGAATTCAAATTTAATAATGTCAAAAGTAGCACTGATTTAGGATTTAGGATTATACAAGATTAGGTACATTCTGATTTAAAAATAGGATATGCAAGGTATATATCTTTAATATGTACAATCTACATATCGTTTAATCATTTATGATTAATAGTAACTCAATATTGAGTGTCTCACAGTGTTTTCATTATAATTAATCTTATCACAACACAGCCTAACATAATAACTGATAATTTTATACATACAAATTTTATGTAAATGAAAAGAAAAAACACACACACACACACACACATATATATATATATATATATATATATATATATATATATATATATATAATTTTCTAATATTTTAGTAATTCTACGTTTACATTTCATATTATATAGAAAGATTAGGGTTTCTCTCCTGCTTTTAATTTACATTCATCGATTAGATTTCTTTCATAGACTTAATTTGGCCAGCATCAAACTTTTGTAATAATTCTAACACACGATCGTACAAAAGAGTTTTTGCGTCGATTGCCCACAGGTAATCTACGTGATTGAAAAGTTTAAATGGAACTTCCTCAGTTAGAAGAACATTTGGTAAGCGTTTGCCAAGTTCCAACACATTCTGAAAATTAAAAACCCAATAATGAAAGAACGATATTAATAACGAGATGATTTAAATATATGAAGAGTAGAGAATAGATCCAATTGATGTAAATCAACTGTTTTTCCTTTTGCATTACATTCAAACAGATTCTTTCATATTGTTAACATATTACATAATCACCATTTCATTATATTTGTTTACATATTTCTTTTGCTTTTATTTGTGAATAAAAGTTAGACAGTGAAAAACTTAACGAAAAACAGTTACCTCTTTTGTAACAATCATATCATTTGCTGAGTAAAATAAAATTATTGGAGCAGTAATCTTTTTGAGATCATAACTTGGGGGTATTTTCTGTTTGTATCGCTTATAGTTTTCAGCTATTCCATAATCATAGTTTCGAAAGTCCTCTGCAACAATTGATATTAATCGTATATTTATAAATACGTTCAAAACTTAAAAGTATATTTGGAAAAAAATTAGTGCACGTGCATACAATTATAAATTAATTTGTAGAAAATTATCAACTGGAATATTGTTTTATAAAAGAGAATAATACTGTTTTATAAAAGAAGGAATACTCACTTATACGTATATATTGGTACAAATGCTCCAATGTTTGTACAGAAGTACCGGCTGGAAAATAGGATAATAAATCTGGCAGGGTTGTCTATAACAGAAAAAAATTATATAAATGAAAGCAACTAATTAGAAGAAGAGCCCTGGCGGAAAAAATTCTCCAACTTTTTATGCAACAACTGCGCCAAACTACAACTAATTATGAAAAAATATACATGGAAACTATAAGTAAAGTAAAGATATTACATGGAAAGAAGAAGTTTTAATGCTAATCACAAGAAAATGCGCGATTTCGAAAACTTTCTTAATTGTTTGTAGATGAGCGTAAAAAATTCTCAAACATTTTTAACAACTCCGCCAAACTACAACTAACTACGACAAAAAATCCGCGAAAACTACAACTAAATTAGAGATGCAATTAACTTAAAGTAGTTAGTCCGTGACAATATACTGTCAAAAAGTTAATGATAGATAAATGACACATAGTGTTTGGCTGGGATTGTCCGCGTTATGCATGTGTGTGTAAGAATCTCATATGTACATGTCTATACCCACTCGGCATGTTATATATGTTGCTGAAATATTGAAATACTCAAAAATGGTGCAGAAATATTTCGTTAAAATTTCATTTGTAACTATGCATCTAAAATATTTCAGAAATGTACCTGCATCATGTTTTTTATAATATTGCATTAACAATATTTCTGAAATCTTTCAGAAAGTTATTTACAATTTTTATAAGTTTCTGTAATATTGCAAAAAAAATGTAGTAGATGCAATATTTCAGAAATATTTCTGAAACATTATAAAAATAATATTACGTTTGCATTGCACGAATAATAATTTCTGTAACATATCAAACGCAACATTGCAATTTAAAATATTTCTGAAAAATTTCTGAAAGATTGCGTAGGTAATGAAAAATTGAATTGCAGGCAGTGAATTTCTACAATATTGCAGAAGAAATATTGCAGATGTAATGGTTTAGAAACATTTCTGATACATGATAAAACTATTATTTACATTTACATTGCACGCGTTATATTTTTGAATGTTTCATATACAACATTGCATTTATAATATTTCCGAAAAGTTGCTGACAAACTTTAGAACTTATAATATAAAAAATTAAATTTATTATTATATAATTATTGCATTTTTTCTCTTTTATTAAGAATTTTCTGATCTTCCTAAGAAATTTTGTCATATGGCATTTTTAATATAAAATATAAAATATTTAATAATATTTAATATAAAATAATATTCGACGCTGACTGGCAAAAAAGATTTATTCGTATATCTGTATTGTTAATATTGTTATGCGATAGCTTTATGCTCACTAAAATAAGCAAGTATAAGAAAGAAAGAAGCGTCAAAGTCAGAGGATCACCACTAGCCTGTTCAATCAATCGATGTCAAGCAACAAGGTGCCGGCATACTACTTGGATGGGTGACCGGCTGAGAGAGCGGACTTCGGACAAATGCGCGGCGGCTATACGCACATGGCTTAATATATTTTTTTTTGTTCCGGTAACAAAATATTTCATTTTTCACATATCAACAAATAGTTTTTGCGTCAGTAACAAAATTTTATTTGCTAATACAAAACATTTTTCTCAGTGTAAAATGTATTTGAAATATCTCTGAAGTGTTTCTGCAATATTTCGTTAGATATATTTCAGAAATATTTCATAATATTACCAAAATATTAGCGAAATCTTTCAGCATAGTTGCATTTGAAATAATTGCGAACATTGAAACATTGCCGAAATGATGTAGAAACGGTCGTGAAATATTTCTGAAATATTAATGAAAGGTGTAATATTTCAAATGGAATTTTGCAGAAATGTTTCTGAAATATTACATGCCAAGTGGGTAGACAACACAAAATATTTTAAAAATATTTTTAAAAAAATTTTTAGGAAGATTAAAATAATTCACAAAAATATTTTTAGAAAAAATAAATTTCTATGTCCGCCAGATCATATGTCAGATAAATATTTTTAAAAAATTTTTTAAAATTGCAAATAAATATATTTAATAATATTTGTAAAAATTATTAGAAATATTGCTTCAAAAAATAAAATTAAGAGATACGGTAGTGTCTCGCGCCACGTACGCGCGAAGCGAGACACATCATCAAGAGACATACCTATATATATGACTCTTTTACGCGACACACGAGTTACGAGTACCCGAGATTTTGAGATCTTAATAACGAGTGAACGGATCAAGTTCTAAGTAGGCTTGATCGATAGCTTGAGTCGATTTATAAATAAGAGTGTTTTTATTTTTCCGCTACGATAGACAAGGATCTAGACAAGGATAGCACATAACCTTGCATCTTCCACTGGTCTAAGTAATATACTTTTTTTTTCAGGCTTCAAACCTTACTTCTAATTGCACGATATTATTTCTGACAGTTTTTTGTAGAAGGCTGCATCGCTATTTTCTATAGAAAAACTACAGAATTTTTGTATAAAGCAAATATTGTTGTCAGGTGAAGACAATATTTATAAAAATAAATTTTTTTTAGTTCATCAGAAAAAATCATGTACAGCCCTCTACATTTTTGTGCGTACTTTAATCGTGTAAAAGGATTTTCCCTTCTGTTCAGCCAATTCAAAGATATTGCTTAGACCGATTATGCAGTGTCGCTGTCACTCCAGGATCCCCTTAAGGGGTTACTGGAGTGACAGCCGAACTTCCTCGATGTCGGTAATGTCGAACATTTTTAGTTCCGTTCTAATTCGTTTTCTATCATTTTCTATATTACCGGCCTATATCTGCCCTTGTCTAACGAGAGGCATCTGTCCTTGTTTCGATTGCTGCGCCATCTCTCACTACACGCAATACTACTCCGCACGCAAAAATACATATGAGATTTTCAGGCTATTGTTCTCTTATACTAAAGCTCGCAGCTCATTTCTGCAAGCACAGGATTCTTCTTTATTGTATTTCCGAGGGTGATGTATGCTTATTTTATACGTACAAAGTCTAAATTTTTATGTGCAGCCAATGTTGTCACGTCATACATATAATTTTTTTATTTTTTTCGTTTTTGATGTAAAATCAACGCTAGCACCCTTCGTTTTTATGCGTACTTTAATTCTGTAAAAAAAATTCTCAATTCCGTAAAGCCAATTCAAAGTTTAGCGTCCTGAAAAAAATGTCGGTAATTCTTGCCACTCCAGCATCCCTTTAAGTATGATATAATTTGAGCAAAATTATGAAATTATTTCTTTTTAGAAGCTTTATACTCTTTTATATAAAATATATTTTTTTCGATTAATTTCAAATGGTACGCTGTACTGAAAAAAAATAATTATTTTATACTATAAATTTTCCAGTTTTTGATATTTATTATTTATTAGTCGTTATTTTATAATAACAATTTAGATATTATAGATTTGTGCGAAAAAAATCCTAATTGTTTTACTAAAATCGGTAAAATAATTTTTAGATCAATTTATTAATTTTTATTATTAAAAAAAACAACGGTTTTTTTATAACTATTTATTTATTAATTAATCTACGTGTTTATTAAAATATCATCAGAAACTTTGCATTTGTCTCCATTATACCAACAAAAATAATTATTTTCAGTCTTCATCACTGTCGTCTTTGATCACTGTATTGGTTTGATCGTGATCAAATAGTTTATTCAAATATTCAGCTGGTTTTGGAATCCTTGATAAAGATCTTCCATATGTTAAGTAATAAATAATTGCTGCAACAGCAATGTGTGAACAGCAGCCAACAGTCCTTCGTCCATTTGCACATTCGCAGCTATACCTAGATATTCCTTTGCACCCTATAGTATTCGGTTTGTATTCTATGAAATATCTATATTGCTTTCTGCTCATATGACGTGACTGAACTAATACTTTTAAGATATTAGTTTTATCTTTGACGTATCTATTGAATATTTAAATTCCCTGATTCATCAATCATTTCCGCCAGGTATGAAATCGCGTGCTTAAATTGATAAGAACCAGTGAATAAAATCTTTAATTCTTTTACAGTCATTTCTGGAAATTCGGTCAAATCACTTGATGCTATAGTTTGGAAAGGTAGCTTCTTACGTTGCCAGTTGTTTCTTTCTACTTCATCAGCTTCAGCTTTCTACTTCAAGGTATTTTTAATGAATTTTTGTGAATCCATTCTTCAAACGTCTTGATTCTGACTTAGAATTTTCAGATGAAATCATTGAAAGAATGGATTCACAAAAATTCATTAAAAATACCTTAGCTGATGAAGTAGAAAGAAACAACTGGCAAAGAAGCTACCTTTCCAAACTATAGCATCAAGTGATTTGACCGAATTTCCAGAAATGACTGTAAAAGAATTAAAGATTTTATTCACTGGTTCTTATCAATTTAAGCACGCGATTTCATACCTGGCGGAAATGATTGATGAATCAGGGAATTTAAATATTCAATAGATACGTCAAAGATAAAACTAATATCTTAAAAGTATTAGTTCAGTCACGTCATATGAGCAGAAAGCAATATAGATATTTCATAGAATACAAACCGAATACTATAGGGTGCAAAGGAATATCTAGGTATAGCTGCGAATGTGCAAATGGACGAAGGACTGTTGGCTGCTGTTCACACATTGCTGTTGCAGCAATTATTTATTACTTAACATATGGAAGATCTTTATCAAGAATTCCAAAACCAGCTGAATATTTGAATAAACTATTTGATCACGATCAAACCAATACAGTGATCGAAGACGACAGTCAGATAAAGACTGAAAATCAATGTGCAATTGCAATATATGCTTTATTATGTTATTTTTAATTTTATTGACATGTAATTATTTTTGTTGGTATTAATGGAGACAAATGCAAAGTTTCTGATGATATATTAATAAACACGTAGATTAATTAATTAATAGTTATTAAAAAACCGTCATTGTTTTTTTATAATAAAAATTAATAAAATGATCTAAAAATTATTTTACCGATTTTAGTAAAATAATTTTGATTTTTTCGCACAAATCTATAATATATAGATTGTTATTATAAAATAACGACCAATAAATATAAAAAACTGGAAAATTTATAGTATAATTTTTTTTCAGTACAACGCACCATTTCGAATCAATCGAAAAAAATATATTTTATATAAGAGAGTATAAGCTTCTAAAAAAAATAATTTCATAATTTTGCTCAAATCATATCATACTTAAAAAAATAATTTAAAAAAAACAATTTTTTTTTACTGGATAATGAAACTCTATACGGTTGTTACTCTGTCTCAAGAAAGTCTTTATATGTCCCTATAACATATTAAAATTTTATCAAAATCGATCAAGCCGAGAAAAATTTTTTTTTTTTATTTTTAAGTATTTTTTGATTTACTCGAAAACCCGTTGAATTAGACGTCTGATTTTTTTAAGGTCATTGTCTTTTATCAATACTTACATATCCTCGAAGTGGCAATTAAATATTCGCCCGAGGCAATTTCACCACGTTTCCCCCTATGCTCTTTCGAAGTTTAGCAGCGCCAAGTTTTTTTTACAAGAAAAATTTATTTATTTTATTTTAATTAAATTTTTTTTCCTATTGTTACCTTTTAAATTCTTTGTGATTAAAATGATTTTTTGTAATATTATAATTTTTTGTTAAAGAGAATTAAGAAGCTATTACCACTTGGGTTGGAATAGGAAGACCCTCAGAAAGAAAATTCTCATATTTTCCGTTTGTTTATAATTAATACTTAAAACATCACGATATCGGAATTTTATTATAAACATTGTATTACGTTTGTCTTTTATATGTTATGTATGATGAAACTCACAGTGTTAAGTTGTGCTGGATCAGGACCGGCGATTAAGAATAATACAGTGACGCAAATAATTTGAGTCATCGCATTGTCATTACACAACGTTCTTGCTACCGTAACAGTCGCTAAAGATTGTGGAAGAAAATCATATATTCCACGCTTTTGTAGAACTTCCTGGAACGTGTAAAACAAACAATTCAAGTATTACCTCATAATAGCTAAGAATATTTTTAGCACATTAAATAATAAAAATTATGAAATTATTTAATCTTGTATTTTAAACGCTATTGCTTGCAATAAAAAATCACAGATTTTAGCAGTTACCTTTACTGTTAGAAGTATAGTAATTAATTCATTAAGTGTGGGTGATACTTTCTTCCAAAAAGAAGCAGGAGCCAGACCAATAGCCATTTTTATTTTCATATTGTATTCCGGCCTTGATGATAGAAGAGTGAGTAGTGTAGTACCTCCCATTGAATGTCCGATATAGTATAAATCTTTTTGCTTTGTATAATTGAGAATGTAATCGAACATGGCCGGCAGATCTTTTGTTCCAATCTCGTGAAAGCTGAAAAATAAGAATTATGACAAAATGTTACATGACATTATGATTATTTCACAAAACACATTTTCTCGCTCTCCCCCCTATTTGACAAATGCACGCAATCAGTTTACAGTGAGAAAAAGAGTAAAAAATAAAAGATTTAAATCTTAATTGCTAATGAAGAGAATACTGTGCAAACTTTAACGTTTACAAACGTGTTATAAATTTCCTTCTTTCATTTTCATATATGCTTTACACGTCTTCATTGCATATTCTTTTAGAAATTTTTAACTTTATATTTATATCACTTGGTAAGTATATATACCTACACTCTATTCAGTACAAGTAACGATTACTTTACCATTTTATTGCTTCATAAATATCTCATTTTTCAAGTAGGTCGTACACTTTCGGTTTAAAATGAATTTTTAAACTTGAGATCTGATGTTTCCTCAAAATAATTTTTAAATTTTAATATTAACGTTTTACCTATACTGCCAGAATTTGGGATTGTATGTCGTCATATTTACGTGTGATCTGCAGTAACTATTTCCTCTTACATTTCCAATCCATACGTCATATCCTTGATCTGTCAATAAAAATGCTGCAACATAAGATAATAATAAGCTAATTGACTATTATCTTTCACAACTTTTAAAACTTTAATATTTGATTGAGTTTCAGATTCTATTTAATTCGACTTTAAATTGAAAAATAGCTAACGTCCCATTATTTCTTTGTAATCCTCTTTGAAATTTAACTCATGAAAAATCTCCTCTTTATTTTCAGTAGCTTGAAAGTTTATATTAATTAGAATAATATTAAATATTATTACCTGGACATTTTTGTATATAAAAAGAAAGACTGGCCAAAATTTATAAAAGGACATATTTACAAAAACATCAATGCATTAATAATTTTCAAGTTATAAGATTTGAAGGTGGAATATCTTCGGTTCTTCACAAAAATGCTATATGATGAAATTTTACACGATGTTTTGAATATTGATTTGCACGTTACGTTAACAACTACATGTTATCAGTAAATACGAACCAAGGTCTTTACCAGGACCGTACAGTACCCAACTATCAGATGTAGCCAAAATGCCATGTTGTATGAATACAATTTCCTTCTTTTTCTTGCTATCCAATAATGAACTACCAGGTATCCTGTGTATTTTCAAATTGTAACCATCCTCCGTTGTCACGTTATGCTCCTCAGCGGGATAATCATATTGTTCTACCAGACCAATCTATGTAAAAGAATAGCATAATATGTAACATCCACGAAATATTATCGTTTCATCTTTATTTCGATTTCGATTTATTCTAAATTAAGTAAAGAAATATTTATACAACATTTATAAAGACTTTTGGCTTAACAATTTAAGACGCGGTGAAATTGTATAGTTTAATCTATATTCTATATTAAATTGAATATATAATTTATATTAAATTGTAAAAACAATTAATTCTCACTCACAAAATCCAATACTTTTCCACTGTCCATTCTTTCGGTTCGATCTATTTTTCTTACTCTCACTAAACCAGGGTCCTTAGGGAAGAGAAAATTTAGAAATTCGTTTTGAAGAAACAATGGTATGCCCTGCGATCTTTCTTCTGAGATCGTCGTAATAATTAAAAATGCAAGCAACATGGATTTCATACCTGATGTCATCATATCAACTGCAAGGTAGATTGTAATAAAATTCTTAACTGTCGGCAATGTTACTTGAAATACTTTTCGTGAGACAACTGCAATGAGAAACAAACACGCCGCGATAAGTACTGAGTCGACAATAATTTAAAGACGTTATTTTAACAGTTTTAATTATCTTTTGTAGAAATGATAAAGGTAGTTAATTATATTAAAAATTTCTACAAACATGGATTTGTGAAGAAAATAATTGAAATGCATATGTACAAGCACATTTAAATTTTTATAAATTTTCCAATAGAAACTATTAATGTCAAATTTTATATAAATATAATTCAAAGTGGAGTCAGGTATGAAATAAATAAAATATGAAAAATTTAATGTATAATGTTATAATATACAAAGTACACTAGCGAAAATGGAAACTAGAATAGAAAGAAGAATAGATGAGATGGATAAACTTCCAAAAAATCATCCTTGTCGTATTAAGAGAAATTTTTCATATCCGAGATATTTTATACCAATATTAGTCTCAGATATTTTTTAAATATAAAATTTCCCATAAATATTTGTCTTTCGATGAGCTTATATTAACACACTCTTTTGTATTTTATCTCTAAATATATTTTTAAAAGTAACGTCTGTATACAAAAAATTTCAAGTAAGTTGTCCTTTCAATACAATTTTTACAAATCTAGACACGTTTTACAAGAATAATAACAGATTCATAAATAATTTTCGTAAATATTTCGGACTTCTAAAATTATATATGTTAAGTAAATCTTTTGAAAAGAAAAGTTAATTCTACCGTTCTCTCGCTTAATATAAAATTCTTTAAGGTATTCCTTTCACGGAGGAGCGTATTTTGTAGGCGCTTAAGCAGGGCCTCAGCAAACTCTTGTATATTTAACTTATATAAAATCAAGTTATAAATGCAAACTCTTGTATATTTAACTTATATAAAATCAAGTTATAATTGATTTTTATGTTTAATTATAAGAAAAAAGTGAAAATATTATGTGTATTTAGAAATTTTTCATTTTTCGGTAAATTTTACTGTCAGAACAATATGGCAACGCTGCGCTTTTCAGGGCGCCGATTGTAAAATGTGAAGTTGATAACAAAAGTGTCAATGTAAGTGTCAATTTCATTAATCAAAGAATATTGTGACATTTTCTTGTGAGGAGTAATGTGGGCAAAAATAAGAGACAATTTTTCTTATTTATTTTTCTTATTTTAAAACATAATAAATAGCTGATAGTAAACCGTATATACATAAATTTATATGTATTAATATTTATATATTTATATATTTTTATATTTATATTTTTGTTTATATTTATATATTTTATTTATATTTTTTATACAATATATATTTTTGGATTATTTTTCTTTTTTAACCCTAATGGGTCACACTGGGTAAAATACACCCCAGCGGTTTTTTGACTTCGAAAACGATCCAGTAAACCCAGTTTTTTCAAGAATTTTTTTACATATATTAAATTAATTTTTTGCAAATTTAACCTATACAGTCTTTTTCAGGAAGACTTAAACTACAACAGGATATTTTTTTTTTTTTAAGGTCATCTACAATTTTTTATACACGTGCAAACACGCTGGGGTGTATTTCACCCAGTGTGACCATTACGGGATTCTCGCGAAGTGTGACCCATTAGGGTTAAGGTAGTTCGATGATGAATGGCCGAAGTCAAAACAATGTTTATGATTTTTTTATTTATATGATTATAAAAAAATAGGATTACGCATCGCAAAGCTTCGTAACGACGTAAAAAGACCATTAGTAAGTCATTTTTACGTTGTAGAATAATATTTTGCCTGAAATAGATTAAAATAAAGTGTGTTTAACGCGTCGCTTGACTAGTTTTCAACTATAATTATTAATTAAAAAAAAACTGTACGGTGGATCGTGTTCATCTTCAACTATAGGCTTTCTCACAGTGTCCTCTTTCCATCGATATATATTGTTCAGACATTTTTGGCAAAAGATTTTTCGCAAACTCGTGTTATTCATAGGAAAATAACCTCTTTTCCTATTAGACCAATGTTAAAATCATTAAAATCACTTAATTTTGAAATTTAATATTTTGAGAACGGGACGGTGAATTATCTTTTTTTTGGGCTTAATCGATTCAGGAAAGTTCCTTCTTTCGATATAAAAAATAAAACCTATCACTTTTGGCAAAATTGTTTCATCATCGAACTACCTTAAAACATAATAAATAGTTGACAATAAACCACACGTGATGAACTGAAGTGTGACATGAGCGCACAGCTTGCAGCGTTGCCAAATAATTCCTTGAAAGTCGCCATTAAAAATATTCATCTATAAACCACATTTCAAGTCAACTTTTAACATAAATATTTTGTTTAAATATTTGGTGACTCTGTATTTTTATCGGCACTATCGAAAGTATAGAGTTTAGCGAACATGTAGCGCAGTTAATATTTAATATCTTAGATAATTGATAAACAAATTATTACATTGAAATGTGGAAAATAGACTTTTTCGATAACGTCACATATAAAATATCGAATTTTCAAAGTCATAATTCTTCTTTATATGTTCGGTAATGTGGTTTAATTTTTTTCTGGCGTAATATGCATTTTAACTTTCTCGTACCAAAAAATCAGTTACTTCTTAAGACTTTGGTGTCATGAAAGGAATACCTTAATAAAAAGTTAATACAAATTACAAATGTTTGTAATAATGTCTATGTTCGCTATTTACAAACATGTTAATATCAAAATATTCTTTCTATGTATGATACATCGAAATATATATTACATACTTGTTAAGAAAATTGAAGAAGATTATAAAAGGAAACGTCTTTTGTCGTGTATGACAAAGAATCCTTAAGTATTACGAAAGCGATTTGCATGCTTATCGCAGCCCACGTATATATTCCACGAAGACACAGTATGCGCCTAGTATACGAGATAATATAAAACTACAAAGAATCACCAGTTGCGTTCTTTAAAATATATATACTCAGTACGTGTGCAGTGACGAAACTTGAGATTTTCGCCCTTCCGTAGTTTCTTTTAGTTTCTTTTACTTTTAGTCTTTTCACTATTTCAAATAGTAAAAAATAATACATATATTCATGTAAATTTTGAAAAGCTTTTTAAAAGTCCTTTTTCTGCACTCTATATTTTCTCGATAAAGTTGAACAAACTTTTAAGGTTGCCGAAACTTTTTAATGGTATAATAAAAACAATAGTAAAAAATATTACGTGTTGTAAAATTATAGGTTTTTTTAAATCAAAAATTTGTATACAAATTTCTTGTTCTGCTCACAAGTTTATTCTTTGAATATTAAGTACTGTAATTTCTAGCTCCGTTACTGTATTAACTAACAATTACGAAATCATATAATGACCTTGGTTGCCAAGGTTGTTTATATTCTATAGTCTATAATCATTGACCTTTATCCTCTAAAAGAGAATAATACTTCTACATTCTCACATTAATAATTCAATAATTCTCACATTAATAGTCAACATGTAGAATAATAATAGCGACGCAAGTAACCACAACAATATTGGAATTTGAACTCATTATTGTCTGACTGAGACTGATTGATTATTTTGTTATGATAAACTATGCATACAAAATGAACCGACCGGTACGTATGAAATGGTATATGCGTGAGCATCCAAAGAAATAAAAAATTTTAAAGTAAGTTAGTTTTAAGATAGTTTATCATAGATTCTGTGTTACATTATTTATTATTAAAGATTCAAATTTTTTAAAAATTTTACAAATTTTATTTTTCAATTTCATATTCAATTTCATATTCATTATCTCGTGATAAATATTTAAGAAACAATTGAACCGGATGTCGCCCGTACATATAGTTAGTTTTAATTTCCATTAGTGCTGGTCTAAAACCTTGCTTTAAAGAATATTTAAGCTCTAAGCCGTAAGAAATTGACCAATCGCAATGGAATGTGAGGAGAATACTCGATTGTGATTGGTCAATTTCTTAGAGCTTAAACACTCTTTAAAGCAAGATTGTAGACCAGCACTTAATTTTTCTTTTATATTCTTATATCTAAGCTTTTAAAATTACTGCATTTTTTAAGTTCTTAACTGTCTACATTTAAAAATCTTAAAAAATTATTTAATTCACACTTTTATTTTAGAAATATTACACATCAAATGAAAATGATAAATTATCAATGCAATACCACAGAGACACAAAGATCTCTGTAAGCACAAACGTATGCGCTTGTTAATGTCTGTAATATCACGCAAATGTATAAACCTGAACATTATATATATATGATTGTATGTACAAAGTATTTAAATATATATATTATATGCAATTTAATGATTATATATAATATATAATATATGTGTATTATATGTACGATATAATATTTAAAATATTATACATATATATATATATATGTATATATAAAAATTTATATATATATATATATATATATATATATATATATATATATTTTTTTTTTTTTTTTTTTATATTATATCATACATATAATACACACACCTGTATAGTTTTTATATTGTGTGAGTGTTTTAACTTCGCATTGCACTAGTCAAAAATACAAATCATCTTTGAGACCACCATTGTGTAACATTCAATTGTTATTTCGCATCTTGTCACAATAGTAGATGAATTAGGTGGACGTCAACCAAGCAGTTCAAAGTCTTCATCAGATGTGTCGTATTGACGTTCAATGTGCTCAAAGTCCACAACTGCACAAAGAATTATATTTGTGTATATATATATATATATATATATATATATATATATATATATATATATATATATATATATATATATATATATATATATATATATATATATATATACATTAATACATTAAAATCCTCTATTCTAATATACATTTTGTAATAAAACATTTTTTTATGTATTTTTACTTTTTTTAAAGTTATAAGTTGCTATTTGTGATAACTTAGATACTTACAACTGGAAGCTGCTATCGCTTCCGAAACAGCATCTTCTGCTGGTGACCAATGTGCCAAACGCTCTGTGCATAGCTCAAATAATGGCTGCTTTTCTGGCAAAATTAATTCCTCTTGCATTGATTTACATAGAGACTTAAATTCCTTTTCTGTGGCACAAAAGAAGCACTGAAATATATATCATAAATTAGTTATCAATATATTAATAATATGTAATCTTAACAGTATCATATGTAATTTAATATACATATGTGTATTTATAAAATGTAACAAAAAAACAATAATTAATTATATTTCAAATATTCAATAACTATTATTTTTAAGTTCTAATTCTATTTTATATATTAAATGTTAAAGACATTATATTGTACCAATTCTCTCCCTATCATCTTGTCTCTCCCTCTCTTTCTCTCTCTCTCTTTCTCACAGAGCAACTCTTAAATTTTTTATCTCTTGTGCTGACTTTTATAATAAAAGCCAAATCATATACTAACAAGCGCCACAGAAGGATCCATGTCCGTAACAGGAATACGACTAGCTGATTTGCAGTGATATGTACTATCCATTTCAATTTCTTCTTCGCTCATCTTATCTTCAAAGCTACCTGACCTCTGGGTGGTATGAGGATCTAAATAGATCACCTCATCTCCTAAAAAATATTTATTTTATGCATTTCTTTGGAGCAACTTTACATCTTCCTTTCTTTGTAAAATATGGCAATAAAAGTTACAAACCTACACAGCCTATAAAATATAAAGCAAGGTTTGGTTTTCCTCCAATCACTCCGAGAGATTGTGAGATCTTAAATGATGTCTGAAAAAAATTTGTATACAAATCCACAATCTGTATTTTAAACTATTATAAATATGTATATATTTTAGTATGTATGTCAACATATAATCAATATTTTGATGTACATGGTGTTTCTTAAAGCCTGCCCACTACATAGCATTATTCCTTATAAAAAATTGAGTCAAAAAGTCCTGAGTCATTTTCCTCTATAATACTTAATAAAGCTGTAACTATTGAGTAAAGTCAGTCTATTCAGTGTCGTCCTTTAGCTGAGTGTAGTATGCGCTCATGTATATTGCCAGGTATGTGACTCACTGACGTACGGCCAGCTAAAGGACAATACTGAATGGACTGACTTTACTCAATAATTACAGCTTTATTAAACATTATAAAGAAAAATGAGTCTGGACTTTTCAACTTAATTTTTGATAAGAAATAACATTATGTAGTTAGTGGACGTTCTTTAAGAAACATCCTGTATATAGTAACATATTTTTATACAACTACCTGAATCATTAAGTTGTTTTTAAATTTTATATATGTTTAATATTTACATACACGGAAATAATATATATATATATTATATATATATATATATTTCATGTATGTAAAAATTGTTACCTTGAGTCCATTAATGTATACAGGATTAATTTCACTAAGTCCAAGGCGTAGCGGGATTAATAATAACAAAGGCTTCCATTGGCTAGGTGCTCTTAGAGGAATTTCTCCATCTGCCTCTGCTGTCACACCACCTTCTACTCTACATTGCCTTACTGTATAAAATTAAATTGATTCAAATAATATGTAACATTTCATTATCATGATTGGTTAATTATAACATATTTAATTATCAGTTTTCCTCTACATAATAATAGTCAACAAACTTTTGTATTTAGCTTTTTTCTATTTGTAATTTTGAAAACAATCGAAAATATGCAGAGTGCGGAAAAACTAAAAGTACAAACTTCTAGAGATGGTAGAGAGCACTGGATGGTAAGGATCCCTACCTAGTGCCTAAGCAAAAAGGAAGCATTTCGAACTATCACTTTATGAGCAAAAAAAGTTTGTTCCAGTCTCTTCTACCATTTAGAAGTTTGTACCTTTAGTTTTTCCGCATCCTGTATATACGTAATAGAATCAATGTTTTACATTGTAATCAATATGTAATGCATTGATATGTGTTTGATTCTTATTTATAATTAGTCTTAATTAGTTGATTAAAGGTTTTTATTTTTAATTTCAATTTTTAACATTTTTTTTAATTATAAACAATTGTAATTATTACTTATTACTTTTAATTAACTTTAATACACTAACTATATACTTACAAATATCATTAACTATTAATGTATTGTCTAGTGCAACATGTATAGTAAGAGAGCTCCATTCATCATACACAACTAATTTTCTAAAAGAAGAAAAATTAGCTTTATTAAAAAGTAGATTTATTAAAATAGTTCATTAAACTGTACAAAATGTTCTCAAAATTTATTTCAACAATTTTTATTGAATGTTATTGAGATGATTTCTCAAATCGTACATAGTGTACAGAATAACAGACTTGTTTTAAATTAAAATTTTACTGAAATTTCTTCAATAATATACATACTTTAATACTTGTGCAATAGTATTAGGACCAAACCATTGTCCAACTTCCTTTCCTTCGGATGCACCCATTAATGCAATTTGATGAATGGAGAAAGCAGCTGCCCTCTTGTCCTCAAAGCGCCTTAAAATTTTCATGTATGTCTTATTTTTTGTTTCTGGCATCCACTGCCAATCTTTACCTGCATCATAAGTAAAAGGTTACATAATGATCTAGAAGTAATTTTATTTCCGTAATTATATGTAGTTTCTTATAACTAACAGAACAACTGGAAAGTTTTTTATGTGCAAAAATAAATCATAAAAATAAAGAATAAGATTTTCTTGCTAAGATCTTCTTGAGAGAGAAGAAACTTAAAAAATTATAAGATTAATGTTCATTTCTTCTTGAATGTTTGAATAATGGTCTTACAACATATATTGTTGAACTTGTTTCGATAGTGACAAAGAAAAAAAGGAAATTTTGATTGTAATAAATTAAATTATTATGTATATAATTAAAGTATGCATGATTACCTAAGTGTAATGTAATTAAGGCTTGAGCCAGAACCATTTGCCCACATCTCAACATACAACCCCAACCCTTGTCAGACGTGAATGTTGAATTACAGCCACCAATAGGAATAAAGCCCTTACGATAGGTGAACCATAATTTGGATCGTATATCCCTGCGTATTGCATCGAGCTCTAAAATTTAACACCTTACAATCTACTTCGTCAAAAATATCCGCATTTGGACCATTTATTAGACCTTTTATAGCATTGTATTTCCTGCCAAGAATCCAGATTGGCTCGTCCGTTTGCGGTATATCTTCCGCTTCATCGGGAACATTTGGAGTAAACAGAGTATCCATTATTACTGTTTTCGCAGTTAACACCTAGAAAATAAAGAAATGTAATGCTACAATGAAGGATTTAATTTAAAAAATATGATGATGTATATGACACATGTGCATAAATTTAAAAAAGTGATTTAATTATTGTTCTTGCATGAATTTATTTACAAATAACCGATACAATGGACAATATGTTAAACTGGCGTTTCTTCGTCGAATTAGCATTTTAAGGTTAATTATTCATTGTTATTGGAGTACTTTGCAGATTTATACGCGAAGGAATGCTCCTACATCGCTTGCCATTTTTATTACAACAAAATGCAATAATTAATCTAACAATTGATTCAATTAATCCTATTCGTGTCTATCAAGTGAAAAGAATAGCTTCTCATACAGTTGCTTTGTAACGTGAAGGAAGGGAAGGAAGGTTAGGAATCGGACAATCCTACTTGTATATACACCTCCAACACACCCAGTAACATTGGTCATCGCATTCGCGTCGTCCTTATGCGCGAGATTAGACGCGCCATTCAAAGTCAACAAAAGATATCGCGGATAACAACAAAACACGAATGTTTTATGTTCAATTGTTCAATAGACAGACGGAAGTCGAATTCGATGATGGCGCTTCTTCGACATTTTTAGGTCCGTTCGGTCCGTTGTCCGTTCCGAGTTGCGCATAAAACGCATAGGCTGCATAAAGGCCATTGCACGTAACAAAATTTTAGTCATAATCGTAAGGCCGTAAGAAAATAGACCAATCACAGTCGATTATTCTCCTTGAGCTCAAAGAATAATCGAGTGCGATTGGTCTATTTTCTTACGGCCTTACGATTATGACTAAAACTTTGTTACGTGCAATGGCCTTAAAGGTCAATCCAGACAAACTTGCATAGCGCATAAACATAAGCATAATGCCCGTATCAGACTACGGATTGGAATTGAGATTGGATTGAAATTTGACCAATCAGAGCAAAGTTTACTAAACTTGAGATTAGTTTTCTCTGTTCTAATTGATTAAATTTCAATCCAATCTCAATCCCAATCCGTAGTCTGATACGGGCTTTACGCTTATCAAATGTCAATTCAAATCTCCCGCGATGCGATAACCTAGATGTGATAATAGGTCTGTTCTTTACAGCTGAACTGGCTGCACTAGTTCAGAGTTCATCCTTTTCCTTCCAATGTGGTGTAAAGAGATAAACTTTGAACTAGTGCAGCCAGTTCAGTTGCAAAGAACAAACCTAATGGGTGCGTTCAGCAGACACAACTGTTGCACAACTGTTGAGTTTGTCTTATCATCACTCTGCTTTAAGTGGTTGGTTCTAAAAGTAAGAGCCAATCACAGGGTTCTCAAACTCCCATGTGAAAAAGTTGTACTACAGTGTTTGCAGCGCCATCTAAAAGTTTGACCCCTTGAAATTATGAATTAAATAGCAACATGGCGATTTTAGTCGATAAAAATGCGTAGCTCGGCGTAGCTTATGGTTCTGAACTCAACTATGGTTGCGATCCACTTAACTCTGCAAATGCTTCGAAACATTCCTCTTCTCCTTTCTTTTAATGAATAAAGACGGTGAAAAAGAACGCTTTGAAACATTTGTAGCATCAAAAAATGGATTGCAGTCTATATTACATGAATTATAATTACAATTACAACTAATTTGTAAGTTTAAAAATCACAATAAAATGGATACTATATAAATATTTACTAATATTATTTTATTTTTATTATTTACATTTAAAATAATTAAGAAATTAAATGTTTGAGAGATTTATTGTTCAGTATATACATAATATATATATGTAGTAGTAATTACTTCCCACATTGCACATTCGAGAAGTTCTACATACAAGGAGGGACAAATCAAGAGACTCATCTCTCTCGCGCTCGACTCGTTATCCTATAGTTTTACGTTGATGGGATTTTTACTGCTGCTCTCTTATCGAGACGTTACAGTTATTAACATCGTACCTCGATGGACTTTGAAATTCGGGCATTCGAACATCTATGTCCCTCCTTAACGCGTGTTGCGGCGCAAAGTAAAAGTCATGCACGACGACAGTACAGTGAATCCTTACATTTTTTTTGTCTTTAAATAACTTAGAAAATATGTAAGTTCGGTTAGGTGTACGGCTAGGTGTGTGTCGCGGATATCTTTGATCGTTGCATGTATTCTTTAAAATCTATAGTTTAATAGAAAACGTGTCGCATCCCTCCTTCTATCCCACGACGTTTAAATTCTGCTTAGTATATATACACGGCGGGATGGTACCGTCATCTCTTGGCACCGGAGTACTTAAAATTAGGCTACCGTTTCTTTCCTTTCTTTATAATTTTTTTTGTTTGTTTTTTGTCGGTCATTGGGCGTAAACGTTACTTTTTAAACATTAACGATACTTCGAATAAGGTTCGGGGAGAGGATCGCAAACAACAGTGAAAACGTACGGGTCCGACCGATACGTCTCATACCTCTTATACGGTGCCTTCTATCGAACTGTGCGATTAACGTCAGTAGAAATGTATATGTATACTTCGCGGTGAGAATATAGAATGAGAGAAAAGGAAAGGGAGACGTTTCCGCTGTATCGCGCTTTTGAAAAATACTCTTACGACTAGGAAAGGAATATACGCATTAGCATCGAATCTTTCGATAAATCAGTCGTCGATACGGTTAATACTTTCCTCATCGATTTCGTCTATTCTGTATAACGTTGTTGGAATTTTAAGTAGAGTCTAGTCTTCGTCACCACGTAAGACAAGATATATATCCTAATAATTATTTCGGTGAAACGTGAAAAGATTCGCTTTCAGCTTGAAATCAATACTAATGTACATACATCAAGATTGTTACAATCTCCATGTCATATCAGATTCAAACAACGATTCAGAGGACATGGCGTTGCCTAAATTATTTCCTGTACCGATAATACTTGGATAAAATTACCTAGTTTTTACAGTCGCATCACCACACACATTGTCTCTTATTACAAAACAGAGACATTCTCCTTCAGAACTGAAATAATTATAAAATATAAAACACTGTAAATTGCAGATATAAATGACATTTGAAAAATAAAAGATTACTATTATGATCCGATCTTTTAGATTAGATTTCGTAGAAATGCGACTGAGAATAAAGCTAGCACTCACACAATTAATTACACCTCGAGAAAATCTTTCAGTAAAGTAACGCGACGCTTTTCCGGAATGTCCATTTGATTATCTAGATCTCCTCGATCCATCGTTTCCACTCGTTCAATCTTCCACGAGAGGTTCTCTATTTCTGCCTCTAATTGAGCTTGTTGATACTCGAACTATTAGCAAGGTGAATTCCATTTGTCATCAGTTATTACATGTATCGTCGAATATTGTTATTATCGCGTTACATCTTGCAATACACGTATCCGTATGCCTATTACATGGAATCCAGCCCGCATAAAGAATTGGTAAGATCTTGCGATAATAACAATATTCGACGATACATGTAATAACTGATGACAAATGGAATTCACCTTGCTAATAGTTCGAGTATCAACAAGCTCAATTAGAGGCAGAAATAGAGAACCTCTCGTGGAAGATTGAACGAGTGGAAACGATGGATCGAGGAGATCTAGATAATCAAATGGACATTCCGGAAAAGCGTCGCGTTACTTTACTGAAAGATTTCCTCGAGGTGTAATTAATTGTGTGAGTGCTAGCTTTATTCTCAGTCGCATTTCTACGAAATCTAATCTAAAAGATCGGATCATAATAGTAATCTTTTATTTTTCAAATGTCATTTATATCTGCAATTTACAGTGTTTTATATTTTATAATTATTTCAGTTCTGAAGGAGAATGTCTCTGTTTTGTAATAAGAGACAATGTGTGTGGTGATGCGACTGTAAAAACTAGGTAATTTTATCCAAGTATTATCGGTACAGGAAATAATTTAGGCAACGCCATGTCCTCTGAATCGTTGTTTGAATCTGATATGACATGGAGATTGTAACAATCTTGATGTATGTACATTAGTATTGATTTCAAGCTGAAAGCGAATCTTTTCACGTTTCACCGAAATAATTATTAGGATATATATCTTGTCTTACGTGGTGACGAAGACTAGACTCTACTTAAAATTCCAACAACGTTATACAGAATAGACGAAATCGATGAGGAAAGTATTAACCGTATCGACGACTGATTTATCGAAAGATTCGATGCTAATGCGTATATTCCTTTCCTAGTCGTAAGAGTATTTTTCAAAAGCGCGATACAGCGGAAACGTCTCCCTTTCCTTTTCTCTCATTCTATATTCTCACCGCGAAGTATACATATACATTTCTACTGACGTTAATCGCACAGTTCGATAGAAGGCACCGTATAAGAGGTATGAGACGTATCGGTCGGACCCGTACGTTTTCACTGTTGTTTGCGATCCTCTCCCCGAACCTTATTCGAAGTATCGTTAATGTTTAAAAAGTAACGTTTACGCCCAATGACCGACAAAAAACAAACAAAAAAAAATTATAAAGAAAGGAAAGAAACGGTAGCCTAATTTTAAGTACTCCGGTGCCAAGAGATGACGGTACCATCCCGCCGTGTATATACTAAGCAGAATTTAAACGTCGTGGGATAGAAGGAGGGATGCGACACGTTTTCTATTAAACTATAGATTTTAAAGAATACATGCAACGATCAAAGATATCCGCGACACACACCTAGCCGTACACCTAACCGAACTTACATATTTTCTAAGTTATTTAAAGACAAAAAAAATGTAAGGATTCACTGTACTGTCGTCGTGCATGACTTTTACTTTGCGCCGCAACACGCGTTAAGGAGGGACATAGATGTTCGAATGCCCGAATTTCAAAGTCCATCGAGGTACGATGTTAATAACTGTAACGTCTCGATAAGAGAGCAGCAGTAAAAATCCCATCAACGTAAAACTATAGGATAACGAGTCGAGCGCGAGAGAGATGAGTCTCTTGATTTGTCCCTCCTTGTATGTAGAACTTCTCGAATGTGCAATGTGGGAAGTAATTACTACTACATATATATATTATGTATATACTGAACAATAAATCTCTCAAACATTTAATTTCTTAATTATTTTAAATGTAAATAATAAAAATAAAATAATATTAGTAAATATTTATATAGTATCCATTTTATTGTGATTTTTAAACTTACAAATTAGTTGTAATTGTAATTATAATTCATGTAATATAGACTGCAATCCATTTTTTGATGCTACAAATGTTTCAAAGCGTTCTTTTTCACCGTCTTTATTCATTAAAAGAAAGGAGAAGAGGAATGTTTCGAAGCATTTGCAGAGTTAAGTGGATCGCAACCATAGTTGAGTTCAGAACCATAAGCTACGCCGAGCTACGCATTTTTATCGACTAAAATCGCCATGTTGCTATTTAATTCATAATTTCAAGGGGTCAAACTTTTAGATGGCGCTGCAAACACTGTACAACTTTTTCACATGGGAGTTTGAGAACCCTGGCCAATCACGTTTGACTGCTACTGAGCAGCTTGGTCTGCTGAACACGACCAATCATGGCCGCGTTCAGCAGACACAACTGTTGAGTTCGTCTTATCAACACTCTGCGTTGATTGGTTGGTTCTAAAAGTAAGAGCCAATCACGTTCGACTGTTACTGAGCGGCTTGGTCTGCTGAACGCGGCCCATCTGATTTCGAAATCCGCAGACTCGCGGCGGATCTTCGTATCGCGCATTATTCGAGCAAGATGGCGACGTCGTAGCCGCCGTTTTGAGGAAGAAGCGGGACTTTGCGGCGAGTTTACGCTACAGGAATCATCTAAGTTTAGAGTAGTTTAGAGCAGTTCAAACGCACAGATCGACTGGTCAGTTCTGTCATCGATCTCGCGACCGTCACGGTAACCCCTGGTAAACGCGATCAGCCTTTGCGGAACCACGGTACCATGTCGGACGAGAAGAAGGTAAACGCTCCCCCTCCCCCCCCCCCCGATCCAACCTAACCTATAATACCGATTATTTACGATATACGTCGTGGCGTCTCCCGCGCACAACTCATGCCAATTGTCCTTTGTTTATGCAGGAGACGAAGACGGAGTCGGAGCATATAAACCTGAAAGTGCTGGGCCAGGACAATGCGGTAGTCCAGTTTAAAATTAAGAAACACACACCTCTTCGTAAACTGATGAATGCATACTGCGACCGTGTAGTAAGTATTTACTTGGTATATCTTCCGTTTTATTTTTTTTATGTTTTTTTTATATATGTACCTTTAACACCACAATAGGGTTGTATAGTACATGTGTATTTGTATTTATTCTTCAAAACTTTCTAATTTCTTTAATTGACCTCTTGTAAATCAAGTTGTATATGGAGTATATGGAGTCAGGATTGTATCTGAGACCTATCAAATGTCGGGTATGAATCAGAAGCTTTAATACAGAGCCACGCGTCACTCTTCTGATATCCCCATGAAATTGCAACTGTGAATAACTTTGTTCGTTGAGAGTTCACACGTTTTAATGAGTTTTACATATTTTGAGATTGCTTTGCATGGAAAAAATATATATTTTTGCATTATATTGAAGTGTATTGACTTGTAATATTTCCTAACACAATTTCTAACAATATTGTTATTATTGGTGCTGTTCTACAGGGCTTGGCGATAGCAGCAGTAAGATTTAGGTTTGATGGACAGCCCATAAATGAATTAGACACACCTACCACACTGGAAATGGAGGAAGGAGACACAATAGAAGTATATCAACAGCAGACCGGTGGTTTCTCGTGTTGAAACGCAATGCAGCGCGTTTACAAATGGACTAAATGAAATTTACCGTTCCAGCAGTGTTTATTAACAGAAAGCATGATTTATTTTTCTTTTGTTTATTTTCCTCTGCGCTCTGCGCGAGACTTCAATCCATTACATAATACGCGAGATTCACTTACATGTACAATGTTTGACGCTTAATCTCGTTTTTATCTCATTGCTTTTTATCCATTGAGTATGATTACATATTTACTATTTCGAAATATTCGATATATTCTTTTGATATTTAAAGGTGTCCATTATGTCATCGATTGAAGTCTGTTTGGCCGAAATGGCCTTTTACTGTAAGTTTTAATACACATTCGAGTACAATCGTACACGCGATTTGGCGTGAAAATGCAAGTTTTTGTTACCGCCGAGAGAGAGAAAAGCGAAACACAAGTTATGTAAAGGGAACACCCATTACACCCATCGCCGTCAAGATCCTCTAAAAAATCTTGAGATTCCTCGTGTACATGAATTTTTACGTGAATATAACATTATAATGACTTAACGACTTAATGCACTCTTTAGATATCCTCTTTCTATGTTTGTAAAGGGTGTACAGGAGAATGGTATGTAGATTAAGGGCGTACATGTCCATGATGTGTGAGTAAGAAACTCTGCAAGGCTCTGGCTTTTGTCTGCTTCAGAAAACCGAATTTTGTACCCGTACTGTCATTATCTATAATTTCTACGTGGCCCACGTTACTTTGTACATGAATGAGAATAAATTGCACATTATTGCATTATCTTTTCTAAAAGAAAAAGAAATCCGTCTTTTGACAAGCGGCTCTTCGCTGCTACATTCTTAATGCTGCAAGAGAGAAATCGATATAATTCGTTTTTTTTTTTTTTTTGTAAGCCGTATATATGCAATACATATTTTTATCAGGGTCTAAATATCGTTAATAATGTAAAGTGTATCTCGGATCCATTAATTATATTCGCTAAATGTAAGTTTTACATGAATGTAAAATACATGTATTTAAAGTGTTTGTGAAAATATAATTTAATTTCACACTCCGACTGTACATGAGAGTAGCACAGATTTCAATGAAAAATTTAAAACGTATATCTCGCGATATATTTTTAATTTATTAATTTCTCCCGAAATATTTATTTACGGACTCAGATTTTTTTTAAGAATATTAACTAGAGAATAATAAAGAAAGAAAATCTATGGAGTTTAAAGTATTAAATAGGAACGTATATTTGAATATGAGATAAAACGAGCTAAAATAGGCTAGTAATTCAAATTTTTAAGACGAGTATCTGAACTTTGATTGGCTGACATTATAAATAAATATTTAAAATTTCTAAGATAGAAGTATTGAAGTAAGTTGATAATTTCTAGGGTAGGGGTTTTCTAACCTTTTTTGTCAAGAGAGCTATATTAAAATGTTTGCAGTAATCGGAGATTGGATAAGTTTTATTTTTATTTTTTTAAATCTTTCAAAATTTCTTGACGGGCCGGATAAACTTTTGACGGTGGTCGGTTGGAGACCTTTAATCTAGGGTAATCATGATTTACAAAGTTCCTAGACATCGCTAGAACAACGCGGTTTTAATTTTAATTGATTCTACAGATGTCGCGACTTGCGACAAAGGAAAACCCGATTCGTTCTACGTATCTAGTATCCGTACGATCGGAGTTCCAGATAAATTCAGCGAGGTCGTGCTTTTGGTTATTAGTTGGTTCCCGTTTGTTTTGCGGATGGTTGATCATCGCGATGATATTTATGTAAACAAACTGCTGGACCGGGTTTCGTGCGCGATTCGCCGGTGCCGGGCATAATTCGCGTGAGGTAAGATCGATACTATTTTGCAAATTATAAGAGCGAATAAAAAAAGATGTTATTGTAGTCTGATTTTGTGATTGACTTATAGAACTAGCGTACGTTCAGCAGGCAGACATTTACACGGGCTTTACATTGCAAAGGTTGAATTTACCGTTAAATTTCAACAAGGGAGAAATGGGGGATTCCGACGAGGAGAACGAGAAGGACTTGGCGTCTGGCCTCAACATCACTGGCTTCCTCTTTGGCAACATCGACGACAATGGTCAATTGGAGGATGATATCTTGGATCCTGAAGCTAAGCAACATCTAGCTTCACTCAGTCACCTTGGTCTGAGTTCGTTTATCAATGAGATGATGTCCAATGACAACAATGCCGAGGAGAAAGAGAACGGCAAAGTGGATGATAAGGAGGATCAAAACACAACTGTGAATGACACAGATGTGGATTACTTGGCAAAATCACCCACCGCACTAGATTTTTCGGATATAAATGAGTTAGCGGATGATACAAATGATGAGATCTGTTAGTAGCTGCATTATGGTTTTGTATAGATGTCATATTTATATACAATAGATAATTATAGCATTAATGTAATGTTAAAATGTATATTACGCAGTAAACTATACACTATATTGGAGTATGCATTACCATGCTTAGCACCTGGGTAGCAAGAAGAAAAAGATGGATTGATTAGGGATTATTTCTATTTAACAAATTTTGATTAATCAATGGTTTTCTATTGTCCTTGAAGAGTACAGCAATAGAAAAAAAAAACAGCTGGTTATAGTCTTCCATCTCTTTTCTCCCGTTTTCTTCTAGAGTAGAGTTTACATTCCAGTATATAGTTGACTAATATTATGTGTCTTTATTTACAATGATTAATGAAGAGTCACGAGTTTCAATATTTGTTTTTAGCTAAAAGTAATGGACTCGACAAGAAAGTTGACAAGGAGAGTGCAGATTATGATGCCGACGATGAGGAGGTCATCAGCAAATCAGATACACAATTGATGCCACCCCCGCCAATACCAGAGGAGAAAGAGGCATTGACTGCAGAGGAAGCAGAGGCGGCGCGTCAACGTAAATTGGAGACGCCTCTCGCTTCCATGCTGCCGTCCAAGTACGCTAATATCGACGTCACCGAATTGTTCCCAGACTTTCGCGCCAACAAAGTACTCAGATTCTCACGACTGTTCGGTCCAGGCAAGCCAAGCAGTCTGCCACAGATATGGAGAGGTGTGAGGAAGCGGCGTAAGAAGAAGAAGCATCATGATGTCAGAGATTCTGATTCTGGCTCTGATCAGGATGACAAAAAGCCCAAATTTAAGGTATAATCTCTCTTCATATCAATCTCTTCTTTAGATCTGTGAAATTGCTAATTGCTATTGTTATTACGCTGCTGAATACAGAGGGTTAATATTGCGTTATTTGTTTCAGGGTTGGATCATGCATTACGGTCCTGAGCCGAGCGCAGAAGCATGTCGCTCGGATGACGAAAACAAACTTCTGCGACCGGTAGAAGACAAGGAACAGACCGGTAAGACCGGCGAGAATGGAGAGAACGGTGACATGGGACCCAAAGTGGCTGACTGGAGATTTGGACCCGCGCAGTTGTGGTACGACATGCTGGAAGTTCCAGAAACTGGAGATGGGTTCAACTACGGCTTCAAGACGGTTGAAAAAGTGCGTTCTTATTATATTGTGTTTAACACACTGATTACTATTGCGTAATTATCTTTAAACATTTATACTTTCTTGTTCTGAAATTAGGTGGAAGAGCAAGAAGGCGACAAACCAGAAACTCAAGATGAGGAGTTTGCTGATGACGCATTTTTGATGGTGTCCCAGTTGCATTGGGAAGATGATGTTGTCTGGAACGGAGATGACATAAAGCACAAGGTACAATTTTGTTAATAAAGCGGTCAGTATTATCACATGCTTGCCAAAAATAAGAAATAAAATTTATTTTTTATTTAATAGGTAATGCAGAAGTTAAACAGTAAGAACAATGCTGCTGGCTGGGTGCCATCGAGCGGTAACAGAACCGCGCAAGCCTTCAGTCAGCCAGGAAAGGGTGCCCCGGTTAATGTAGCACCTAACGTTAGACTGGCCACTTCGCAAATTACAACGCCAATGCATATGCAATCTCAGAAGAATAAGATGAACATGGGTAAGGGAAATCAGCAACAACAGCGAGAGGAGGACGATACTTGGTATTCGATATTTCCGGTGGAAAATGAAGAGCTTGTTTATGGTTTATGGGAGGAAGAGGTCATTTGGGATCCTGAAAACATGAGAAAGGTCCCAAAACCGAAGATACTTACATTGGATCCGAACGACGAGAACATAGTTCTAGGCATACCGGACGACATAGATCCCGCTCTTCTTCACAAGGATAATGGTCCACAGCCCAAGGTAAAAATTCCACATCCGCATGTCAAGAAGAGCAAACTACTGCTGGGCAAAGCGGGCGTCATCAACGTCCTTGAAGAAGACACGCCTCCGCCACCGCCAAAGTCACCCGACCGAGATCCGTTTAACATATCAAATGACACGTATTACATGCCCAAGTCCTCAGAAACTACGTTGAGGCTGAAAGTCGGCGGCGGCAATTTGATACAACACAGCACTCCGGTAGTGGAGCTGCGCGTTCCTTTTGTACAAACACACATGGGTCCAATGCGATTGAGAAACTTTCATAGACCGCCGTTGCGAAGGTTCAGCCATGGGCCGTTGGCTCATCCAGGACCGCATGGTGTCTTGCCCCTGCTGAAGCACATTAAGAAGAAAGCCAAGCAACGAGAGCAAGAAAGAATTGCTTCCGGTGGGGGCGATGTGTTCTTCATGAGAACACCTGAGGACTTAACCGGACGGGACGGCGAATTGGTGCTCGTTGAGTTTTCAGAGGAACATCCACCGCTTATGAATCAGGTTGGCATGTGCTCCAAAGTGAAGAACTATTACAAGAGGAGGGCGGGCAAGGATCAGGGACCGCAGACGTACAGATACGGAGAGACGGCATACGCTCACACCAGCCCCTTTCTGGGAATTCTCACGCCTGGCCAAAGCATCCAGGCAGTCGAGAATAACATGTACAGAGCTCCCCTTTACGAGCACAAAATTCCCGAGACCGATTTCTTAGTTATAAGAACGAGGTAATTCGCCCTAATATACAGTCATGTTTATATTCTTCCATTTTCTACGCTTGCCAATTTTTATATTATTTCTTGTGTACGATTACCGGTAGGAATGCCTGGACATATCCATATACATACGAAACATTACAGGATGTCCCATTTAACCGACAAATTGCGGGAAGACATTCTACAAGTAAAAATAAGAAAAAAATGTTATATGAAGTTTAACTAGAAATGCCTTATTACAAAGTTATGAATAAATATTGAAATGGAACATAAAATAGGCAAAACTGATCCTCTGATATTCGAGATCATCAGATTTAACGTCTCTTGATTTTTACTTATGAGAAATTAAAAGAAAAAGGTTTACAGTACAGAAGTAATCATATTGGCAACAAATATTGAAATAAAACATGAAATATAGATAACAACGGATTTTTCTACGTACAATATCCTACGTATGAATGAACCGACTTTTAGTAATGACAATTAGTAATGTATTTTAAAATGTCCTTGCACGACAATAGCACCTTGACATCGATGTAATACGAAACTTATTACAAATGCAACAAATTTCCTGAGAATTTTGTTGCATCTTACTAATTGAATTATTAATTTGTTGCATTAAATTTTCACGGGAAATTCTGTACTGTAAACCTCATTTTTTTTAAGTTCCCCATAAGTAAAAATCAAAAAGCGGTGACTATGGCGATCTCAGAGATCCATTTTTACCTATTTCATATTCCGTTTCAATATTTGTTTATAATTTTGTAATAAAGCATTTCTAGCCAAACTTCATATAACATTGTTTTTTATTTTCACTTATAGAATATCCCTGCAATTTGTCGGTTAAATCCTGAGGCACCTTGTGTATACATATACATATATCTATCGAAATGTTGTATTTATTTTCATTGATTTTGTAATCTTTCCAGACAGCAATATTATGTTAGAGAAGTGGACGCCTTGTTTGTTGCCGGACAGGAATGCCCACTTTACGAAGTTCCTGGACCTAACTCAAAGAGAGCAAACAACTTTGTACGAGATTTTCTACAGGTGTTCATATACAGATTGTTCTGGAAGTCACGCGATACTCCCCGACGAATTAAGATGGATGATATAAAGAAGGCCTTCCCATCTCACAGCGAGAGTAGCATCAGGAAGAGATTGAAGCTGTGCGCTGACTTTAAAAGAACCGGTGCGTAACCAATATCAAGTTGTTCGTTATTTTTTCTGCAATAGCATTTCTGCAAGAAAGCAAAGTAAAAGTTGTATAAAAAAAGAGCGTTGTTGCTGTTATATTTCATTTCTAAGCAAGTCTATAAACGTTTACATCACTCAGAAACCTTTTGATGTTGAATAGGCATGGATTCCAATTGGTGGGTAATAAAACCGGACTTTAGATTGCCAACGGAGGAAGAGATCCGCGCTATGGTGTCGCCGGAGCAATGCTGCGCTTATTTCAGCATGATTGCGGCCGAACAGCGTCTAAAGGACGCCGGATACGGTGAGAAGTTTCTGTTCACTCCACAGGACGATGACGACGAGGATATGCAGCTAAAGATGGATGACGAGGTGAAGGTGGCACCATGGAACACGACGCGCGCATACATCCAAGCCATGAAAGGAAAGTGTTTACTGCAGTTGGCAGGTCCAGCCGATCCAACTGGGTGCGGTGAAGGCTTCTCTTATGTCAGAGTGCCGAATAAACCAACTATCAGCAAGGTTTGTTCTGACAAGTATCTATTAATTAAAAGTGTTATTATTCATATTAGAATAAATCATCATAAAATGTTTTTTTCGGATAGGAAGAGCAAGAAGCTCAACCAAAAAGAACTGTAACTGGCACAGATGCAGACTTGAGGAGATTGTCCTTGAACAATGCAAAAGCGTTGCTGCGAAAGTTCGGCGTACCCGAGGAAGAGATTAAGAAGTTATCGCGTTGGGAAGTAATCGACGTAGTTCGAACTTTGTCGACAGAGAAAGCGAAAGCCGGTGAGGAGGGCATGACGAAGTTTTCACGTGGCAATCGTTTCTCTATCGCCGAGCATCAAGAACGTTACAAGGAGGAGTGCCAACGAATCTTCGACTTGCAGAACCGCGTATTGTCGTCAAACGAAGTATTGAGCACAGACGAAGGCGAGAGCTCGGAAGAGGATAGCTCTGATATCGAGGAAATGGGTAAGAACATTGAGAATATGTTGTCGAACAAAAAGACCAGCACGCAGCTGTCGCTGGAGCGGGAGGAGCAACAGCGGCACGAGCTACGGAAGATGCTGATGGGCGAGGCGCAGGAGCAGGAGAGCAAGAAGGCCAAGGAGAGCAAAAAGAAGGACGACGAAGAGGATAGCCCGGTTAACAACTTCAATGCGCAGCAGGGTCGCGTATTAAAGATCTACCGCACGTTCCGTAATCCGGAGGGTAAGGAGTATACACGAGTCGAGTTGGTGAGGAAGCCTGCTGTGATCGACACGTACATAAAAATCCGCAATTCGAAAGATGAGACGTTTATCAAGCAGTTCGCAACATTGGACGAGGCGCAGAAGGAAGAAATGAAGCGGGAGAAGCGTAGGATTCAGGAACAGTTGCGACGGATCAAACGGAATCAGGAGAGAGAACGTATGTTGGGTGGGCCGCCGATAGTGAACGGCAGCAGCATCAACAATTCGAGCAACAACATATTCGATCGCAGCAACACTAACACCCCGACTACCACTTCCTCAACTAGTATCCTTCCATTCTGTAATTTCCAATCCTCTACTTCCTCTACCCCCGCACCTAAACATCCTAAACCGGAGGTATCCCCTCCCAAGCGCAAAAAGCCTAAACTCAAGCCAGATCTGAAGCTTAAGTGCGGCGCTTGTGGCAACGTTGGTCACATGCGTACCAACAAGGCCTGTCCGCTCTACCAGAACAGCATTGCCACAGCACCAGTTAACGTTGCGATGACCGAGGAACAGGAGGAGGAAATTGAAAAGCAGCTAAATACCGACGATCAGGATCTAGTTAATGTCGATGGCACTAAGGTGAAGCTATCCTCGAAACTTATCAAGGTGAGTTGATGGATATTGAAAATTTAATGACAGGGGCTCAATCTGAGGAATATTCATATCAATTACGGAATCCGAAGAATCTAAAATGAGCTGATAAAAATCTATGGTTTATTTTAGCATGCCGAGGAGATGAAGAGACGTACATTGTTGCTCAAAGTGCCGAAGGAGGCGGTGAATTCGAAGAAACGCAGGAAACCGCCCACAGATGACCACTGCGATTATTTGAAACGCCACCAAAGGCCGGTTAACAGGCGTAGGACTGACCCAGTTGTCGTAATGTCAACAATGTTGGAAAGCATTCTAAACGAGATGAGAGATTTGCCTGATGTGCAACCGTTCCTGTTTCCAGTCAATGCTAAAGTAAAAGCTATTTTAACTTACGAGATTAAACTAAAAACTTCGATTGTGAATCGAATTAAAATAATATTAAATTTAAATTATAAGAGCTTTATATAAGTTTATATAAATATATAAAAGTATATATAAAGATTTAAACAGAATATTTGTGTAGTGGAAATATCTTAAAAATCGAAAAATATTTTTTTACGAATATATATCAATCGTGCTATTATTTGTCATCAGGTAGTCCCCGATTATCACAAGATCATACAGCGACCCATGGATCTGCAGACCATACGTGAAAATTTGAGAATGAAAAAATATCAAAGCAGGGAAGAATTCCTGGCGGATGTCAATCAGATCGTGGAGAACTCGACACTCTATAACGGAACGAAGAGTTCGTTGACTGTAGCCGCCAGGAGAATGTTGGATACGTGCGTCGAGAGGCTCGGTGAAAAGGAGGATCGTTTGATGAGGCTGGAGAAAGCAATCAATCCTCTTCTTGACGACAATGACCAAGTTGCTCTCACCTTCATCTTGGACAACGTTGTCAACAACAAATTGAAATCCATGACAGAAGTATGGCCGTTCATGAAACCTGTGAATAAAAAAATGGTGAAGGATTATTACAGTATTGTCAAGAGGCCGATGGACCTAGAAACAATATCTAAAAAAGTTTCTGGTAAGAAATTTTAATTTGTTAATGTATAAAAAGATATAGATTTGTATGCTTGTAATTTATTTTCTTGAAATTAATTTATCTATTTTTAAAACCCTTTCAGCGCACAAATACCACAGTCGTAATGAATTTCTTAGAGATATCGAACAGATTTTGGAGAATTGCACGCTTTATAATGGCAAGGAATCTCCGCTCACAAATAAAGCGGAGTTGCTGGTTAAAGTGTGTAAAGACACATTAGATGAGGTATACATGTTTTTAGATGAATTAATTAGATGAAAAACGTTATTAAGAGTTCTTAAAAATAAGAATAAAGAATTACTGGAATAGTTACAAACAACGATGAACTTTGTTTTAGTACGATGAACATCTGACGCAACTAGAGAACAATATAGTGCTCGTGCAAAAACGAGCGATGGAACAAGCGGACATAGATTCCTCGTGGCTTTGTCCGGATGAGGAAAACTATACTATCACAGAACCTGAATACAGAGGCGTAAGGATTATATTTATTCTTATGTTTACTTAGCATATATATTTCTTGCTTATAATTCACATTTTATTATTATATTTCGTTACTTAATCTCCGCTTTTCCGCTCGACGTCTTCAATTTCTACATTTTATTCAACATTGAAATTATTTTCAGAGTCAGACCAGTTCTCCGGAAAATCCATTTGGCAAATCACATCTGGATGACTTCGATTTTGTCGATGTAGAAGGAGACATGGAAGCGGATATGGATAGAAACTCGAAAAAGAAAGATGTACTTGAAGAAGGTAAAGTAGTATAATCCTAATTTTATTTTGTATCTATCGGAGTTTGATTAACAGTCTTTCTTTCTGTTACAGATCTTCAATTCTCCAGTGAAGATGAGTTCGATGAAGTGCCATTCGGCACAGACGAACATTCCGAGCAAAACGAAACGGAGGCACTGGAATTAAGTGAAGTCAGAGAAGAAGGTGTCGTATTAGCGGACGATGATAGTCAGCAAGCCGCCGAGGCGATGGTCCAGTTAGGCAACGTCGGTTTTTATATGGGCGAACAGCAGCTGCTTCAACAAGGTAAGAAGACAAAATTTCAAGTAATCAATAATTGATTTTCCTATCGCTTTGCTTGATAATCTACTCTTTTGAAGAAAATAGAAACCATACATGAATATAGATAATTCAAGAGAAACCTATTACTATTTTTAATCGCGCGTAAACGAACGGTTTCAAGAAATACGAGGTATAACTCTTCAAAAATAAAACGACTTTTTCATTGGATTGTTTGCTCGATAATAAAGTTGTATCAATTTTTCGCTGACTCGTAAATTTTGACTTTCCACTCGTAGATGAGAGCATGGACGTCGATCCAAATTACGATCCGTCAGACTTCCTGTTGGCTGGTTTACCGGCCAGAGACGATAAAGGCGAAAATAAGATCCAGGACGACTTGGCCGTTTCCGAAAGCGACGACGACGCCGAAAACATCACATTAAAGCAGGAAGTAGAAGAGCAGAATCAGCAGCAACAGCTACCGCAACCGGACGAGGACGTCGGCGGTGATTTGTGGTTCTAAATACGAAAGCTTTGTTACATTTGTTAAAATAATATGCGAGTACCGTGTATTTAATATATTTAATAATGGGTTAGAGATATAGTTAAAGACTCGCGAATTCTTAAGTCCACTTTGTAAAATCGAGAATTTTGGGACGTACTCTTCGTACATTATGTGCATAAATGTATAGGAACTTGTAAATATAGAATAAAGTATTGTTTTTTATCTACGGACGTGTACCGCTGTATTATATCGCTGTACTTATGTAAATAATATTTATTATAGACGATCGTTATTACTTATAGATCTTTTTATCGCGCTATTTTAAATTTAATACGTCGGCAAAAATAGGAGACAGGTAATATGAACATTAAAATTATGGACTGGTAATTATACTGAAAAACATCTCAACACGAATCTTTTAATACGAAGTGGTAAGCTGCAATTTCACGTTTCTATTATAATCTTCCAAAAAAATTGAAAGTTGAATTTTAACCCGTATAAAATATTTTGGTTTTATTATTCCATATTTTTATAAATTTCAGTCTCTTCTACGTATTATATATAATATTATTCATATTATTGCTCTCTATTATATTTCTATTTTTAATATCTCGTATTTCGTTTTTTAGGAACTCCGGCTTCTATCACATTTCTCTTAAAATTTAAGCAACTTTGTATCGATTCTACGAATGATCACCGATGAAGAACTCGCACGAAGAATGGATGATATCTCTAAGAGCTTCTCGTCGACTGTTTTGCACTCCCCGGCGCAGCAGGATAAGACTTTGGATAAGATAACGATGATCGTTAGAAATGCGACGAAAAAGCAATTGCAGTCTCGCCATCCTCGCGCACTTGTCACGTGCCTCCTGAGGATCCTGTTGCACTATGAGAGCGTGCTGCACATGGACGGGTTTTGCGAATGGAAACGTCGACGGAAGTTCAGAGTTGCTCGAGACTGCTACCACTCCCTGCTGAAGAGCTACCTTCCGGAGAAGTCGCGGGAAGTTGTAGAGACGATCGTGGAAGCCGTCTACCACGAGCGATTCTGGAAATTCGAGACGTTCTGTTTCGAAGTGATGTACAGTCTACTGGACGTCAGTCCTGTTAGTGTCGGGCTGATCATCCACGCGGTATGGAACAAGTTAACGCTACCGGAGATCGGCGTCGAGGACGCCCGCGGCCTCGTCAGAGTATTGTACGAGCTCCTTGACGTGTATGTGTGGCCGGCAACGCAGGATACAGTGGCGACGATAGAGAGGATGCTTGGGCTCTTTCACGCCAGCATCATCGCACGATTGACAACCATTTCCGACTCTTCTTCCTCCGCTTCCTTGGCGCCATCGCCGCCGCCACCGCTCGCAAGCCTCAAGAAGGGTTTGGAAGTTTGCCTGAGAAACACCATGAAGCATCTGTCGAATGATCAGCTACTGGTGGTCGTGCAGCACATGTGCTCGTGGACAGTAGCCGCAGGCACGACCGACGAATTCGTTCTGGAGTTTGGCAGCACCCTGGAATTTGCCGCTTATACGCATCAGGCAGATCTGTATGAGCAGACACTCACGCCGACGATCTTCCCGCTGTTAATGCGAATGGTGGGCTCGTCCAGTCGGTTGACCAGCCTTCTGGGCAACCGGGTGCTTCAGTACTTGATGGACCGCAAGGACAACCGTGCGATTTTCGACACGCCTAGGATCTTTTTCGAGCACACGCGTCTCGGCCTGCGTGTCGCACAGTGTCGCAAAGAAGACAGGCTGTTCTTCAAGCTGCACCGCGAATTGCTGCACGACAGCCTGTTGAAGAGCCTGATAAACCACATGGACTCAAGGATGAATCTCGAAACGACGTACTGCACGGTGTGTCTGATTGCCGTCGAGGTACCATGCGGCTTCACGGCCGCTGCCCTGGTTTGCCTCGCAATGAACCTGCAGGAGATCATCCTGCAGCAGCATAATAATCGCGTGGAGGTAGCCTGCCACGTGCACGCTACGATCATCTCCATTATGTCCCTCATCTGCTGGATACACAAGGCCGAAGTGTTCTACAGCTACGTGAACAGGATCGTGATGGAAAGGGCGCAGTGGGCGCCGCATCTGAACCCTCCCATCCAGTCTCAGTATAACTTTGCGTTGCATCACGTTCTCTGGAACAAGCCGGAACTGTTCTTCATCGACTGGGAGGCGCGCTACGGCCTCTGGAAATGCTTCCGTCTCACCGACAGCCATGACGGCACTTCATTAATCGTTTGATATAAGCTCCACAAATCGAATGTGATTTCTGAAATAAATCAGGATTTCACAGATCTCTCTCTCTTCGAGACCAACTCTATTATATTTCGAATGAAGAAAGATCAATGGAAAGGTTAGAAACTATTTAGGGCACTCTGAATTTAAATATTGGAGAGGAAGAATGAAGAATTATATCTTACAGTATAAATAGATATTAGTAATAGGTATTAATAGAGAGATACAGACTAGTTCTGTTGTTATTTGTATCTTATTTTATAAGACGTTTGTAGAAAGTTAGATTGATGCCCAATTGAGCCTGTTGAATTATATAATAATTCATATACAGGGTGATTGAGGAGGAATCTGCAATATTCCGGGAGGTGATAGTATTGATGAGTCTAAGCAAAAAGGGTCATATGAACATAGGTCTTATTCCTAACGGTTACCGAGATATTCTGGTTATAATACATGAAAAGGCAAAGAACGTCTCGTTCTCTACCATCAGCCTTAGGTGTTGTTGCACCACCGAATATCAAACGACTGACAGTACTGAAAACTGAAGAAGGTGGTATAAACGTTGTCAGTCTTTGTCTTTCATTTCTATCCCTCCATACGCATGGTGCTTTTTTCACGTTATAACTAGAATATCTCAGTAATCAGTAGGAATAGGACCCATGTTCATATGACCCTTTTTGCTTAGCCTCATCAATACTATCACCTCCCGGAATATTGCAGATTCCTCCTCAATCACCTGTATTATGGCTGCGGTCCACTTGACGCTACAAATGCTTCGAAGTATTCCTCTTCTCTTTTCTTTCAATGAAGAAAGAAGGAGAAGAGGAACGCTCCAAAGCATTTGTAGCGTCAAGTGGACCGCAGCCTATATTGTGTATAATTAAAGCTAAAATATATACAGTGTGTGTTATTTCGTATGCCAATTATCTCTGCCAATTACCCGCCAAAAATGTGGGTTTTCATTTAAAAAATTTGACTTGGGCCCTACTGGGCTCAACACGGTTGGTCCCGGACCCAAAATCTAATAAGATCGTCTATTGGCCTTCCTTCGTCGAACCCTTCCATTTTTTTTTATCTGAAACATTTTTCCAATAAACCAATACTTTCTGATTGGGAGATAATTAGCGGAGATAATTGGCACATGAAATAAAACTCATCCTGTACTGTATATATATATTATATATGTGTTTTTGTGTAAAATATGTAAATATCGTTGCATATATCATATCTCGACCGCATTGTTATTAGTCATTGTTGGTTGCGGCGCCATTGCATTGCGCGAGATTGCACGCGTCGCCATCTCGGAGCGCGACGAAGATCGCATGATTTATGGCGCACCGCTTTTGTAATTCGCGCATATCGAAGTGACTCAGGCCTCCGCGCGCGGGACCGCGTTCTAAACGGTCCTGATTGCGTCTTGCAGTCTTGCATCTTGCACCTTGCAGCTACTACTCCTACGGTGCTCGAACGATCAGTCAGGCCTCGAATACTTGAAGTGCAGCTCTATACTCGCGATATAAACGATCTGACAATGTTATAGAGCAGTGTCGAAAGCATTGTTAGTTAATTAGTTCCGTCGTCATCGTTATAGTCATCGTCGCGGGGAGGATTCTTGTTTATCTTGTTAAAGGTTAACTTTCTCCGCTTGTAAACACGGAATCATCGAAGGTAAAGAAATTGTGGTTACTGTACCAAAGGATAACGTTATCTAGTTTTAAACGACACAAGTGTAATATAGCACAGTGTAATATAGCAGTTCATGCATTGACAATCGTAATGACAGTGCGTCATAGGTAGCTATAGAAGCAGCCTGATGCGGCACTCGCGAATTCTCTAGGCTATCTAACGTTCTCTTGCTTTTCTACCGAGTATATACCGAGATGTCTTTCACGTAGGAACAATGTCTGACGAACAATTCTCCTTGGTGTGGAACAGCTTCCCCACAAACTTGTCTTCGGGTTTGTACACTTTGCTGACAGACGAGCACCTTGTGGACGTCACGTTGGCCGCCGAAGGTCAGATCCTGCGAGCCCACAGGCTGATATTGTCGGTCTGCAGCACGTATTTCCGAGAGCTTTTCAAGGTATATTATTCTAGTAGTGACGGTTGTGCGCTCGCGCTTCTGCTGAAGCTCCAGTGATTTGTTGTACACAGGGAAACTCGTGCAAGCATCCTATTGTCATCCTGAAAGATGTCAATTATCGAGATTTGTCAGCTATGCTGCATTTCATGTATCAAGGGGAGGTCAATATCAAGCAGGAGGATATTGCTGGTTTTTTGAAAGTTGCAGAGGCTCTACAAATAAAAGGACTGACTACAGAAGCAGATGAGGTTCGTTATATGGCTGGAATTATTTTTTCAAAGATATAGAGTGCTTTGGGAAAGTGCTAATGTTAAAGTAACAATGTGTGGATCGTGAGAAAGAGTGCTATTACTTATAAAAGTTGTTACTCTTTTTTCCAAATCAATTTCTATATAAACTCGAATAAAATATATTGAGAGTGCTTTCACAGAGCTGATTGTTGCATTGCAGAGATTCAGAGAAAGTCTTGAGAAGAATGACGAGGACTTTGAGGATCGTGATTTCTATGAGATGGAGAGGGACAAATGCGACCCTAGCGGTACGGATGAAAACGTTTCCACATTCGGCAGGCTGACGCATATCGTGAAAGAACAGTCGACAACGAGGCAGAGCACTTCGACAGACGATATCTCGACGAGAGAAAGACCATTTACCGTACAAACATCAACTGTCACTGACACTTGCCATTGGCAAAGTTGCACTGATGCCGACTACAATGCTCCGGACGCACGGACGGCATTCAGCGAGAGAAGCAGAAGTACGGATGCGCCGTGCGAAGAACAGCCGTTGGATTGCACATCCGACGTGAGTCAGCCGCAGTCAACCAAGCACGAACCGCTGGATTACACGATGGACACGGACACGGATTCGGGATACAGATTCGCGGCGGAAAAAATACTCTATACCGGCAACGAGAACGTGCCGAAACAAGGTAGTGATTCTCCCCCATCCTGTCGGCATCTCGTGTACTTTAAAGACAACGCTAACGGTAGATCGAATGACGTCGTCGGAACGTCATCCGGAGCTGAAACGCCCTTCGGCAAAGAGAAAAGTTTGCTGTACCAGCAGTATCGGCGCCCCAAAGGTTTGACGCACTCAAGTCTTGCCACGGATAGATGTGTACTTTGTTATTGAGACTCATTATCACATGTTTGACTGCGACGCAAGCTCCTAAGCACTTTTACGTACTGAATAATTAACCCCCGGTATTTCTAGCGTGGACATTTTTTATCTCATTGCCATCCTTCCAACAAGCGACTTGGTTTCTCTATCAAATTTCTAACGCATTACGATTTAGCAAGGAATATGGTCATTTATCACATGTAAAATCAGTTCGTTGAACCGCAACGCCGGGGGTTAAAGTCAATTTAATCTCTGTGATCAACGCAATATCACGTTTGCATGTTCACGCGAATGGGTGTTTCAAATCCGAGCAAACGATGTTCCCCGAGTTATACTCTGCATAAGTTCATCAGGCACCTCATCTCATCGGTCATGAATGTCTAGAGAAAGCGATGTTATCTTACAGATATCACGCCAGATACGCAATTAGTTCCCTACAATCAGAATTCACAAACTCAGCCGTTCGGTACGTTTTACACTTCTACCGCATTTCGCTTGTCGTTTACATTCTTCAACTTGTTCAGCAACATGTACGGAGAGAGAACCAATTCGCAAGATACTTTTTTTGCAGGCGGATCATATATTGGCTAGTTTCATATTTCAGTACTTGTGAATTGGTTCTACGCTGACGATGGTCTTATCCTCTGTTTCTTTTTAAATCGCATTAAACTATGCGTTCTCATGCTAATTTGTCACTTATCTCTTTAGATGACTCGACTGTACAATGAATGAAGCAATTTTGTTACAGGAAAAATACAAATTGCATCATTCACCTTTTTTATATTTATTTTTTTATATTTTTACATTTATCAATCTTTAAATGTAAATATACAAATCATACCTCGCTTTCTTTTATCGTATAAGTTATTTTCCGATGTCTCAGAAGTCGCATCTCTGCTATGCACATTGCTGATAAGTATATTAGATTGGTGCAAACTTAGTTGTCGCTTCCCTATCAAACTTTGTATTAAATAAAATTAGGAAACTTTAGTTCTTTGAAGATGGAATTAAAAGATTTCTCTGTACATGAAAGAGGGAAGCCTATGATCTTGCTTCCACTTTACTGAAATTGCGTTTTTAATTTTATTTGACAAATACAAGTCTTTCGCAGCAATCTAATATTTCTCTCTCTCCCTCTCCCCCCCTCTCTCTCCCCCCATCTCTCTCTCTCTCCCCACCTCTCTCTTTCTTATTCATTTATGTACATCCTATTTAACACTCATCTTTCACACTCTTTATGTAGTTTTGTGATAGCTTTATCGAATTGAACGCATCTTTGATATTCTCTCACATCTTTCTCGCCAGGTCTGAGCGACACGGCGACTTATCCGAGTGATTTCACGTATGAGACGGCGAATTCCAGCAATAAGGGACGACGTACTGTCAAAGGTATCCCCGGCAGCAGCTTACCGTTGGAGACAACGTTACGTGTCGTTTCAGAGCTGGGACCGACGTTGCGTATGGAGCATGGCAAGGTAATACGTATGTACGCGTGCCCGTGGTGCTTGCGTCAGTTCACGCGCAAGGAGAACCTCAAGCTCCACGTCCGTTATATTCACGGTCCGCTTGAAAGTCTCACGTGTAAGCTTTGTGGTAATAAATATAAGAACAGTAACAGTCTGCGTGTACACTCCTACCTCTATCACAACGCCAAACGGGATAAGGGCAGCAAATCGCTGGCAGCCGGCGACGACGGTGTCAGCGTCGACGGCGATGGCGGTACCGGCGACAGCGGCGGTGACGGCATGTGAAGGGACAGTTATCTCGGGAAAATCTCCCTTCAACATGCCCGCCGAGAAAGGGCAACGAAGATTAACGAATGCTAACGAGACGGAGAGCGACGAGCTGCGACTGAAATTTATTATATTTATACTTGCGCACCATGCTACAACTCACACAATCTAGACATAAGAAGTACTATTTCTATACGATGCTAAATGAGCGTGAAATTTTTAGAAATAAAACGCCTTATTGTACACGTTCTTGTAGAGCTATCTACCCTTTCCATCTACCGTCCGATCTTCATCACTCCCACATCTTCTTCCGAAATTCATTGTCATTCTCACGATATGTGCGGGCGAATTAATACGAGTATTTATCGAGTACATTACTTCGTGTGTACAACGATTGCGGTGCAATCGCGAATATATGGGAATAAGTGCCTATCTACAATAGGTGTTTTAAGCCCTAAGCTCTAAGAAATTGACCAATCACAGTCAACTATTCTCCTCAAATTCAACTGTGATTGAACAATTTCTTAAGGCCTAGGACTTAAAACACCTATTGTAGATCGGTACTAAATATATGGAAAAATTCAAAGGTCTCGTACAGCTTGGGCTTCTGGCAGTTTTTCTTAATTCTATATTCTCGTATTTTTCTTTTCAGGACAATTACATATTTTAAAACATTGTATCAATTCTAGTACATAGCATAAATGGATCGATCAATGCGGTAATTTTAATACGTATTACAAATAATTTATCGAACATACTGTAAAAAAATTGCAATACATTTCGATTTCATCGCGACACATTCCATGCAATTCGGAGTACCTATATTACGATTTTCAAAATATTAAAATCGGACATAAAACGAGATAATTAAAATAATAAATTGCATACGTTTAACATCGTAAAATAAAATTTCTAAGATATTTCAGATATATATTAGATATAGAAAAATGATCGAATGTTGCATTGTGTGATATTTTCCTAATATTTTTAACGTAATCGAAAAAATTATCGATTTCTACGATGTTTCCGCAACACTAATAATGAGATTATAAATGTCGAATAGAATAAGAAATAATTAAGGAGAACATGAAGCACGCGGTATCCAACAAGTGTGAGAACAAAGAATTTTTCGAAGTCTGCTATTGGTAACAAGCGCCTGAATGTTATTGGTCGAAATACACGTGTCACGAAGCATGCTTTACACGTGCGTTGTCTCTTGGCGAGCTGCTAGCCTACTAAATCTGTTGCTTCAACAATTTTCAAGTTTTTTTTAACACTTTAAACTGCCAAGAAAGCTAACTGTTTTATATTGTATCTGCATACATTTTTTATTTGCTGTACGTATATAATTTATTAGTTTGACCGGCTTACGTACCGTTCGCACTCATCGGTTTTAGTCATTATCCAGACCACCGATTTTTAATATAGTACGCTGGCGATTTTTTTTACGAAAAACGAAGCATAATACTGGAATGAAGAACAGAAGACAGGCCTATGATTAGCGCAATGTTCATAAATCATATGGTGATTAAGCAAGTTTAATAAAGTTTACGAGAGATTATTTTTGTAATAAATATGTCATCTATTGACGAAAAAGTAAAACATAAATTGAAGAGTTACATCATACGACAACATCAACGGAAGCAGCAGCAAGGTATACTGTTTTATTTGATTTTGTGTTTATATTTTTGCCTTTTATATATTTTATTTCGGAACAGAAAATAAAGAGCAAACTCCAAGCGCAGAAAAGTGTGAAATGGAGAGAAAAATCTGCTATGTGCAAAGGACGATTTCCGAACTAGAGAAGGAGAGACGTATGTTGATCCAGGAATTCAAGCAGTTATTGAATGAGGAGATCGAAATTGAAAAACGACGATATATGGAGAGAATGAGGTTCGTACGCCGATTAAGATTCCTGTTCACTCACAACTACTATCTCAGATTGTGACGTCAGAAGTGAAAAAATATACAATAAAAATTCTTACTAAATATATTTAAATGGAAATATGTTTCAATAAAGCAACACTTACAATCGATAGAACCGACTTGTAAAATATACCGAAAATTAATTTTTTGTTTCGGGGAGGAATTAAATCATATTTATTTCTATATATTATTAATTTGACAGTTGTCATTAGCTGTGAACATATAGCTTATTTCGTTTTTGATTATACATAATTAATTAACGAAGCAAGAGGAGAGTTTTCGGTATATTTTACAAGTCAGTTCTATCGATTGTAAGTATTGTTTTATTAAAACGTATTTCCATTTTAACAAAATTTTTACTGTATATTTTCTCGCTTCTGACGTCACAATCTGAGTAGTGATGAGTAGTGAACAGGAACCTTAAAATATCATTGCAAGATATCAAGTTTAACAATTATAGAATTATAATATGATTTTGACTTTTTAGTGCTTGCTTTGAAGACTCAACGATGGAAAATGGTTATGTGTGAAAGTAAGAACAATAATCATCACCATTCGCCAGTGAATGCGAGTAGAAAATGCTTTGCTTTTTATATTTTAATTTTAAACTTTATGTATTCTATTTGTTGGATATCGTGTTTTTAATACGATTAAATATATCAACATATATGTGAGATTTTCCAACGATTGAACCAAATAAGAATATTAGTGATGTATTATTGCTCAAGCAGAGGGGCTCTTTATAAGCCAGTTTCAGACAGACAAATGATAGAAATAAAGTATTGTATACCAAAAGGAAATACGCCATGAGATTAATTGTATTTATTCGCGGATCATTATCATCAATGGCGCTACAGTTCAAGATCGAGTAGGTCGAGCCATGGCCTTCTGAAGTTTGGCCTTCAGTTTTCTTAATAGTAATTTTTAAAAGGGCAGGTTGTTAGCCTAGACACCCAACTCCCAGTTTGGAAAACTAGCAATCACTATTATGGGGGGATACACATAGCAGTTGCCAATTGCTATGTGTGGATCAACAGCTTAACGTCTCTTGCGAAAGACGAAGCCCAGTTTCTGCGCACGAGAGCCCCCCTTTATTTCTCGTACAAAGGATGTAGTTTATAATATTAAAATTGCTGTAATCAGGCGGACTCAAATCTGGTTTTCCGTGGTTACAAGTCTGATACCCTACGCTAGACTGTCATCCCGATTTTTTGTTCGCGAATAGATATTCTAAAAAAGAAAGAAATATGATTTCTAGATTGAAGTGAAATATGTGAGGATAAATTGCAGAATATCGCTTTACATTCTCACACAAGATATCCAATCCTGGCATCCGATATTATCGCACTCTTCATATTCGACAGATATTATACAAAATACAAATGTTACAATTAATTGGTGAAACCAAACGAACATTGAGAAACTGTGCGAAGATTTAGCCCGCAGTAGCGTTAATGATGCACGGCGGCGTAAAACGCACATAGCGTATGGTATTCCAAATGTTGACATATGTCGAAGACAGCGTGATCGCTATACCAATCATTACTATGAAGCAGCCGAAGTAATTAATCATCCTTTCCAGATTCCATAATTTCTTCCTCTTTGCAACCGTTCTTGCAGTCTCCTCTTGCGGATCACCTGTAGACCTCCTGATTCGACTTCCGATTGGCTCTGCAGCATCGATAAGAAGCGGCTGGTCCTCCCGAAGAGTTTTGGTCATTGGAATTTGAGTGGCTTCGTCCCTACGTTCGCCCTCGTAACAATCAGCGGACTCGCCGCTTAAATGTGAATTTATCTCGTCATCCAAGTCGTCGAAGTAGAGATACGTGTAGCTAGTAAAAATTAAATATTAAAATTCAATATTAAAACGCTAAATGTAGGTTGAATAAATTTAACAAAGATAACATGCTTTGGAAAAATAAGTTTTTCAATTTACATATAGAGTTAATTAATAAAAAAAAGTATTTAGATATATCTAAGCATTCGATACCTGCGAGGATTATTCGTGGCACTCAGGAAACCGTAGTAAATTGAACGGGAATGAGCTCCGGGATCCATCAAACGTTGCTCTTCGCCGTTAAGTCTTTTGCGAGAACCTGAATAAATCTGTCCCTCGGCAGTTGGTACATGACTCAATTTTTTTTTTAAAGCTAATGCTCGAGTGTATATTAGAGGTGGTAAAACAAAGACCAATGATCCGGTTAACGAGCCACCGATCAGAGCCATAACGATGTCGAATCGCGATACCGATTCGCCTACAACCACGCTGAGAAAAACTATCGCCGATCTCATGGCGCATCGTTTCCATCCGAAAGCTGATTCAACATAATAGTAGGGTAAATTAATTATGGTTTTAATTAAATCACAGTTAAATGTAAAGTTTCTTTACTTCTTTGCACGCTCCATTGATCCTCCAGATGTTGAAAGAGTGCCGAGTAGCCAATTACGCTCGAGAAGCATAACTGAAGAGCGGCTAATAGAATGGCGATATTTGCAATCGATCCGGATGGCACAGCCTCAAGAATATTGGCAGTCGTATTGCCGCCGTATTTCCACACGGCTAGGCAAGTGGTAATGGTGAACAACGATCCGCTTGCTATTGTAAACAAAAATTAATGTAAGGAATATGCTAACAGAGAGAGAGAGGAGTTGCAAGAAAAGAAAACGCTCGGAACTATAAAATATTAACAATTTAAACAAGGGCTAGCGAACTAGCTAGATCTTTGTGCTAATATAATATTTGTGCTAATATTTTTATCATAATATATTATATTAGCACAAAGATCTAGCTAGTTCGCTAGCCCTTGTTTAAATTGTTTATATCGAGCGAACATTATCTACTTATTGTTTATAAAATATTATTTTAATATTGAGGAAGTAGATGCAAAATTATTTAAGATTATAAAAAGTGGAAATTTGAATAAATGGAAGAAAAATATTTTATATTGTGACTCCGCCCCGAAGTATACAGAGACAAAATGCAAGAAATAATTTTTTCCGCTATTTCTTACCCATGAAAGAAAAGAAGATGGCTTTATCGATGTCTCGAGGACTGCGCATATCAACCTGTATCGTCATTAAAGTAGGATGCACATCGAACTGAAAGGCTAGCATACCATATCTGAAAATTCGTTCAAGTAATTATTAAATAATTAATTAATAGATCGTTTGATTTGGTAAATTTATACTTAATATTATACTATAATATTAATTATTGTATGATGTACTTTGACTATGGAAAAAGCTCTTGCTAAATGCATATTTGTGTGATACAAAAATTGCACGTACCCGGAAATAAATTTATCCCACGTCGGGGAAGTGACAATTGGTGCGACATCAGATGTTCGGTCATCAGTTATAATGCTCCACCACGTTAATATCGCTGTTAAAGCGACCGTTATACTAGAGCACGTTGCGATCCATCTATAATAATTCAATAAACAGTACTTATTCATTTCCGGGGTCACCGGGGTATATGAATTATAATAATGAAAAACAGTTTATTGATTTACTTCATGTCTCGCGGACTGCCCAGCCACATTAACGGGCAAAGTAAAAGGCCGACTATCAACAGCCAATAACAGAAGGAAAGATCAAAACGCTGTCCCGATATTTTGAGCCCGAACAGATGCAAGTTCTGTGAAGCTGAAAAATCATTTGCGTTTAACAAAATTATTATATGCAGGATATATATCTCATAACATCTTAGAAAAGTCTATTAAAAAAAATGCAATATAAAGAGAATATTCTTCTTTGCATTCGTTCAACGTATCAACGATGTCGAGCGCAAAGAACAAATTTTTGAATAAAAATTATTGTTACTTGTGTTTTAATGCACGAGTATAATTGCAAGGGACCTATTTACCTACCGACTAACAAATTCGGGATCCCGCAACCAAAAACTGTCAGATCTAAAAGCAGAGTAACGATGGATCGTGCGCGCTGCCCCATCGTTAATTCCGTCACAGCGGCAAGAGGATAGCTGCAATTTTAATTATATATCTAGACGTAAAATCTACATTTTTAAATGTCTTATTGGAAAACATTGAAGAATCTAATATAGAAAGGTGTCTAAGAGAAATTTGTACAGACATGCGTACAGTTTTTAAATGTTATTCTAGATGGACGGTGGAGAGATACCGATTTTTTCGTGAAATCTGTGGATCCAGAGCAGTCGCGATAATCCATGATCTCCCCAACAGAATGGCCGTATAAATTTGCAAACCAAGAACAATGAGCACCAAAGGGATTCCGTACAGTCCTAATAACAAGTACACATATTTTTTCAACAAGTACATATTACATTCCATCCTTCTTTGTGTATTAATATATATGTCCAATTTTTTTATTCCAAGGATTATATCTATCAACAAAACGGAATATAGGAAGCCATTAACAAACGAACAATTTGTGCTGGTGCTTTTATTGATAGATTAATACAGGAATCAATAATTATTACGCGATACTCTTTATTTTAATTAACATTAACTTATTGCTATATATAATATGTCATCGCAAATATACAATCGTTACAAACACTTGTCGTAATCAAGCAAGCCTCTCTTTCATTATACAGAGCTTCTCGTATAAATTCCTCTTTTATTTCTGGTAAATATTTTTTATTCATAATTGAGAAAGATCACAGAGATTTCTCAGGATGTTCGGTATTCTTGCAAAATATTCCATATCGTCGGAAACTTCTCTTAGCCCGATAAAAATTGTAGCGAGATCTCACCGCACTGGACAATCGATCGTGGTAACGCGATTATCGGGAATACGCCGAAAATATCGACGATGCACAGAGTGGCGAAGAGCAACGACAGCCCCGAATTCCCGTTTTCCTTCCACAACGTTGCGCTTTCGGGATTCATGTCGCTCGCTGCGATGTCACGGTACTGAGACACATAATGTTCAACGTGGTAGGAATCTGGACCGGTTTTTGCCGCGATACGCACCGTACCGCAGCACCGAGGTAACCCGATACCGTATCGAACACGAGTGACTTAGCCCGGACGGGAGAGCTACGAAGAAGACCTACAATGTATATGACTTTTGTATTTAGCAAGCTGTCGTAGACTAGACGATAGAATGTACTCGAAATGCTGTGCTTTACTTCGAATAATATAGAGTGGTTGTCATTCTTGATGTCACAACTATTTATTTTAAAAGCGAGTTAGTTAAAATTATACCGAATGAATATACACTTTTTCTTCTATTATACGCTTCATATTTCCGCATTTATTTGATCCTTATCTATATTTGTATTTCAAGATATTGTCAGTGATTTCATCAATTTCTTTACTATCTTTGGATTTATTTGTAACGAATATTGAAGCTTGTGACTTGATATACTCCAAGTCATAAGAATGATCGTTGGTGCATAAAAGGAACAAAAACGTTAACAATGCTTGCATAATACATTTATATAACTGAGATAATACAAAATAGTTTCACTTCAACGCAGACTTTCACTTTCGCGTTCTTCTAATAAAATCACAGATATCTATACCTAATAGAATAAACATCAATGAAGTACAGAGTTTTGAACGTACGTCGTGCAGCTTGCTAGATGTAGAAGATATCTCTACAAGAATAGTAGTCGTAATAACAGTATAGTTGTAATAAAGACGCATATACAAATGATCTCCCTGAATTTTTAGACATTTCCTGCATCAATAATCTTCCTGAATTTTTACGTATTTTTTTATTTATCAGTACAGTCTTCCGGTAGCTCGTTTATTTTATCGATTGCTGGTTTACAAAATTCTGTGGTCCCTAAGATACTCTCATATACAATTCGCTTATAACACACAAATCAACACGCTCGCTTATAGCACACTCAAATTTTTCCCCCAGATATGTACCTCACTCTTGTTTCACTCTTCATTATGTTTGTCACAACCTTCCTGGTACGAGTGGCGAAAGCGCATCATAATCTGCGCACTAATAATATAATTAACAGCCGAAATTATCAGCTACATATTTCTATTTGATAGATAGCAATTTTTTTTCATGTTTCTAATTTTCTCTTAATTGCCCTCGAATTTCTAACGTGATTGAACATGATCATGTTATTCCCAACTTATTAAGTACCAAAAAGGTCACATCTTAACAAACATATACGTCAAGTTTATTTGCAGTTATGTGCAACCACGATAATTACAATCGGACTTAGAATTAACTTACTAAAATAAGTATCTAAATATAATAATTTATGAAAATAACTTAAAAACAAATTACTCGTCTGTCTCGTAAGCGGGTGACGCTGGTGAGTACGTGGGACTCGTGGGCGAGTATCCCGGTACGGGCGGCGAGTACGTTGGACTCGTCGGAGAATAACTCGGGCTTGTGGGTGTGTACGTGGGACTTGTGGGCGAATATTTGGTGCTTGACGGCGAGTACTGCGGACTTGTGGGCGAGTACGTCGGGCTGGTAGGTGAATAATTCGGACTGCTGGGTGAATACCGGGTGCTGCCAGATGCAGTGTGCTGCGGCGAGCTCGGCGAGTACGATGGGCTTGTAGGCGAATATGTCGGGCTGGTCGGCGAGTACGTGGGACTTGCAGGCGTGTATTGCGGCGATGTACCGGCGAATGACGGCGAGGTAGGAGAATAACTTGGGCTCGTCGGTGAATATTTGGGACTGCTGGGAGAGTAGCTTGGACTCGCAGGCGAATATTGCGGCGAGCTTGGCGAATAACTGGGCGAAGTCGGCGAATATGAGGGTGAAGCAGGTGTGTAGTTAGGCGAGCTTGGTGAATAGCTTGGTGAAGTTGGTGAGTAACTTGGGCTCGTGGGTGAATAGCTTGGACTTGTGGGCGAGTAACTTGGACTGGTCGGGGAATAACTCGGCGAGGTTGGCGAGTAACTCGGACTTGTCGGTGAATAACTCGGCGAAGTTGGCGAGTAGCTCGGCGATGTGGGCGAATAGCTCGGGCTAGTTGGCGAATAGCTCGGTGAGGTAGGCGAGTAACTTGGACTCGTTGGTGAATAACTCGGAGAAGTGGGCGAGTAACTTGGACTCGTCGGCGAATAACTCGGCGAAGTGGGCGAATAGCTCGGACTTGTCGGCGAATAGCTTGGTGATGTCGGTGAATAATTCGGGCTGGTTGGCGAATACGTAGGACTTGTGGGCGAATAATTTGGACTCGAGGGTGTCATGCTGGGCGATGTGGGCAAATACGCCGGTGATGTCGGAGAGTAACTAGGTGACGCTGCACCAGCTGGTGACATCGGGAATGGACTCATACTCGGACCCGGACTACCGGGACTTCCCGGTTGCGGTGAGTAAGCCGAGTATGCTGGCGACAAGCCCGATGCATCAGATGCTCCCGATGGTGAAAAGCATGCACCACCTGGCGTCATACCGCTGCTCAATGCTATAAAATAGAGAATAATTGTTAATATTGTTCGAGGCGCATTTAGAAGCTAAAAAACATTTTTATTATTTTGTTTTGAAATTATATACTATACGAGACTTACCTGGCGACATACTTGATGCACCATAACCAGGAGTAGCTCCCATCCAAGGAGTCATCTGAGGACTCATGCTGGACATGCCAGATACGCTGCCAAAGAACATTCCCGCCGTTCCCATCATTCCTGCGCCAACTGCCATAGGAATCTCGATACCAGATTTACATTTCTCAGCATCCAATAATAGATCAAAGCATCCTAAACACACGTATGAAACCATTGACATCGCATCACTATTATATATAGCAAATAACAGTCATTTGATAAAATGCTGATCATAATCAAAGAGTCCTAATGTCTTTCTTACATTTCTTTACAAGATAAGTTAGAAGATATGCAAGTCGCATAATGTTTCTTATACCATAAAAGAATTATGTACACGCGCATTACCTGTTCCAATCCGAGGAAGTTGTCCCATTATAATATTCTCGGATACCCCTCTCATTGGATCTACCTCTGCGTGAGATGCAGCATCCAGTAGTACATCAACCGTTTCTTCAAAGGAACACCTAAAGAAATTCGATGTCTTACTAACTTTCGATCTATTATCTTCTATCATTGCGTAACATATATCTGTTCCTTAGAGGTAAAAAAATCCTATCTCCAAGTTTTGTCATAATTCAAGTTAATACTTTTTTTGAATATACCAGGAGTTTAAATTGTATAAAGGTAAAAGGTCTTATATCCATTATTACTAGTTTTTAAGATACAATGTTTAGAAAATGTAGCGTTGGAAATTTTCTAAAAATTAATAAACTTTAAATCCTATTTTCTCTAAATTTCTAAAAATAGAGAAACAATTCTTTATTTTTAAGGTATAGATATAGACCTTTCAAAGATCCCGATGAAAAACGAAACTCGTTTACTGACCTCATCAAAGCGCCGGTATCTTGTCTATTGATTCCGTGACGTGTTATCGCCATGAGATGACCTTTCGCTGTCATGACGTCGCAAAGTAAAGCGAGATGTCGGTAGTTCACGTAAAGACCATAGAACTGCAACACTGCGTTCATCTCCTTCTCTACCGACTTTCGCACGGCTTCGATGCCGAGCACTTGGAATATCTCGCAAATATCATTACTGAACGTTCGCACCGGATCCACGTCTCTCTCGCTCAACACCTTCATCAAGCTCGTCCCGTCGGTTTCCAAAAGCCATTCCGCAATGGCCTTGAATTCGCCGGTTTCCGTGATAACGATGCGTTTCTTGGAATCCGTTTGCGGCAGATGCATGTAAACTTTGCCGATAGCTTCAATACCCTGAAATATTCAATAGAAAACGTAAAAACAATTTTCTCTATAATTACATTAAACTAATTAACAACAGTAACTGAATAAAGATGCGAAAGACTAATTAGCGTTTACTTCAGTATACCTGCAGAGTCATGTCGCTGAGCATGTTGGCTTCGATACACCGAAGGAACATATCGTCTTCCATCTTATCTACAGTCTCCTCATCCGTGTCCTGGAACTTGTTATCGTCGCTGTTCATTATTCTAATGCGTAGCACCAACTTCTCGGCATTGTCATCATTGAATATGCAGTTCAGATCGTCGCCGAAGCCGGCGTTGATCTTCTCCGCGATCTGCTCCATGGTCAGCTTCTTGTCCGTCATCCGCTTTCTATCCAGTTCAATTCGCAGCAACCACGGCGATATTTTCGTAGGGTCAAAATCGGGCATCTCATAGTAAACATTGACGAACTCCTGGTCCTCCGCGATTACAGTGTTCTGCGGATCAGGATCGTAGTATATCGCCGTGTTCGCCGTCACCTTTTTCAACGTCGTGTGCTCCAGCCGGCAGAGAACGTTCTTTGCCTTTTCAGCGTCACGCGCGGCCGCGCCCGTCAAGAACACTGTGAGTGACGGCGCTTTCGGTTTCTTGCTGATGTTAATGATTTCCTTCAATCTGGGCACACCGAGGGTCACGTTCTTCGATGATACACCGGCAAAGTGGAAGGTGTTCAGGGTCATCTGAGTGGCAGGCTCGCCGAGAGATTGCGCCGCCAATGCGCCGACCATCTCACCGGGCGACACCTGAGCTTGCTGGAATCTCGTCTCGATTTCTCCAATTAGCCACTCGAAGGCTTCACTCGACAGCCTGAACTCCTCGGAGACGCACTTGGTACATAAAGTCGACCTTACTAAACACTGGAACAGTAATGTCGCGTTCTCGTTCGCCTGTTTGCTCAGTCTATCATCCCCGGCGACGATGATACACTTTTCCAAAAGATTTTTTACTCCTTGAATCACCCTCATAGGACTGAGATCGGTCGGCGCTCGCTTATTGATGTGGAATATCTTCTGTACGTTCCAAATCATCCTTTGCAGATTGCAGGGCAGTACAACCTTGGATTCGCCGCTTGGAAAGATCTCTCGAAGTACAGCGCGATCTCTGTTCAACTGTTCCCACTCTCTTTCCAGCTCGGATATTACCTCTCCGGAACCCATCATGTCTCGGACAATGGGCTCATTGAATATACACCGTAGATATCGCTCGTTGGTCGGATCAAACTTGAACTTCTTTTCGAAGGCCTTGTTGCTCACCTTGATCGTTGGTAGATTCTGGAACTCGACGGTCTCACCGCAGAGACCGTCCTCTCCGTAACGTAGCTGAATCAGCTGACCGACGGAATTACGCACGGTGCCATCGTAATGCACCATGACCGACTCCATAGCCTTTATCAAACGACGCTGAATGTAACCGGTCTCAGCTGTTTTTACGGCGGTATCGATAAGACCCTCACGACCACCCATTGCGTGGAAGTAGAACTCCGACGGCGTGAGACCGGCTAGATACGAATTCTCAACAAAGCCACGGGACTCTGGCCCATAGTCGTCCTTGATGAAATGCGGCAGCGTTCTCTTACGGAAGCCGAAGGGTATTCGTTTACCCTCGACGTTTTGCTGACCTACACAGGCGATGACTTGAGAAATGTTGATGTTGGAGCCCTTTGAGCCCGACACCACCATGGCCTTTAAATTATTGTATTCTGTCAAGGACTTCTTGGCGGAGCCTCCGGTCTTGTCTCGAGCGTCGTTCAGGATCCTGTTCACCTGATTCTCGAAAGTCTGACGAAGCGTGTTGCCAGGCGTAGGTTCGAGTTCCATGTTGTGTGCCTTTTGGATCACCTCTATCACGTCTTCTTTGGCCTTCTTGATCGCCTTCTGGATTTCCAAATATGTCTGCGGATCGGCAATAGTGTCGCCAATACCAATCGAGTGACCCTCCAGTAATAGCCAATTGTTGATGACGGTCTGGATGTTGCCGTAGAAACGTCCGCATACCTCGTGACCCAGCTCGAGCATACAGATGTGAAGCAAAGAACCGGCGGAGGTACCCAAAGTTTTTTTGCAGAGAATACCCATGACGAGTTCCCCATGTTCCACCATTACCTTGGTGTCACCCGGCGAGATCCATTTGTATGGACCATCGTCCTCCTCATCGGGATGCGTGCTATGCGTCCGTATCATGTTTACGTTACCTGGGATGATGAGGGAGAACAGCTGCTTTCCGGTCCATAGCGGTTTCGGCTTCAGAATACACGGTTGCGGCATCTTGCCGTCCCAACTGGGCAGAAACATAAGTAAATTCATCATTTGCTCCTTCTCGATGAACACATCGCGCTTGGTCATCTTCCTCACAGCGGTTAGAGTGTCCTGTACAATTCCCATAACTGGCTTGTTCGCCTGTGGGGTGATAATCTGTCGTGGAGTCACGTGAATGTTCTCTACCTCCGCGCGGGTCTCCATTGACTGCGGAACGTGTAGATTCATTTCGTCGCCGTCGAAATCCGCGTTATACGGTGATGTACAGCTTAGATTCATGCGGAATGTGCTCCAGGGAAGCACCTTAACGCGATGGCCCATCATACTCATTTTGTGAAGAGTGGGCTGACGATTGAAGATCACAAGATCACCGTCGCGGATATGTCGTTCCACTCGGTAACCACATTGCAGATGCAGATCCGAGGACTTGGGATGGAAACGCAGATCGATCCTCTCGCCATTGTCGCGAACTATATATTTCGCACCGGGATATTGCGAATTGCCGCGCCTGACTAGCACCTGCATCTTGTCGATGTTGAAGGGCGTCACGATTTCGGGGAATGTCAAATTTTGCGCTATACTACGCGGCACGCCTACTTGATCAATGCGCAAGTTGGGATCTGGAGTGATAACAGTACGGGCGGAAAAGTCCACGCGTTTACCCATCAGGTTTCCACGAATTCTACCCTCCTTTCCCTTCAGCCGAGCTTTGATCGCTTTGAGTGGTTTGCCCGACTTCTGCATCGCCCGGGGCATGCCGGGCATGTCGTTGTCGACGAGCGTCGCCACGTGAAACTGTAGCATCTTTATATTCTCAGAGATCACGTGTGCCGCCGCGCCGGATTGTTCGTTTCGCAGTAACTCGTTGTTCGATTTAATAATGTCCGCCAGTTTATGCGTCAGATCGTCTTGATTCTTGGCGGAACCGTACATAATGACCGCAGGTCTGACGGACAACGGCGGTACCGGTAACACCGTGACTATCATCCAATCCGGACGGGCAAATTTCGGGTCCATGCCCAAGATAAAAGATTCCTCATCTTTAATGTGCTTCAAGATTTCCCAGGCCCTCTCGGCTGAGAGAATTATCTTCTTTTCTTGCGAGTCTTCGTTCACGTGCTTCCACTCTGCAGTGACGTCCAAGCCGGATCGTCTGAGATTGGGTTGATATCTACCGCAACCACCATGACCCGGTTTTCTGTCCATCAGTGGCTGGTTGTCTGCGTTCTCCTTGTTAATATCCATTTCATCTCCACCTTCACAGATATTTTTGCTTTTGCACAAATCATAAACGAATGCAAGTCGCTTCCGCGGCTGCCCCTTCGTCTTCATGACGATTTCTTTAATCTTTGGATTATGCTAAAAATTACAAAAGAGAAAACAGCATTAGTGTTCTGAGAAATTCTTTTATCTTTCTTTGATGTCAGTTAAAGATAACGTGCTTAAGATAATATAATTCAGTCATTAATTTTTTGGGGGATTTTAAAAAACTTAGATTATATTATTTTTTTTATAATCTATATATAATTATGTGTGATTTACATATTTATAATCCATGTACTATTTTAAAATTATTTTTTTTAAATTACTTTTAAATCTCTATAATCAATTATAAATTTTTGGAAAAATGTAGAATGTGAACAAATCAATTTAATGAAATTAAAATGTAAAAATTTCTGGATTCAATAAAGAGATAATATTTCTTCAATATATCTTGAATAATAACTACTTACAGGGTTGACGAGCAGTTTGGAACAGTAAAAACACACGCATCTCAATATCTTTATAGTTTTTGTAATGAATCCCACATGGAATACTGGTTTTGCTAGGTCTATATGACCAAAATGGCCAGGACATTCTGTCATATTCCCAGCACAAGTTTGACACCTGGAATTCCTGTCGATAACACCTTGCCTCGGATCCATGAGGCCACCCAGTTTAGGGCGGCCCCCTTCCATTGTTTCCGGAAATCGTATGCCGCCATCAGTGACTGACATACGACGCTGCACAAAAGCGTAACATCATGTAAGAAAATATAAATTTAGAACATTTTATTTTTAAAACTTTATAGAACATCTTACAAGAAAGTGAATCTAGATATATATAATTTTTTAATAATTTATCAAACAGATTGACACTGACTATTCTTGGCTCAATTCAAAAACTTCACTCGGGTCTACACTAGTGTCGCGCGCGTGTTCTGTCCTTGTTCAATTTTTAGTAAGTAACAAAGATAGAACAACGCAGTATGCACCCAAGTAATGTTTTCAAACGCAAGCTCATTAGGAATATATTTTATACACAAGAAATAAGATTAATTCTTCTTCGTATATATTACTTTCCGTTCATAAATCATTTTGCATACATATTTACGTTAAAAATTGCAATATTAGAGCAACGAGTACTTTAAAAAGTCTTCATATAAAAAATGTACTTTGAGAATCTTTATTGATATCATATATAGCTTTCTCATAATTAAATGCAAATATGTAGCAGTTGTAGAATATACATTTTAAATATAAATAAAATTATATTTACTATTTACAATAGTCGCATTGCCTTTCCTGATATTTTCCCATAACTTCATAATTCTCAATAATACTTTTCAATAATCAACTTGACAAAAGTGTGATAGCCAATATATGGGCACTAATACACCAATATTTTACACACATTTTATTCTTGGTTTCCATTAAACGGACATCACAAACAGCAATGAAATCAAAATTCGCAAATACTACGGTTGCGTTCCAAAATTCACTCTGGGTAACTAAAATTTATAGTTTACGTCACGTACGCTATGACATTTTAGTTAACTAAAGTGAAATTTGGAATGCAGCCTACGATATCTACGACAAGCGTTTCGACGGGGAAGTTCTCGCAAGCGACCAACGTGCTAGGCGCGCGGGTTGCACGACATTGCGCCATGAAGCTCCAAAACAGTGCTTTCTGCGAGAATTTTGTTTCGCGAGTTATCGTACAGTTTACTTACTATCTCGTCGGGCGAGAGGATGCCGAATTGGACGCGTTTCACCGTCCTCAGAGGTGCCTTGGAGTCGGACGTCGCCATTTTGCTTCGATTCACAGAAGCTCGCTCAAACACTGTTCAACCATTTCCAACGCCTTCTGCGTCATGACTCCACAACTCCACACGACGACACCGTCTCCCACCGCCTTCCGCTAGAAATACGTTGATCCCCCACCACCTTCAAGGTGGATTTTCATGGGGTCTGTTCGCGTTGCTTGCACTTTTTGCACTCAGCAGACCAAGCCGCTCAGTAGCAGTCGAACGTGATTGGCTCTTACTTTTAGAACCAATCAATCAACGCAGAGTGTTGATAAGACGACACTCAACAGTTGTGTCTGCTGAACGCGGCCTTATGGCAGCTTTCCAGCAAGCGACACAAGTATCGTTTTATCTTTGTCACTCATTGTCAAAAAAGAAAGATAGAACGATGTTTGTGTCGACCTGTGTCGCTTACTGGAAAGCTTCCTATCATACTGAAAATTGAACAAAGATAAAACAATACTGTTGTGCAGTTGTGCACCCGAGTGAAGTTTTCGAATGCAGTCCAACACTGTTCAATCTGATTTGGGAGGGTCGGCCATCTGCTTTAGCCGCAGTCAGAGCCACGTCATATTTGTGTGCCGCCGTCGAGCGAGCTGCGCGAGCTGGCTCTCTGACTCCTCCGCGGGTTTTTTTACGTAAAATCACACCCCCGCGACCGTAAGCATGAATATATTCCGACTGCTGGGCGACCTGTCGCACCTTTTAGCCATTATCATCCTACTCCTCAAAATATGGAAGACACGGAGCTGCGCCGGTGAGTGAACCGCCTTGATCGTTTCGCTCAGGGACGCGCGTGTTCATGACGAGCTTGATGTGTTACGACCGAACGCCGGTGACGTTCCGCTCGACTGACAGCGATTATCGACGCTTGAACTGTTCGCAGGTATCAGTGGCAAATCGCAGATCCTCTTTGCGATCGTTTATACCACCCGTTATCTAGACCTGTTCACCACATTCATCTCGGCGTATAACACGTTCATGAAGATCATATTTATCGCCACGTCCCTCGCCACGGTCTTCTTGATGTACGTCAAGTTCAAAGCCACGTACGATCATAATCACGACACGTTCAGGTAAGGCCCAAGATTGTTATCGAGAAGTTGTCCAGGGCGTTTTCACTGTGGATACTTCCATTGACAGACGGGCTTTCTGTTGCAGGATCGAGTTCCTGATCTTACCCGCGTTTGTCCTGGCACTGTTAATCAATCATGAGCTGTCCCCTGTCGAGGTCTTGTGGACGTTCAGCATTTACCTAGAGTCAGTGGCGATATTACCCCAGTTGTTCCTGGTGTCAAAAACAGGCGAGGCGGAAAGCATTACCAGCCACTACTTGTTTGCATTAGGATCATACAGAGGCCTGTATCTGTTCAACTGGGTCTACCGCTATTACGCTGAGGATCATTACGACTTGATCGCTATTGTCGCCGGATTGGTGCAAACAGTTCTCTATTGTGACTTTTTCTACCTCTATATTACCAAAGTACTCAAAGGCAAAAAGCTACAACTACCTGCTTAGCTTCAGTTGAGAGTATTATCCTCTTGTATCAGAGAAACATTCAACTGCCTCTGTGGCATCGCCAATTCGAGATAAATTCGGGCAATCCTGGGAGGCTCGTCGAACGTGCACGGTAGTGTACGTTTCAACTAAGTATGAAATGTCTGGCAGCGTTCCCTTCCCAAACATTTTCTTCCTTCCTTCCGTCGTCCTTCGTACAATGCCACGTGCTGCGTCTCCTTTCCCAGGACGAGAAAAGTCTAAGTTGCCTTTATTATTTTCTTTCGCGTACTTCATTTCAAGTAATGTATATTATCGCAAGATCAAGAGATAGCTGTTTATCTTAAAATTCAGAGAGTCAGCAAAATAGGAATAAAGAGGAGAGAATGTAGAACCAGAATTTTCACTTATATTTACAGTTTATATCGTTGTAACTGTCAGTAATAAATATAGTTAATAATTAAATATAGTTACATGATAGCAACATCTCATGATTGGTAAACATCAATCGAAAAAAATCCGGTTGTGCCATTGTAGCAAATCAAGAAGAACGCAAACTAATATACTTTACCAAGTCGGTAATATGAACCGCTTCGCTAAGAGTCGTTGAGCGATTTTTAACATGTACAACGCCATTCTTAAGACTAGTCTTATCCACCGACACGACGTGCGGGATCAGGCACATTTCTATGATTTGTTCTGTATTCGTCAATATGGTAGAGATTCCTCTCGTCCTAAGCATATTGCTTAAGTATAGCACAAAGCGATTTAAGTCTTCTACATCCGAATCAGTCTCATTTTCCTGTCTCGCTATGTGGAACGTAATTTTGTATGGGGATAACTTAGGATGAATATACGCTCTATTTGATTTATCCAACATGTGGCTGTCGCAGAGTAACGCCAAGCAGCCCCAATCCAAGGAAGCGACATGCTCGATCATATGCACGTCTACAGCATTATCTTTATTATTTTCAGCCTGTAAATAAATACCCCATTTAAATAATTCTCTCTCTTTCTCTGTCTCTCTTTCTCTCTCTATTTATCATTATGTTATCGATATATCGCAGTTTATTAAGAAAGCGTCATTACCTGAGGATACAACTTGCGTACGCCAGGATAATGAGTGATCGTTTCCACGATAATATTTCCAAAGGGAAACCGTGCCTCTATCTCCGTCACGTCGAGATTCCGTGTCTTCTTCGCCTCGGCGAGCACAAATCTCGAGGGGTGCTGGGCGAGTTTGCGCCACCACACTTTGCGCTCCCTCTGCTTCTTGTGTAGCAGACTCTTCGCGTCTGACGCATCGACGAACACGTTGATCTTGGCTGTTCTGTGGGACGGTATCCTACCACCTGCCGACAGCAACGACTCGTTCCACCCGCTTTTGGACGTCGCAAGCGTGGCGAGCGCGAACGGCAGTACCTCGTCCATCGAGTTGCTCCGCAGTAGCTGCAACGTGTCTACGATCACGTCGCATGGAAACACGTTGTAGTGTGGCATCGTGACGCAGTGTGTAAACCAGTGCTCCTCCAGGTTTCTCAGTAGCAACTTGCCCTGGGGCCCGTACATAAACATTCGCTCGGACAGACTAAGGAAATGTGGGCCAACAGCCTTCAACACAGCTTCTAGACTCATCGTTTCGGCTCGCTCTCCTTTTCCTTGTTTGTCGCCAGTGGCGCGACAAAGTACTCTTCTTCTAACACTGCGGCGTTCTTCAGTATCTCGCGCCGATCGACGTCGTGTCGCGCCACGTCGTCCCGCAGGTGAATACAATCGTTCTCCAGGGTGCTGTACATCGGACGCACGGTCTCGTCGATGCCGACCGTCCGCAGCCGCTCAGTGAACGCTATTGCCTCCTCCAGCACCCGTTTGCTCTGCCTGTACTCGAAGCCGACCAGCGCCAGTCTCTCAATCCTCCGGATCGTCGTTTCGTCGATGACCGGTTTCTTGTCACCGCTCGACCGACTGTCGCAGTTTTTCACTTCGTTATTGGTCTCTGGTTGTTGATGCTGTTGCTGTCTCGTTGACGCCGTCGAAAAGCAGCACGTTCTGAAAGATGGAACAGCGTTACCTCGACGCGAAAAGATGACTACGACACCTTCGCCGAAGAGTCTGTATGCTGGTTGAATTCGTCGAAGCAAAGCCATGCTCGACGACGTCCCACTGATCTGATTTGACTCAGGATTCCAGAGCCTCAGATTTTAAATTTTTAATGCGTGTCCGAGAATCTGTTCCCTTATTCCTTTTGAGTACACTTTCTATACTGTTCTATACTCATAACCTCTCGTTCCTCTCGTCTTTCTCTTTTCTTTGGACTGCTTTGGTTTGGACTTCAAAACTTGAGTGTAGGTGCACGTACTATAGGACCTATTTCATGAGCAGCAAAAATTTGCGCCGGAAGTGAGCCAAACCAGATAGGAAATTACTAAACTGCTGCTCGCTGCTGCTGCATTTCACTGGCCCATGAAAATCCACCTTTACTGTTTGAACCTATAACCTATAACCTCTAATCAAAACCACGTTTTTATTTTCTATTTTTATTTTCAAGACTCTAATCTAAAAATGTCATCTTATTTTGTTTTGTAAACTTTGGTTTTCGGGACAAAAGAGAGCCGAATGACTACATTCCCAAAATCCGAGATTAAACTGGGTTTTTCTATTCTTAACAATGGGGAAAAAACGTTATAATTCGAAATCGAGAACTGTTGCAAACGTGGAAGTCGATAATTCTACCACTAAAGAGGTAAATTTACTTGTAATTACTTACATCCGTTTTGTTTCCTCGTGAAAAAGATAAATTATTGTTTGTGTAACACTTGTAACTTATATATATACTGTCTATAGTATTTTTATTATGTAAAATGTTTATCAAGTTGTTTAAAGTCATTTATTGTTGCTTTAAATGTATTACTTATTAAACACATTTGTCAGATTGTAGTGGACATTGAGCATCGCGCTGAGAATTATGACAGTTGCAATGCGCTTGTTCTGCCCACTCAAAAGAGAAAGACAAAAAACATAGATAAGAAGGTAACAACTACTCGATTGTTATCGAAGAAGCGCAGGAAACAACTAGAAAAAGTAGTAGAACGAAAGAAGAAAAAGTTACAGGTACCATAATTTTATTCTACATAACCAACATAAAACGTTTACTTGAATTCTTTGAATATAATATTTTGTAGAGAGCAACGTTGTTAGAAGATCTGGCAAAAGTGCAAGCATCTCCTACCGAACTGCAACAGTATGTGAGCCTAACATCCCTGCAAAACAAGGGTTTAAAGCGGCATTTTCGAGAACTTGAGATGCCTGTTGAAAAATTAAAGCGCAAAGCGGATGAGGAGGCAAGCGATTTGATAAAGTCTGTAAATTCTATTAAAATGAGCAAGAAAAAAAGATTAGCTATTCTGGACGGTGTAAAACAAGACGAAGCTAAGCTCGATCCAAATATAGTTGGGTTTGAGGTAAGTTTGAAATAGCGACGATGGAAATTTATAAAGTTATAGTACAAGTAATCGAATAATGTTTATTTTAAGTCTAGTGATAGTAGCAAGGAAGAAGATAGTGATAGCGAAGAAGAAAATGAAACACATGTTCTTGATAATACTACTGATTCTAATGTGACAAGTAAAAAGGCTGAAATAAATGAAAACAAAGATGAGAAGAATTTCATGGAAGATGGGGAAAAGGAAACACTTTCAGCTAAATCTCAGGAATCTAAAAAATCAGTGGAAGAAGTGCAACAAAATGTTCCCAAAGTCCACACGCCAGCTGTCTTTATACCTGTAAATAGAAAGCCTGGAATACAAGCAGCCAGATTGAAACTACCCGTTGTTGCGGAAGAACAAATTATAGTTGAAACAATAAATGAGAATCCAGTAGTCATAATAACTGGAGAGACGGGAAGTGGTGAGTAAAATTACACAATTAACAGACACTTTAACAAAGTCTTTGTTATTTTTTTAGGTAATAATTATAATAATATTAGGCCAAGCACAATTTTTCATGTGCATTATCTTAATTATTGTTTAATAGTTTAATCTCATTATAGGGAAGACAACGCAAGTGCCTCAATTTTTATATGAGGCTGGATATGCGCAAAATAAATTGATTGGAATAACCGAACCAAGAAGAGTGGCAGCGATGTCAATGAGCAAGCGTGTAGCTGAAGAACTGAATCTTTCCGAAAGGGAGGTTTCGTATCTGATTCGTTTTGAAGGAAATGTTACGGAAGAAACGAAGATCAAGTTCATGACTGATGGTGTTTTACTGAGAGAAATTCAAAGTGTGAGTGATATATCTTAAATTGTCGCAGTACAAACAATTCTGTACATATCTGACATATAATTATATATCTAATATGATCTCTCAATTTTTTTTATAGGATTTCCTATTAACCAAATACTCTGTCATTATACTTGATGAAGCACACGAACGTAGCGTCTATACCGATATTTTGATCGGTTTATTGTCGAGGATTGTTCCGCTTCGTAACAAACGCGGCAACCCTTTGAAACTGATAATTATGTCAGCTACGCTGTCCGTGAAGGAATTCGTAGAGAATACGAGGCTGTTTAAGGTAAAACCACCGGTAATTGAGGTCAAAGCGCGACAGTTTCTTGTAAAGATACATTTTAATAGAAGAACAAGCAAGGATTACGTCAATGAAGCATTGCGAAAAGCGATAAAGATACATACTCGCCTTCCAGAAGGTGGCATACTAATATTTTTAACAGGTAAATTATCGAAAACGTCTCTATTTTTACATACTATTATTACAGTACAATTTTCGTATTCTTAACGAATTTGTTTATTGCAGGTCAGCAAGAGGTGCATACTGTTGTGCGTAAATTACGCAAATCGTTTCCATTGAGGAATAATAAAAAGCCCCAAGTTAAAGTGGTGCAAGACTCTGAGAAAAATGAAACGACAGAAGCACTGGATAAAGAACACAGCGAACAAGAAGATTCCGAAGATGATTTCGATGCCAAGGAAGCGTTGCGCCGTAATAAACAGAGGCAGAAGAAACAGATTATACTCCCGACTATTAATCTCGATGAGTACGTATATTCGTATCGCTATATTTTAATCTTTCATATTTTTCTATAATTTATCATAACAAATATTTATGTTTAGCTATTTGATAAATCCTATTGATGACACACACGAGGATTTAATCAATGCGCAGGACGATGAAGAGAACTTTGACGAGGATGAAGATGAAGATGAAGATGTTATTGATTTCAAGGGACTGACAAACGTGCAGCCATTATGGGTCTTACCTCTTTACTCCCTTTTACCTGGGCACAAACAGGCTAGAGTAAATATGTAGTGCATAATGATAAATCAATTGTGATCCTTTTGATGTTAACACTCTCTGTAGTAAATTAAAACAACGACCTATTTTGTGATGAAATAATTAATTTTAAATTTAATATGATTTTAGGTGTTTGAGTCACCACCAGAAGGATGTCGTTTGTGTGTGGTATCTACTAATGTTGCAGAAACCTCGCTGACGATTCCTAACATCAGATACGTTGTAGATAGCGGGCGTTGTAAAACTAGGCTGTATGACAAGGTGACAGGTGTAAGCACGTATCATATTAGCTATGCGAGCAAAGCAGCGGCCACCCAACGTGCCGGCAGAGCCGGTAGAACTCGACCTGGTCATTGCTATAGGTATCTCGAAACATCCCGCAATTTACATGCATGAAAATCTTTAATAAGGTGGACCTTACAAATGATAGATTTAGGCCGGTATTCATAGTCGGTTCTTATTTCAAGACCTTAAGTAATGTTTCAAGATCTTAAGTAATGTTTTGAGATGCTAATACGGCTCTGTGATTGGTTAATGACATCTTAAGATTGTACTTACGAAAAAAATGATCAAAGCCGATATTCATAGTCGGTTCTTATATGTAAGACCGTTACTACGTTTACGCGAGCGTTACTTCTGTAGTAATTTACGATAATTTCTTCGCGTAAACGGGATTTTGTAGTAATTTACGATAATTTACTCCGCGTAAACGAGTGAATTATCGTAAGTTACTACAGATGTAACGTTCGCGTAAACGTAGTAACGGTCTTACATATAAGAACCGACTATGAATATCGGCTTCGATCATTTTTTTCTTAGAAATTTTCGAAGTTCTTTTTTCTTAGAAACTTTATATTTAAAGTATAGTCATATTAATTATGCACTTAATCTTTTGCTTTGCAGTCTTTATACATACATTTCTTTTCGTATAGATTATACTCATCGGCTGTATACGACAACGATTTCGAGGAATATAGCCAGTCGGAGATTCAGAGAAAACCAGTGGACGACTTATTACTGCAGATGAAGGCGATGAATATAGACAAAGTCGTGAACTTTCCATTTCCTACGCCACCAGATGTCGTGCAGTTGAAGTCTGCGGAGAAACGGCTTACGATACTTGGAGCATTAGAGCCGCCTTCGAAGAAAGGTAATCGAACGGGGACATTTATATTGTTATTTAGACGGCATTGCAAAATTGCAATGCGTAGAGTTGAAACACTCGGAGCTTGTTATATGAAACGTGAAATTATTTTTTTATATTTAAAATATTACATTGTCTAAAGCACAGAATTAATGTTTCATCATATTTAGAGATATACTGCGCGCAAGTGACGCCGCTTGGACGCAGTATCGCCGCGTTTCCGGTTTCTCCGCGTTACGGCAAGATGCTGGCACTGTCACATCAGCACAACTTGTCGAATTATACGATATGCATGGTAGCGGCTCTTAGCGTACAAGAAGTGCTTATAGAAGCTCGCGACATGGAGGGTCCAACTAAGAGCAAATGGTTGCAAACGCGTCGTTACTGGGCCGGTATTGGCAATAATTTGCTCCTCGGTACGTAATCTCGAATTCATTTTCCGTTTATATAATTTCCACTCATATAATACGAATATGAACGATAAACGATACGTTTCTGTTTGTGAACAGGTGATCCAATGGTTCTGATAAGAGCTATCGGAACTGCCGAGTATGCAGGATCGAAGGGAAAACTGTTGCCTTTCTGCGAGGAAAATGGTTTGAGACATAAAGCTGTGGTCGAGATCAGGAAACTTAGGCAACAGCTCACCAATGAGATTAATTTAAATGTGCCAAATCTAAATTTAATCATTGATCCCAAGTACGTATCTTTTATTTATTACAAATGCTTTTATTCGGACCATTCTAAAAGATAAATCCTAAACTGTATAGAGTTAAGTAATCTTTCGGAATAAAGGGAATGCTTAACCTCGATTAGATCAGAATACTGGAATTTGACTGTATGCACGTAGCAATATGTTTGAGACGGTTGTCTACAACAAGAATTGTTACAGAATGCCGTTACCAACTGACACGGAAGCGAAATTGCTGCGCCAGATAGTCCTTGCAGGTATGGCGGATCAAGTCGCGAGAAAGGTTTCGCCCGACGAGGTAAAAGAGGATCAGGATAAGGCCAAGTGGAAACACGCTTACAGGTGTGTTATTAATTATCATCGATAATTAAGACCTATTGAATGCGACCTCTCCATTCTAAACCATCTTTCAGAACATTAGAAATGGAAGAACCTGTGTTCATGCATTCTTCGTGCGTTCTACGGAAAATCAGTCCGGAATGGGTAATTTATCAAGAGGTGTACGAAACAAATAAGATGTACATGCGAGGTGTCACGGCGATAGAACCTGAATGGTTGCCGAAATTCGCTCCCATGCTATGCCATCTTAGTGAGCCATTGGTTGATCCACCGCCAAGGTATTTTTATCACAATTCTTGCTTCATAATGTTTTTCCTACTTATTTATAAAGATATTAATCTTCATTATGATCGAATATTATTCTCATTTATAGATATAATCAAGAAACAGGGAAAATCATCTGCCGCGTGTCTGGTACATTCGGAAAGGCCGGATGGGCACTACCATCGATGGATATAGAGCATCCGTTGACGGTGGACGGTGTCAAGTGGTTCGCGTATTTCTTTTTGGAGGGTCAAGTGTGCCCTAAGCTGAAACGATTTGTCCCGTCGCTGCTGACGACACCTGGGAGCATCACCAAGTCATGGGCCAGGTAAATCGTTATTCTATCTCCTTTCGATTTCACGTTGATTCATCGAATAGATTACGTCAATTCAATAAAATTTTTTCAGGTTGATACCACGCACTCAAGCAATAGTACAAACGCTGCAGTCGCAGGGAGTCGTGTCCAAAGACAAACTGGTAGAAATCTGGGGTTCGGATAAAAAATGTGAGATTTGAACTTATAAAATAATATTTAGATATTATCATAGACTTCTGTACAATACTAGACCGCTAACAGGCATCTCGGCCGTGATGCTTGCCGCCATATTGATTTTAGTCAAGATATGCTGTACTACAGATTCTATACAAGTGGTTCTATACAAGATTTCTATACAATAGTCTGGCATATACAGAATGTTCGAAAGAAAGGGTTTAATACTACAGGAGTAGTGATTCGATTTCGGCATTCAAGTACGCTACACGTTGAAGGCATGACTTACAAACTTATTGATAACATATACCAAAATTTAACACAAAAATATTCGCCTGCTTCGTTACATACTGTAATAACGAAACGCAGATAAACACATATCATGAGCAATTGAATACCCGATAGTGACTCAATTCAATATGGCTGCACTCTTCACTATATCACTTGCACCTCGCACTCGCATCAGCTTTTCGGCTGTGCGTCCATAGATGTTAGTGGTCTAGTATAAAAGTCTGTGGATATATATTTACAATATTATATATATATATATATATATATATATATAATATATATTTATATAGCTAATTTTGCATATTGTTTCGCGATTAACGCTGGAATGTTTTAATTTTAGTTCTGTTGTCAGCCTACCAGAAGTGGCTGCCGGAATCCGCGCACGCAGAAGTGGCACGGATATGGCCGCCTCTGTAGAATTAAGAATAAAACATTAGGATTGTAATTATACAGTTTTTTAAATAATTAAATTATTTTATATAATATGAAAAAAAAATCGAAATGCATCAGTTTTAGCGCTCCGGGTGTGTGGGTATACGGCGGTACGGCATCTGAGCCAAAATATCTGCTCGTAACTGTAAAACTGGCAAGCCTGCCTGGCTTCCCTTTAAAAAAAAGTAGGTGGGAGAAGCAGAGAAGGGACTCAGGGCCAGTGGTGCGATTCTGTAACTCGTTATGCGCTCAGTTGTACAGGTATACTACATGATAAAAAAGCTATGCAATGACAATATAACGATAATACTGCATAAGCCGTCTTTCGGAAGAGACGTTAAACCGTTGGTCCAAAGGAAATGGATGAGTGGGATAGGGTTGGGTACGTCCCTTCGAAAAGTCGAAAACGCCGTAAAATACTAGACTGTGAACTGTGAACCCTACGGGGATATACAGTAAATAAGAGTTTTACGATAATACTGTATAACGAGTTACAGACACGCAGCTCAGAGCCGTTACGAAAGATCAATATGATGTCAAAATGACAATGACGTAACGGTTCATCTTTTCTCTTTTTCTGTCAAATGTGAAAAGAAAAAGAGAAAAGATGAACCGTGCAAAAAGTTCAGCTAAAACGAACAGGCTTTTTGGTAGCCTAATATTCTGTGCGTGCGTGCGTGCGTGTGTGTATATATACAGGGTGTTCTGTTTTAAATGATACAGTCGATTATCTCATCAACCGATAATTTTATTGAAAAACATTTCGGACGAAAGTTGCATGGTTTGGAGGGGGACACATGATAAAAATATGAACTTGAGTGACCTTTTCAGATCAATGTGATCGATGTTTTCTTAAATGGACCCCCCTCCCCATCTATTGTATATATATCATTTGAAAGGGTAAAATAAGAAAAAATTTTATTCTTGAAATCGTTCGTTATGAAACGAATTCGTTTATGAATGAAAAGGTGGGGATTTCCAGTTGAGCGCCAATAGGAACCGTAGCATTTCACAGATTTCACTGCCCACGAAAACCCACCATAAGTGTCGATGTAGCCAACCGTAGCCAATCGCAGTGTTTGCAACTCTATGCAATCCGGAAGATGTTTCCCATCTGTCACTCTCTCTTTCTCTCTCCTACTCCTTTTCTCTCTCACTCTCTTTTTTCCTTGTCCGTCTCGCTCTTCTTCTTGGGATAACGATTAGGCATATACCGAATAACATCGATCCCGATTTCTAGAACGGGGTCACCACGCAGGGGGCAACGATCCAGTACGGTGCGACGTCCGCGAAAAATAGATTCGCGCGCGAAGCGAACAAGCGAGCGAGCTCGTCCGTCCATTCGGCGACGATCGCATCGTGCGAGACGCCGCGCGTGTTCTCCGTCGTGTCGCGTGTTGTGTTTACAGCAGTTTACAGTGGTTTACAGCGAGCGTCGAGGAGAGAAGAGATTCACCACCTCGCGCGCCTGTCGCTGGTAAAGTCTATTCTCGCATTGACAACGACCTCCTCGCGTCGTGGACGCGTCCACGCTTCGCCGCTGTCATCCTATCGCGGTTTCCCTCCCCCGTCTCGTTCTCTTCCCCCTTTCTGTCTCTCTTTCTCTCTGTGTCTTCCTGCGTGCGTGTTGCTCTCTCTTCGTCTCTCGTTCCCGCACGGTCGAGAATGACGGGCCGCACCGCTCGTCCCCGCTGGCGACGGTTCGTCGTTTCCGTCAACGTCCATCGCGTCGACGACGCGGAGTGAACTCGTCGCGTAAGCGCGTCCGAGCCTCCCCCCGAGTCGTTGGAGCCAGGCCAGCCCTGGAAAGCAAGGAAGATGGATGCGACGATAGAGCGGGAGTGCAGCGCGTTGGGTGGTTTGTTCCAGCAGATCGTCACTGACATGAAGGTGAGAAACGTCCGTTTCATTTGGGCTCGACCGATCGCGCTCGACGCTCCTCACATTTTTCGCGTTAGCGATATTCGGTCAGGGCGATGTTTACTCTGGCGCCCCCCCTCCCCCTCCTTGGTTTAGAGATTTCATGACACTTAGATTGAGGATATTATTCCGTTATCCCGCTATGATTTCAGTATTTTTTTGCCTGAAAATCCCGATTGTATTGTTATTTTTATGGACGTATATGTATGACGAAATCGTCCGTTTTTCAAGATTTTAACGCTGCTGGAAATTCCCTTGCCTGTTCTTGACTTACATTGGCTCACAGATTTTTTTTTGTTTTGGAAGGAATGATATTTTGGATACTTTGTATTATAATGTTCAATGTTACAAATGCAATTTGCAAGACGCATAAAATATGTCAGATCGTATGAGTGAAAGTGGAGCAACTGCTGTTTGAGTGTTTGCGGGGAATAAAATCAAAAGTGTTCCTCTTGAATGATGAAGAGAAGAGATAAACGACAGCCTATGTTTCATATGATTCTTTTGTTTTGTAAGGCGTCTGTTTATAGTTCAAAGCACTTGCAAATGTCACTGTTGTCATGACAAATACTAATGTTCTACTATTGCTAATGTTCTAATTCTCTCCATTGTTCATTTTTCATTGATTTTTCTGTAATCTCTTGTGAGACTAAATGCTTCAATTTTAAGCACAAGCAAAAAATCTCAATATTGTTATTTTATTGTTTTATTTAGTGTTATTAAATTTTCTTTTTAAGGAAACAGGAGCAAAAGCATTGATTCTACTTTATTCGTGCGAGTTAGTTTCTCCTATGAGTCATAGGCTGCGGTCCACTTGACGCTACAAATGCTTCGAAGCATTCCTCTTCTCCTTCTTTCTTCATTGAAAGCATTTGTAGCGTCAGGTGGGCCGCAGCCATAATATTGCATTAGAAAATATATTCTATACTAGTATTTTATATACACACATACACACACACACACACATTATATATATATGATTGAACAAAATGTATGGGCGTGTATGATTACATTATCTCTTACCAGTATATCCAGTCTAGATTGCTGTTTGCCTAACACTACAGAAACTTATATTTAGAGCTGTGCCAATATCAATAAATGGAATTGAATTTGCATGCGTTATAACACTTTGTTTCTTTTTATAGAACGGAGCACCACTTTGGGAAGATTTGATTTCGAAAGCTACCAAGTTACACGCGAGCTTGAGGTGAAGAGATTTGTATAATTTCGAATACATTGTGTGTTATTATACTTTATAATAATTACGCAAGTTCAAATGTATAGAAAATTCATTTGTGCTTAAGATCTTTCAAGGGTATATTTTATTGTATTTATTATATATTTATGTTGTCTTTAACGTGTTAATGTGAAAGATTCTACATGTTTATTTTATGTTGTACTTTTGATAAAATAAAGGTTGAAAGTATTCAGGGTGCTTTAGACATTTTTATCTTTAACATGAGATATATATTATTGCAGAGCTGCCATCTTGACTATTTCCGCTTATCTTGAGGCTTTTCAGAAAATAGCAGATGCTGCGACTAATGCCAGAGGTAAGTTCTAATTGATTAATTAATGATAATGAAACTTTTATTGCCTATATAATTCTGTACCTTAGAGGTAAAGAATCGTATTTCCAGGTTTTAGCAAAATAGAGTTAATACATTTCTCAATATACTAGGAGCTTAAATTGTATAATGGTGTAAAGGGTCTATTATAATTAGTTTTTAAGATACAATGTGTATGTGTGTTTAGAAAAAGTCGTATTGAAAATTTTCATAGTGTCTTAATTTGGGTATAACGTGTTATTAGCAGTTGCACTATTAAACATGTCAGTTAAATTACTTTATTAAAAACTCAAATCAAGTTGCTTCTTTTATTTTATATCTAAAAAATACACCATTTCCTTATCTAAAACTTTAAACCTTGTTTTCTCTGAATTTATAATAATGAAGATACGATTCTTTACCTCTAAGATACAGAATATAAATTGTTAAATGCATGAAATACATTTATGTGAACAAAATAAAGTAAAAAAATGTGAAAATGTTTGCTATTAAGGTGCAACTAAGGAAATTGGAACAGCACTGACACGAATATGTCTAAGACATAAAGCGGTAGAAACTCGTATGAAATCATTCACTAGGTACGTTAAAATGTTCTGTACAGCTTAATTAAAATTTTTTAAAGTTTCCATTTAGTAATTTCCGAACATTCTTTACACTCATATCTACTGTTTGCTTCTTTCAAGCGCTATTATGGACTGTTTGGTGCTGCCTTTACAAGAGAAATTGGAAGATTGGAAGAAGTCTTTAATCAATTTAGACAAAGAACATGCCAAAGGTTAACGATTGTAGTACTCTGATAAACTACATTTTCATGAAGAGTCGTCCTTCTGTAATCCGATATCTCGCTATTTTTAGAATTCAAAAAAGCAAGAGCGGAGCTAAAGAAACGTTCTACCGACACTTTGCGTCTGCAAAAGAAGAAAGCACGAAAGGTTCAAGTTCACTTACACGTTCAAGGACAGTCTCAAAGTCACGGGACCTGTTCCGATGTGGAGCTCAATAGGATGCTAGAGTCATCAGCAGCGGTTGTTCAGGAGAAAAGACTGAGTTTAGAAGAAACGGAACGAAAAGCCGTCCGTGCGGCCCTTCTCGAAGAGAGGGGCAGATTTTGTCTCCTTGCCCGATTCCTGAAACCCGTACTCGTTAGTAGATGCATTCTAAAGATATACACGTATATACAATTCGTTAACCAATGTACAAAGGCGATGATATATATAAATGCATAATCAACCGTTTAGGACGAGGAGATAGCGATGTTAATGGAATTGACGCATCTGCAAGAGGTCTCCGATCAATTGCAAAGACACGCCGCGTCGCCGCATCACTTACCGCCTGCATCCGAGCAGGTAATAACGGACATAAAAGGTTGCGACGTTACTCAGTGGTCATTGGCTACGCCACCGTCGAGTCCGTCATTGTCTCTCGGATCGAGGAAGAGTTCTATGTGTTCGATCAGTTCTCTAACTAGTAGCAGTAGTGGATCTTGTAAAAGCCATCCGAGCCCATCTGGACACCCGTGGCACAGATCGCTTTCTCAGGTAATTACGCGCCGACAGTATTTTTTATTTTCTCCGTCTTTTTCTTCTTTCTCGGTTTTTTCTATGGATTGATCTATTAGATGTTTTTTATTTATGTCGCATGACATAGTGACACCGTTAATGCATCAGCTGCAATGCACCTATGTAGTCACAAACATAGATTTTATAGCACGAACTAATCGCTATATTTGCCCGCCGAGCTTATTGTATGTGGTAGTCGATGTTGTACTCATTGTAGTCAGTTGGTGTCAGGCCTGCCAGCATCAGCGGCATTGCAACGCTGCGCCACTTGACCAGCGGTAGTTCCCGCGACTCCGGTTTTACATCACAGGACACATTGTACAACCAACCGATTTCCGAACATCAGGTAAGGTCGTTTAGCGATTAGCAGAACTACGATGAGTAGTCTTCTCGGGACGGACGATATGTGTGCAGCGAAAGCCAGTCGTCTCTCTTCAACAACGAGCTCTTTAAAAGAATATTCAGTTTTTGACTAAATATCGATTTTATAAGTTTCAAGAAATGTACACATTAAAATTTCATAGCACAGTGTAGAAAATTCAAAGTGTAAGACCTTACAAATTTCCACTGCCTAGTGATCATGTTGCTAGATTTGCTTATGTTCCCAGTTTTGAACGAATTTTGTAGCCTAACTTTAAGAATGCATTTTCGTACGTTGTTTCTCATTTTGTTCCGCATTGTTGGCGGTCGATTAAAGAGGCGGCTCGTGTTTTTAGGTATCGAATGTGTCTTCTCTAAGTAATCAAAGTACCGGTTGCACTGTAACACGACCTGTGACAACTTCTACTTGGCCTGATTTGCAGGAAACGTCCGCTCAGTACGACCGGCAAAATCCGAGTGCGGTGAACGAACGACCACATACTATTTCCTCTGGTAAGTGAGATTTACATACATGTTCGTCATGTAATCGGGGGTTCGATTCTTGAATTTATTCGTAAGAGAAACGTATGCGAAAATTTTGCTCTTACAGAAACGGTGCAAATTGATTGGTTAAAAGGCCTATTCGATAGCCAATCGACTTGCAACTTTTCTGTAAGAACAACATTTGCACATACGTTTCTCTTGCGAATGAATTCGCAAGAGAAACGTAGAATCGAGCCCCCGATTTGCTAATTTCGATTCAATCATGTTATTTTTTTCATCTATTTTAGCGTACGAAAAGGGGCATCAAAGACCGGCGCTCAGCGTCTACACATTCCAAGCTCCGGATCGTGACGGTAGCAGTTGCTGCCACAGCCAACCAGCCTCTCCGGTTTCTTCTTCCTCTTCATGTTCTTCCTCGAATCAGCAGCTATCTAGGGTGCAGCTCCGTAGAAATAATAGCGGCAATCGTCCACCTATACCGAATAGATGTTCCAGTTTGGAACGACCGACTATTCCGGTGAAGAACGAGCCGCCTGGGAGTCCTCGAGGAAAACCGAAGTTACCGCTTCCGGCTCATTTGGCGAAAGGTTCGTATAACATCACTACGTATGTTTCGACGCTAGATTTACCGTTATAACGATTTTGATGCAGAATTGGCGACCCATCAGCTCCAACAACCGATGTACGTAAACATGCACGAGTTAGCGAATCTAGCTGCCAGTCGTGCTCAGGAGATGCAGCTTCCACTGCCTCCCCCTCCGGCATCGTTAACGGCTCCAGGAATTGTCAAGGTACATGAGCAAGAGCGACGAAGTGTACGATGTACAATATTTTAAAACAAATACTTTTATCGCTTATGTTCCGTCGAATTGTACAGACTGACGTCCCGGAGAAAGACGCCGGCAGTCAAACATCCGAGTCCAGTTTGGAATCCAGCAGCGGATACGGAAGCCAAAATACTTTGCCGCATTCTCATTCGCTTCATAATCAAAACGAGAACACATGGAATGTACCTGGTGCCGCGGCCACGTTAACGACACGCAGAGGGTCGACACAGCATGTGAGCAGACCGCCACCGCCGACAAGACGCACATCCACTGTTATCAACGCACCTCTTACTTCGTCCGTTAATGAAGATCGGGGCGAGAACGTTTGTGACGAGACAGAGAACCTTCCTCCTCCGCCTGCGTTCCTTCTCGAAAGCTCTTCACCCACAGTCAGCCCTACGCCTCAGAGGTAGAAATTGACGTTGCTCTTTTTTTTTTAGTTGTAATAAATTGCTCTACAATTGAAGACTTTGAGGAGGTTCGACTGTTTTCTATATATAGTATAATTTTGTTTTCATGATTAAACAGTATAAAGGTAGTTTCAGAAATAATTTATAAACATGTTATCATTGAGACAGAAAAAGAAGAAAAATCGCAATTTTGTCCTATTTTTATATTTGATATTGTTTAAATAAATTATTTAAAAATTGAAAAAATACAACTTAAAAAATTAAAAAACCGTGATTGCAATTCTCGATGTCACAGAAGTGTAACATAAATTAATTTATTTTTACCGCATAGAAACAGATACATAATATGATATTTACATGGGGGGGGGGGAGAGTATATTTATATATGTATATACAATTTCTGTAACTTTTAAAGCGAATATCTTAGAAACGCGATGGTAAATTGTTTTGCAATTTCACCCACGGTAAGATTATACACATTCCAAGACTTACACAAAAATTGCAAATCAGTAAGTTGGATTTGACCTGATAATCGAACCTCCTTAATACGATGATAATTTAATCTTTTTCCGTTTCTTTATACAAGTCCGCACTTCTATTTAATTCTTTTTTTCTTCTTTTCCGTTAGATCCATCTCGGTTTCCGAGACGGTAAGGACTCTGACCGAGCTCCGTCATACGCCAGCCAGTCCGTCGCTCTTACGGAAGGCTACCGGACAGCAGGCGCATAGTAATCCTGCGGGTGTCATTCAACACAATACCGTGCTACAAATAACTCGTTCGTCAGTGGAACGCTCAGCTGCCCGTTCGACATCCCAAGAACGCGGATCTGTCGGCGCGCAAACGACCAATGTATCCAGTAATGCTACCGTCAGCCAAGCTGGCCAAGTTGCGGGTCAAGGGCAGGGACCGGGTGGCGTGGGCCAGGGATTCATGGCAGTGCTCAACGCTAAACTTATCGGTACCATAAGCAGCAATGCCGTGGCGGGCGTGAATGCGAGCGGCAGTCCGAAATCTCTCAGGAAACAGTCGTTCTCGGAGCAGCAGCAACAACAACAGCAGCAACAACAGCAGCAGCAACAACAGCAGTCCAACAAGAACGTCAAAGCGGCGGCTCCTGGCTTCCTCGAGACGTTGAACGCTAAACTGGCACAGCAGCAACAAGCCCTGCAGCAAACGGGAAACAACGGCACGAGCAGATCCGCGAGTATCAGGCGCATTATGGGTAATCGCGTGCCCATTATGGACCCTCTGCAAATGAGAGACTCCCTCATGGATCAGATTAGACGGGGTACCCCATTGAGGAAGACCAGCGGCCCGATCAACGATCGTTCGGCGCCCAAAATCTACTGAGTAGTCCAGCAGCGATCTTCGCGTAAGTTCGTAATAACGTCGCGTTGCTTTACGAGCAACGTGTTGTTCTCATTCTGACATGATTGTCGCGCGAGATACGATAAAAATCAGTCGGATAGAAACCAGTATCTTCCGATTCTTCGTCTATATTTTTTGCGCATCAGTTTTGAATTTCATGCGTAAATGTACCGAGGCCGCCGTTTACGTTTATTGCGTCGCGTCGCTGTAATTTTAGTCCGCTCGTTGAAATTTCTCTGATAACACGCAGGCTCCATATTAAATCGATATATGATTTATTGTACAATAACGAGGCGCGTGATTGAAACAACGCGTGATTAAGTAAGAATCGAATCGGGAGTAACTTTGCGTAGGTTTAACGGTGTTATATATATATATAGCGATTATATTGTAGCGTAATATCCGAAAAGAATGCAGCATATAGGAAGATTTTTATAATGCGTATTAATATTTATAAAGGAAACTGATTTGATTAGGGAATTGTCTCATAAGATCCATACCGATACAACGACAATACTTCAGTACAACTTGTGTCTTATAGTTCTATATTTTTTCTGCTTAACACAGCTTGACACGAACAATTTTCTTATTGATCTATTGTCGCTAATGCTTAGCCTATAAAACGAATATACGGATCCTTGCGATTCCGCGAGAAAGTCATACACAATTTAATATCGAGCTTGTGTATTCGAGTCGTGAAACTTATAATGCATATCCGCGTAAGATGTTAAAGACGTTTACACACGAGTTTTTTTCATTTTTATATGAGAGAGGCGCGAGTCTGTTTTGCTAGTTTTTTTTTTTTTTTTTAATTTAGTATTTCATGTTTAACTTCGTCGAGATGGCCGTTTTCCGGTAGTGTATTCTCCGCCGTCGAGATGTATCTCTCGGTTACGAATCGGTGATACATGTACTAATAGTATATACTATACGACATCTTTCTCAATGTCGATAAATGTTAATAAGCGTATGTGTCGCGCCTTCGCGAAGGTGATGTATTTTACGGTTGTCATCGCTTGCAAGCTACATTCACTGCGTTTCTTGGCGAGTTTAAAAGAAAAAGAAATGTGTCTCTCTCTCTCTCTCTCTCGATCGGGCGAACACCCCGAAATCGAGCATCGCTCCGTTATCAAATGTTAGACGTCGCGTTGTTAGAATATTCTTTTTTACATACTGTATCTTTATGCGCGTCGTTTTGCGTTACTTGTCGTTCTTGCCAATGCATGCTCGTCGCAAATGTACACTGCCTACTCCTGTCTTGGACATCCGCAGTCGAAAACACGTGTGTCAGTCATCTAACGCGAGATAGACGGCGAATACTGATTATTACTGCCAATTACATTCATCTTTTCATTCCTTACGTAGTTAAGTTCTCAATGGTATTGTAGCAAGCCAGCGCGATGGATAGTGTATAGTAAGCAATAGTATATGTTTATTTATTTCAAGCATTTAACTGTATACAGCGTGAATAAATAATAATACTTCCAGAGAATCTCTATCCATTTGATATTTAATAGCTCGTCCTTTGCAAAATACGGGGTTTAATGTAGTAACACGGAGAGTAGATTCGATTAAAATATCGTTTTGCTGGTGGCAGATTCGATCTTATCAATGTTAAATGTCAAATGGACAATATAATCATGGATTAAAAACGTATTAAATAAATAATCGTACATACATTATAATGAAACACTATTTAATGTAGCGAGAATTCGATTCGGGTGATTGTTAACTTGTAATAACTATTACAATGCGATCAAACATGGGCAACAAATAAAAGATACAATACATGCGTTTAAAATTCAAAATATTTTCACACTCTTCTTGCTTGCTTCTATCATTCTCATACGCGTGAAAGTAATTTAAATTGAATTCAGATTTTTCTTCGTTTAGAAAGGATTATTTCTTTTTTCTATAAGAGTGTCGCTTCTTGGCTCTCTAGGATCAAACTCGTACAGTAAATTTATCTGGAAAAATCAATTCTCAAATGTTTAAGAAAACTTATATGCAAGCTAATAATAGTAAAAAAAAATTGACGTTATTATATGTACATACCCATTTTAAGGCATAGTGCACGTTCAAATTGGTAATAGGGAATATGACACTAGAGACTAACATTTTATGGATGCATTAAATTACCCAATTATTATATCATAAATCGCTGTGTTTTATTTACAGTTTATTTAATTCATTAGTTATTTGCTATTCACAATTATGAGAGTTGAACGCATATAACTTTCGCTGTAAAAATGACACTTTATTCTATTACATATTGTGTTTTCTCATCGCACTGTTAACGTAGAGTTTGCGAGGATATGTTGTACGGAGGGAGCTGCAGAAGAGATTTGCGATGGAAATTCAGAGTGTATTCGACATTAATTACAATATCCTGTGTAAAATTTACTTCTTCAAACTATATACAAGGCGTGCTAAAATTAACGAGTCAGATTATAATGAAGAATTTCTTGGTTCAAATCGCCTCGTATAGATCTTATTGTAGGTACTTTAAAATTTAAATGTATGTGTATTTAATTTTTATACGCCTGAAAGCGATCGAGTTCTTCTCTCGATTGTTGAGTTTTGTTAATATGATACGTGACGTGTATTCTGTTATCTGTTATGTCTATTCGTATTTAGTATATTCTCGGCGGAACGCCGAAGATCAGTCAACCGTAGGAAGATTAAGAAATGCGCTATTATCTCGATTCGCACACGTTGCTCGAGCGTCCGTTATCTCACGTGGAACCCCACCAACCGGTGGTAATCCGTATATAGAAACCTGTTCGTCTAAGACATATCGATTATGCGAACTCTTAGCAAACTCGCCGTCCTCGAAATGCATCAACAGTGCCAGACTTCCAGCTGTAATATAATTCAAATTACAAATAACAAGATAATAATAGTGAATATATAATATGTAATAACGATAGTATATATGTAGTTGTTCTTGATTATTCTCAGTTATAATACTTACGGTTATCTAAAGGCGGGCAAGAACAGTTGGGTCTTAAGACAAATGCGATCGTCGAATGCAGGCGTTTGACGTCTTCGTGCGACGGTTGTATATCTAATAGGAGTCTTGCCTTTCGCAATCGTCTAATCGCCGCTTTTACAACGGTACTGGCGGAGCAATAAAGATCATTAATGTTCGACGGTAGTTCGTCGGCGCATACAGGGCAGGACTCGTTCGAACCAAGAGGTGCTAAAATAAAAAAAATTACGGCCGTTTGGTATCGCCATTTATAACGAAGAAGATTAATCTTGCCAATTAAGATTGATCTTTCCAATTTCGAAAAGAGTAAATATAATAATGAGTATAAAGTGAATTGAAGCAAGCGTGGGCTATATTGTACGTTATTTTTAAGATCCAAATTCTCTGAAGAAGGGAGAACCAAAACGTGATTTCAACTTTATATAATAATTTTCACGTCTATTAGTTTGAATTCACGTACGTAATGTTTGCGCATTGCTCAGATCCACTTCTATCTTCTGTTCCGTTTCATTAGTCACATTCAACAGCGGATTGTCGTCAAAATGTGTGATGTCGGGTTTCACGGAAACCGGCACGGGCCCTTCGACCCCTTCGGGAGTCGCCAGTTCGTGATCGACCACAACGAAGAGCGGATTTCCGTCGAAATCCGTCCCAAAGGAATTTTGTCCCTGTCTGATAAGAGTTGAGAACGGTGCCTCCATATCCTCGAGATCTATGCTAGGAGGTCCAAGCCTGTCGAACACGGGGTTCAGATTGATGTCCGGTTCGTCCGGTGCCTGGCCGCTTCCAGCTTCTCTTTGTGGTACTGAGAATTTTGGAAAAGTCAGAAAATTGCGAAGAAAGCATTGCGTAAAAAGAAGATTTATCTCGAAAATAACGAGAATAATTTAGCCAAAAGTTTCGCCAAAAGTTACAATTGAATGTAATTTCGTAAAATATGTTTCTTCTGGAAATGTGTACTGGAAGCATACTTTACGCGTTTCCATTTAATCGCGTAAATCATTCAAGTATATAACTTTAATAAGAGATTTCGATATATCTAATCCTTCTCATTACTCTCGAATTGTGTATGTAATTTTCATTAATTATCCATATTAGGTGCTTTCCGTTTACATCAAAACTCAGATAATTCTCACTTATAACGTTGTTCTATCCTTTTTGGCAATTAATGAATAATAAAGACAGAATGACACCACAAGTGAAAATTATCTGAGTTTTGATGTAAATGGAAAGCAACTATTATCAGACATGATGTTGTTATTGTGCGCGAAATTTCACAACGGTATCCATATCGTCGCTATTTATTTCGAAATTGAAATTTTCTACCGAAGGAACATCTTCGCTTCTAAATTGTATGCCGGTCACCGATTTTCCGTTGTTACTTTGTTGTGGAATTGCGCGGCCGAATCAGTTTGTGGCTTTGGCTGACAATAAAACACAGTGTTCTGAGTCGCGTTACCTATTTGCTCTATAGTTCCATTTCGATTATCCGGAGTTTCGGCCGCTTTTTCGACTGTCTCCTCTTTTCCCACGGTATTCTTCTTCGCGTTGTCCTTGCCTATTTCTTGCACTTCTATTGGCACTGGATTAGGAATCTCCACTTCTTCGCTCGGAGTGGCACTGCTGCAAGTCGCCGCGAAGCTATAGCTCTGAAAAAATATATAATGCATATATTATAAAATATACTTACTTATTCTATATTTAATGATTATGAAACAATATATTTGTAAACTTACGCTAGATATCGTCAACTCCTGTTGGTAGTAATCGTAAAGTTTTGCATTCGCCGGTTCAAGTCTGTCTACGATATTTTCTCTGGTCACCGTAAACGATATACAGGTTTTCTGATTGATTAACTTGTCGAAGTAAATGGTGACGATACCGCGATCCTCTTCGAAACGTTTCACTTCTGCAAATATTCGTATATTGGATGAATTGGGGAATAAATTTTATCTTAATATCCCTTAATATGAACTAATATTATTAGCACATAACAGTATAATTGTGATTTCGCAATGTTTCTTATTATAAATATGATCGCTATAAAATAATTATGAAAGTAATGATTATCACACATTTATCAAATTTATTACAGAGTGTCTTAGATTTAACGAGACACTTTTATTTGTATATTTATTTATAGATTTCTTTGATCAATTTGGAATTTTTTTTTTTTTCGAAAAATTGTGACGTCTAATTTACGATGTCACAATTATCCGGATTGATTTTAACATATTCTCGGTTGCACACTCACTCGTAGCCGGATCCTCCAATAGAGAATGAAGACTTGTACGATCCGGGACGTATCCACTTATCATGTCGATCTCTAGCAATGCCATGTTACTTTCCCCATCTGCCATTTTATATCGCGTACAGATTGTAATTTTTTGCATCGAGCATTCGTCCAGCCATGTCGCGGGAGCGGCATTAACCGAGAGATCAAATGCTTCGGAGCCGGTTGCGCGTGCAACGTTGTATTTTATATTGCTCTGAAAAATTACGGATTTTTATTAACATTTAAATGTTCTCAAGGGACCATTTCCCACTTACGCGAACTTTTGGCTTAAAGGGGACAACCAAAATCCTTGACCTCTTGAGTTTTGCTAAATTTTTAATGTTACAGTATATCCTATTCACTAATATAAGGTACAGTAACTCTGTCTAGTTAAATGCGCAATAATAGTTTATTAAATATTAATGTTTAAAATTTTTTGTGTGCATAATTGTTTTAAAATTCTGTAAAATAAACTTTAATTTATGTACTATAATTATGTTATATTATAAATAAGAAAAATATAACTATATAATGACATTACAAAGAAGTACATTACAATTAACAAAAATACATTACATGACAATTAATCTTCGGTGTCGGAACTTTCAATTTGTGCACTATCAATATTATGGTTATAATGTGTACACATTTTTAGATAGTCATATCTATCATAGAAATATTTAAAACACATTACTAATTTACACCAAGCGCATTTTATGAATGCAACTTCTTTGCATAAACATGGTTTATTTATCATTGATATCGAAAGAAACATTTTTAACATTAATATTTCCTAAACTATTTTGGTTTAGGGCCAAATAGTGATCCTAAACCAAACCATTGGACAAAGTTACTGTATCTTGTATTAGTGAATGGAGTGTACTGTAACATTAAAAATGTAGTAAAATTCAAGAGGGATCAAGGGTTAGTTGCCTCTTCATTAGACGAAATATCTTATGATATTTTTATGAAAATGCAAAGTTACCTGCACTAAGACGCAGCCTTCACCCTCAGCGAAGATCTCGACTATTGTGGGAACTACGGGCAAGCGAATCTGCGTGAGGACCATGCGATTGTCGTTGTGCATTCTATACACCTGGTCCACCTCGCCGGCGGTCACGAGTACCGAGAGATCCGTGGCGTTGCTCGACATCGTGGTGGCATACTTGGTGAGTGCCTCCAGGCCGAGCACAGTGTCCTGCGTAGACGTGAAGCCGCCCTCTGCGTTGCGTTGTTTTGACATCCAACGGACTGCCTTCAACGCCTCGACCATGTTTGTCTCGCCACCTAATTTCACTAATGACAGCACAGCGTACGCTGTCATCTCAATGCTCAATCCTAGAGACGGTTTATACTTGTCCTCCCACCAGAGAAGATCCTAGCGAACGAAAATTTGCTATGAAGATTACATCGACTGATTGTGAGATTTGTTGCCTCGCAAGAACTGTTTTCGTTAAAATTAAAATTAGCGTCAACTTTTTTTTATACGTACGTTGTTCCGCGTGGCACGTTTCATAAGCGATTTCATGCTATTGTTCGCTTTCGGGTGCTCCAATAACGTTAAGGCGTAGGTGGATAAAGCTGCCGTGTACGTCGTACCGCCGTCGTCCTCCATTCCTTTCTCCAGGCAATGTAGAGCGTTATTAATGAGCGATGCTGTTAACGGCACGCCCGATTCTAAGAGCGAGATCAGGATATAAGCCGTTAACGCCGAGGAAGAATTGTCGTCATCTTGCAAACCACCCTACGAACACGTTTAAGGGTGTTAGGTATCACTTTTTGGAGGAAGAATCACAAATGTCGCTTGTAATACCTTCATATCCTTGTGGAATATCCTGCCGATCACAGGGAAGCATCCATTTTCCAATTGCTTCTTCACCATCCATTTTACAGAAATTTTAAGATCTCGTTCGTCGATGTGAATTATACTCTTCGCCTGAGCGAAAGATTTGATCACAAATGCGGTGAGCCAAATCGAGCTGCCGTCTTCCGAGCTTTCCGGACCGAACGCGGAGTACGAACCATCCGGATGTCTGTATATCAATTCGCGCTGGTATCCTGTGTCGCACGACCAAATGTAAAATCTATTTTTAATTGCGAGTTAAATTCGGATCAAGATCGAAGCACGTACCTTTCTCCATATTTCTGATCGCTTTCGCTCTCAGCTCTGGGTTCTCGACTCCGGTCGCGTCCAAGTAGCCGATCACGTGGATGTTAGGAACAAAGAGAATCATATTTTGCTCGCCGCATCCCATCGGCAAGCGAACAAGATTGTCTAGATTTTCAAGGACCGGACCTAGGATATCTCCTATCAGGGACACGTACGCTTTCGCGCTTTCGGGCACCAAATCGTCGGGTAGATCGAGATTCCAAGTTATGGTGGAGTCGTCGCTAAAGTCCTTCGGACAGATGAACGCGGATTTCGTTATTTCCACAGGAAAGCCTTCCGGTAGCACTAGTATCGGCTTTACAATCACATCCCTGAAAAAGTGTACAAATTGCTAAATACTGTCGAATGTTTTATTTACGATTTCTATAATCTTTTTTTTAAATATTTAACCAATTTTTTTAATATTTAAACAATCAAGAATTATATTTGACAAAATCATATTTTTCTTATTTCGATAAAATATTAGAAATTTTTAATTCCCCGATATATGTGTGCGGGTATGGTCTAAAATTATATTTTCGTCAAGTTTACTGCATAAAAAAACTACGTATTTTTATAGAATTCTTAAATATTAATAATTGCGAAGGAATATCCGATTTGTTCCATTTACCGTGTATACAGAAGCATTTCCGGGCCGCATGGTTCAGCGTAATCAGAGTCGATCGAAGCTGAGACCGTGATATTAACGTCGCCAAGAACTCGCGGTCTGAGAATATATTCGTGCACCACGCTGTCTCGCGGTTTTACGCAGAACGAAGCTACTGCGTGCGACAGATGCAAGTCGAGCCCCGTTGCATCTTCTAACTTGATCTTGACCTACGAACGTCAAAGTATCGTTCAATCAGTTATAATATATTGATTAGTTATTGTCATTGTCATTAATATGCATTTAACATCTCTCAATTAATTTATTAAGTTCTAGGAGGTCGTCTTTTTGTCTTAAATCCTTATATAACTTAAATCCTAATTAAAATTTTTAGACTGCAATTGGTATTTAGAGATAAAAAGAAAGAGGTGCTCCGAAAATCTTTAGTTGGTGATAGGGTGGAATATCTGAAAAAAGATGTAAAATATATGGAGGTAAAAAAAGTAAATGACCCCTGTCTTTTTACAAAAAAAATATATTTAATTAATAAATGATCTACCTTTTTGAGTAGAATAAATCGATATAATTATTATTTGAGTAATCTACAACAAAAATTCTACTCAAAAAGGTAGAATAATAGACGAAATCATTTGATAGTTCAATATTTGTCAGCAAAAAGATAGAGGTCATTAATTTTTTTATCTCCACGCCAACTAGATTTTCGAAGCAACTCTTTCTATTGCTAAATACCAATTGCGGTCTAAAAATTTTGATTAAGCTCCGAGTTACAAGGATTTAAACAGAAAAGCGCGTAGAGATCGATCGATCTCCTAGGACTTAATATAGATTATAATCAAAGACCGTGTAACGTGTAATGTGTATGAAAATATGACTCATCAATATGCGATTTATATTTTGTCACAATTTTTTTTATTAATACTGAATTTTATGAAAATTTTACGTGGGTTGTTTGAAGATAGTGGAACGAGAGTGAAACGAATGTCGAATGCTCGCGACTGTCGCAACTTACCGGTAAACTGTGTTGCATGTAATTAAACAAGGAAACCTTCATGCGCAACATTTCGCCGCGTTTCACGCTATATGGTAAGCTGTAATCGAGAAAAAACGGCTGGAATCCGGTGATGGTTGTCGGTGGTGCTATTCCGAGACCGTGCGTAGGTGAGATACACGCGGTGTATCCAACCCAATCGGTAATGGTATGAGGCAAAGTACGTTCCACCGTCACTTTGCCTTCTTTTCTGCAAAATGTAAAGGAAAAGAACATACATAATAAGGCAATATTAATCAAACAAACAAAAGCCGAAGATGCTTTTTGTATTGTAATTGTATTAAAAAGTGTAAGAATAACTTGCTAATGTATCCTGTATTAAAAAAAAGGAAAATAAAATTTAAAAATAAAATTTAAAAATTAGTCGGCGAAACGATTATCACGGAGTTGTCTTTGATTAAAGATAATTATACGTATAGTAAGCTACGAATTTAAATGTATACCCTGTCGGCACTAATTCCCACAGCCATGTTTCGGGGAAGTAAGATCTGAGAGCAGGTTGATCGGGTACTTGATCCATATATCCCTGTTCGGGCCCCACATTTAATAATGGATACGCCATAGGCAGTGTCTTCGCCATTTTAAACATTCCTATCGAGATAATACGACAGTATGATAATTAATTAAGTTAGCTTAAGAAAAAAATAATTATCTATAGACAAGTCATTTTTCCTAAAAACGCACCAGCATCCGTTTCCAGCTCCGCGGATGCTGAGAGGAAAGGAATCGGGGCCATGTTTTTGAGGCTCACGTTCATACTCCTGCCTCTACCTCTGCGAAGCTGATGGCAAGGCCGCGTTTCGAGTATCAGGTCACTCATCACGACGGCTCCGAAGTCCTGAAATACGGGGAAAGATCCAATGGACATATAATTGTCTTTCTTACAATCTTAGAATTTATTTACATTTCCAGAAAGTTCTCACATCGAACGCTTGTATGGCGTCCACGTAATTCACAAGCGCGCCGTTGTACACCGTTCTTCTTCTCCTTTTGCGTGCCCATGCGGGTGACTCTTCAAAAGCGGGAAGTGGCAAATGATCGAATTCCGTGTTGGTTGTTTCTTCGTGCGTTGCAACTGCGAAGGATTTATATGCCGTATCACGTGAATTGTTTCACGTTAACCGGATATCGTAATAACTTTACATTAACCCAAGTGGGATATTAGACAATCACATAAATATCCAGACACTTATTTCGTAAAAAGATCTGAATAAAAAACAAAAAAATAGAAAATCAGTTGCGAGTATCATATTTGAATAATAAGTTTATCAAGTTTATCATTATAGCAATTTGGAATAATATGCATTAAAAGATCTAATAAAAAATCTATTAAGAGAGGAACTAGAGATTAATGCACTGTTATATTTGACTATCTGTATTGTGTCTTATCATTATTTTGTATACCTTTGCAATGAGTCCACGTCCAAATAGGACGCGGTTCTGGCTCGATATGGAATCTCTTCAGCTGCGCGAAAGTCTGATCGGCGTCGATCAGGTTCGCTTTGGCTCCTGCTAAGAAACGAGTCGACTTGTCGACTGCCGAGATACCGCAGAGAGACCAGGGGGCGGCTTCCACGTGGTACTGAGTGGCTGTTCCCGGGGTCTGAGCGTCGGTATGCCAGGCGGTCTTCACTTTATTCTCGAAGCAGTGTCCGACTTTGATGGAATACGTGGTAGCGACAACCTCGCCGTCCGAACGAACGTAGTATAGTAACAATTCGGAGACAGGTGCCATTGACGGGGTGATCTTGACGCTGAGGGGGAATCTGGAGGAACGAGAAGTGTCGATGTGAGAAACCTTGAAATTTACGATTCCTTAATTTTTTTCTAAATAAACAAAAGGTAGTTCAGAGCGCGTCCAAATGCCCGTTCTAGACTGGAGGATGATCCTACTTTCGGCTCATCCTCCTTTCTATAGTGTACGTGACATAAACTATACATAAACTATAGATTTTTACCCGTCTATACTAGAGCCGAGAGTAGGATCATCCTCCAGTCTAGAACGGGCAAAAGGTTTTCGAAAATATATTTGCGGGACATTCATGAGATCGGCAAATAAAATATTATTTAATTGAAGTATTACCTATGAGCGATGGTACCCTGATCCGTCTTATTTCCTGGTGATTCGACGGCACCTAACAAGTTCCGGAATTCCGAATAATTCAAGACCGTATCTCTGGTCGGCCGGTGTTTCACGTGACCATATATTAACAAGTCCCCCTTGGAATTGATCGAGTAATGGAAGGAAATGGACTCGTTGGTTTTACTTTTCGCCGGCACCGTGTACATAACGTTGAACGAGTACTTTTCACCGCAAACGATCGGTTGATAACCCCGGGCTACCGCCAAATAGCTATCTGACGGTGAGTACCAAGGATTCACTTCGATATGCGCCGACGGTTGATCCATGAAGACCTAATTACGATTTACAATAAATTATAAATGCACGAACGACCTTATGCTTATACAAAATGTTTTAAATAAACAATGTACTCGAAGATTGTGTCTCAATCTCTTCTTTAGAATAAATCGTCTTCAGATTAATCAAATAAATCATAAAAAAATAATCTAATAAAAACAAAACATTCTGTATATGTTCGGAAAGTATGTAACTCTTTTTTTCAAAATATATAAGAGCTGCTCGACGTACTCGCCAACGCGTATCCGGCGAATAGTATTTCGTGGGATAGTCGACACCGGTCGCGACGAAACTCAGCAGGACGATGTTCCTATGCGGCGGTGGAACGACGAAGTCGACAAAACCGTCGGACGAAGATGTGAAGTTGCGGCATTCAACCACCACGCGAAGCCATTCGTCCTTACCACGTACTCGCACGCAAAGTTGAATCTTCTCGTGCGGTGCTGGGGTGTCGTCGTGCCGCGAGACACGTAACTGTAAAAGAGATTTATTTCGTACTCCATAAAGATAGAGATCTGCAAGTCAAGGATTTTTTTTATGTCGAATCAAATTTGATTTCTTTTTTCGAATTTGAATTGACAAAATTTTATTCGAATTGATGCGAATCGAATCGTTGAAATATCAATTTTAATTAACAATATAATTATTATTAGATTGAATTTTAACATGTAGATAATAAGAGAATATTTTGATGTGGAAAAATAATATTGATTATATAATATAAATTCTTTTTAAGGCAAAAAACATTTAAATATTTAATATAAAACTGATAAAATATTATTTAATGCATGTCGCAGTAATTGAACCACAATTAGCCAAAAAATTATAGATAAATAATTAAAATACTCTAATATGTAGTATCCAATAACATTGTTTAATTACGTACACAGAAATTATAATAATATATAATTACTTTATTATCAATACTCATAGCTTACTATTTTTTATGTATATTCAAACTTTTACTTACAAGATAATCAAAAGGGAGGTCGCAGCTGACTACCCACCGATTTGGATCTTCTTTCACGTGGTGAATCTGTATGGTAAGTACATACGTCACGTAAAAGCGTTTTGTCCAATGCGCCTTAGAAATAGTATTTTTTTATGTTTGAAATATCGGCGATTTGGCCGCGATCGATAGTGTAGGTTATTTTATTTTTTAGTTTATATTGACTTATTGTTAATTATAATTATTTATTGCATATACCCGGATAATATTTTACACTTATGCTTTCAAAATTTTCTGCCAGCGTTAGAATAACCATCTTTACGAAACATGTATCTATTTTATTTCATCTGATTTTTGTCCGTAAAAATATTTTATTTGTAAGTATTTGTATTATTTTATAACCCACTTTATAATTCTATTATATATTCCTATTATTTTATGGTAAATAAATATATTAAAAATGTATTAAAATAAATATGTATGCGTACCTAAATATATCCAAAAATCGTAAATAAGACATTACATATATATATGTAAAATAATAGAAATATATAATAGGAATTATAAGTGGGTTATGAAATAATACAAATACTTACAAATAAAATATTTTTACGGACAAAAATCAGATGAAATAAAATAGATACATGTTTCGTAAAGATGGTTATTCTAACGCTGGCAGAAAATTTTGAAAGCATAAGTGTAAAATATTATCCGGGTATATGCAATAAATAATTATAATTAACAATAAGTCAATATAAACTAAAAAATAAAATGTTAACACTATCAATCGCGGCCAAATCGCCGATATTTCAAACATAAAAAAATACTATTTCTAAGGCGCATTGGACAAAACGCTTTTACGTGACGTATGTACTTACCATACAGATTCACCACGTGAAAGAAGATCCAAATCGGTAGATAGTCAGCTGCGACCTCCCCTTGTTAGATAATCAAAAATTAGAAATAAACTTTTTTACTGCTATTAATCAACCGCTTATAGTGAGATTTTAATACTTAATGCACTCACTGAATGCATTTATTAACATATGACCATACTGTTTTGCTTATTAACAGGAAATATAATCTTTATAAGATTGACAGTATATGATTCGTATAATTCGAACCATCTAGATTCGAAAATTTTGAATATTTCAGATTCGAATTATAGAAATTCAAAGAATTCGAATCAAGTCGAATCGATGAGTGAGGTTCGTATTCGAATAGTTCGCACATTTCTACATAAAGAGCATACTTTTATTCGAATTCATGAAGCAAAGATCCCGATCGAAGCTTATAAGTCTCAGAAGAAATTAAAATGATTATCGATTACTTGCGATCTTTACCTTTCCGTGATATGGCAAACCCAGTTTAAAATATTTCGGCGTGTACGGCAGGAATTCCAGTTTTAGGGCCTGATGCACGACTACGGTCCGACTAATCGTCGTCTCTACTATGCCGGTACCGGTCTCGGTGAAATTAGCTATGAGGACGATATTGTTCGGTGCCACTTTCCATTGAGCAAGCCCGAGCACCGCGCCCGATAGAACAAATTCGGTGCAACCATCTGGCGAATCCAGCTATAATAATCGGCTAGTTTTAAATCCGTCGTGAGATATGTCGAATTTACATATATCACATCACGTTTATAAAATATTTGAGTTAGATTTTTATAAATATGATGGAATCATTTAAGTAGCGATTTTGTAACTTATAAAATAAACATTAATTTGTTGACCGACCGAAGGGGTTACTGACCTCCGTTTCATAATGTATTTCCGGGAGATTAGGCTTCCGTCTCCATGTCGGTATTTGAGGCGTCGATTTCAAGAGTAATTTACCCTTGACCGGTTTGCCATAACTGTATCTGTAAATAAAATGTAAGATAGTTTCGCGCAGTAAATGCTTCGATTCGCCGATTAATTATTAAAACGAGCACTTACTTAGCACATATGTTCCACGTAACGTTCTCCGCATCCGCGAGAATGTAACCCGGTGAAGTTATGGTCACTTGGAATCTGGGAAGGACATATTTCTTCACTTCGAACACGATTGTATGGACCAATTGCGGTTGCGATCTCCTCTTTTCCACTTTAATTTTCCAGGCACCCTATAGCACAAATAAGAATTCTTAGCATTGTCGTTATCACGCTTTTCGTTACATGCTTTCGTTTAAGATCACGATCGTATTACCGGACTTGGTTCCGGAGATAGAGCGAATTTTAGTTGTGCCATTCCATTTTCGGTACTGACGTTAGCCCACTGTGCCACTCGCACCTCGGATGGATTCTCAATCCATACTTTTGGTATCTAGAAAGAGAGGCAAGCTCGGCATTATTAAATAAAAGTTCTTCTTTTCTTTCTAGTTGAGTCTATAAATTAGAACTCTATACGAATAAATTGTCTCTCCTTAGAAAATATACCTGTACCGTAAAAGTAAAAAAATCACATCTTTATTGTTAGGAATTTAGAGAAAACAGGATTTAAAGTTCATTTATTATTTCTATTTATTATAGTCATATTTATTATTTCTATGAAAATTGTCAATACTATTTTTTCTAAACATTGTACTTTAAGAACTGGTAATAGTGGACATAAGACTCTTTACTATTATATAATTTAAATTCCTGGTATATTGGAAAAAGTATTAACTCTAATTTTGACAAAACCTGGAGATACGATTCTTTACCTCTAAGGCACAGATATATATTATATTATTACTGATAAAATATTACTACTGAAATATATTATTACTACTGCTCAGTTATTATTGCATTAATATTTATTTTATATTAACGGATAGCGAGCGACGAACCGTTTTCTTCCATGGCTTCAGGTCGTGCTTGAGCATGAGGATTCTAATGTTCACATCTTGCCCGGGTTTATAGACCGGCTTATCTGTCTCGACAAATGTGATTAGGGAATCGTGCTCGATATAAACTTCCTTCTCCGTTTCCACGATGTAGTCGGGATATTTGTCGAACTTTATTTTGAGTCGCAAACGTCCGTTGAAATATTTCGTGAAGGGCACCGCCAGTTCTAGACATGTTTCTATTCCTACGAATGAGCAAACGAATTAACAAAGCCAATATTTGAATTCACTTACTTCTACTTTCCAAGCGTAAACGTTCGAGTAATGAAAAGAAGAAGAATAAAATATTGAATGATAGAAGTTGATTCGCTTAATCGTCGCGCCGATAATCGCGATTGAATTATAGGTATACCAACGCAATTCGAACTATTCGAATGGAAATGATCGAGCTTAGGGTAGATATTTTTAATGAAATAGAACATATTTTATTTTTGGTATCTGATACAGATACTTGCATAAATATATATGGATAGGCATATAGATTGCAGATTGCGCTTGTTGGCGCAAGTATATATATATGGATACCGAAAGATGTATTAAGAGAGAAATATTTATACGTTATATTTGTACGTATATTTATATATTATATTTATACGTTAAGCACTTTAGATCACTACTGAATACTTTATTGCATTTAGACTCAGCGTAATTTACTACCAGCGTATTTTTTAGCGATTCATCAATAAATCTTTCCGCGCGTCCGCTGGCATCATAATACATGTGTATATATATATATATATATATATATATATATATATATATATGTATGTGATAAACTCGGTCCTTAATCAAGCTCCGTACTTGTTGTTCACCCCGTGCCTAACAATGCAGATGGGTTTCCCATGTGATCCCGAGCGATTACTTATTTCCCCTTCGGAGAGAGACTCGGCTCATTTAGCTCCCCCGCAGGAAGCGGCGACAATTTCAATTTATGATTTGTTTAAAGCGTCCGATTCGAGCTGCGGAGGGAAGAAGGAGGAAAGACCGGGACGCGATTCATTGGGCGTAGCCGGGATTTTCGCCGCGCGAAAGTAAATTCTCCGTTAAACTCCTGCTCAAATGTAAATTTATCAATTTCCCGATCGTTCTTTAAAGATCGGCCGTTCGTTCGGGTAATCGCGTCCGAAAGTATCCGAATCCGCGCTTCCTGTTGTCATCTCATGGCTACGTCCCTGAATTCAACATAGGAATCCGCGTGGTATTTTCGACGATTATGCGTTATCGCGTCGCGTGCGCGATAACACATCGGGTCACGTTCGAATATTCAATTATCCACAAGCGCAAATTGACCGTGAAATTCTCAACAGAGTTCTCAGGTAACAACCTGAGAAATAAGAGAACGTGCAAGTCCATCAGGGATCGTAGGATATAAAAAAATGCTAAAGGCCTCTAATATAAAATGACAAACAACCTGAAAATTCGACTCATCTTTGAAAACTCTAAAAACTGAGGTATTTAAATTTTACATTATAGGTATCTTTTTATGTTTCGCCACTTCTCTATGTGTGTTTCGAGATTATAATACCACGAGACCATTTAAAACAAAACTATCCAACTATATCGGATGGTATCATCGATTGATAAAAATCCGAGGAAGGAAAAAATGTACTTGCCTGTTTTGACGACGCCACTCGTCCTGGTCAGTACCTCGTCATCCACGCCCGTACCAGCTGGAGACAGCAACTCCAGGATAACGTGAGCCGGCGGTTCGAGATTGTGCAGCGATAAACAGCCGCTCTCGGTTTCGCCGGCCAAAAATCTCCTCGGCGCAGTAAATACATATCCTCTAAAAGAACAAACCGATTAAACCGCATGAACGCGAGGGACAACGAATACTGGTTTCGGGGGAACTCTGGAATAATTTCTTTTACGATAACTTGGGGATAATGATTACTTGGTAGATCAGTAAAGAATGCGACGTTTATTATTGTTGAGTCAAAATCACTCAAAGGAAGCCCAAGTTCCTTTATCTCTTGGTATTTAAACGGCAAAGCATAAAAGATGTGTTCAGCCACTTCGAGATTTTCCCAAGATTCGGGTTATGATAATTTAAGTATATTAGATATTAATTAGATTTTTGCAATATGTACTGTTTTGAACGTCTTTAAGAGATCTCTTAGACTTTCATGGCTAGTTTCTTAACGGTATCTTATACCGTCGAGTTTATCGCGAGGAAAAATCGATGTGGCTATTATTAGCGCATAATAACGAATATCGCGAGTATTATTCTCGGTCGGTCGGCGATAACGGAGAATCTGCGAGAAGAGTCCGATGTCCGCGAACGCATAATCGATAATAGAAAATCAGAAAGAGAAAGAACTGGCCAATTGTTATCTTTGAAATGGGATTTGTGAAATGGAATGCTAAGGGGTGTCTTTACCGATTGGTAACCGCAGTCGCGTCGCCTTCGCAGGGTCGAAGGCACGGGTAGAACAGGCAGAGAAATGCGCAAAACACGATTGTCTTATACATTATCGTCTCGGGGTTTCACACCGTTTGACGCGCGTACTCGTGGTTTAAAAAAAAAAAAAATCTCAGATCGTCACGGGCATATTAACGAGAGGCACGCTTCCTCCTCCTCGCGAGAGAAACGTTTGAGAGAGCGGCGGGGAAGCAACAGCCAAGCTGCGGACCGACTGAAGGCGTGATGTTCGTGCCGGCTACTTTTATCATTAACCCCTCGAGCCCGTGCAAGGAGGAGAGGGTTACGCCGGGCGCGGATTAAATCGCGAGAACCGGCTACGTCGCGTCGTTGCACCGGCCACCGACCGTGCGACGTGCGACGCTCAGTATCCTTTCCTACGTCTCGCCGGCTTTGCCGAATTCCTTCCCGGGAATCGCTCGTCGACTATCCACGAGCCTCTGCCTTTATCTCCCGCGATCCTCTCTTTTTCTTTCTCCGTTGCCGAACTTTGCTCCTCCGCGCCTTTTCCAAATCCTTGCGAAGACATCATCACCAACACCTCGTTGGAAAATCCGCTCTTAAAGTTTGATCTCTTACAAGAGGCATGTCTTAATAGAAAATAGTCCTAAGAAACAAATGCATCCTAAAGAAATCCCGAAGACATTTGCGCTTATGATCCAATAATATCTCGAAGATAATCGACTTGCCTCAACAATTTCAACTTTCAGGAACTGGATAATTAGCCGTGATTAATTGCTCGATTATTTACGTTCGGATAGTAATAGGAATAGAGACGCATCTCCGGAAAGATCCTCGCGAATTTATTCGACGAATCGAATGGAAACGTATTCGTCTCCCGTCCTTGGAGATTGTGTTTTGCTACATCTAACAATCATCATTATGGGTATCACGTGAATCGAACTTCCTGCGAATGTTATTCCAGATTTTTCAATGATTCATCAACGTAACTCTCGTAACTCCGATAACCCTCGCCGTATCGCCGAGACGCTGTGTCCGCGGGTTATCGTGCGCTCATTCGCGATCTCGGCTCCTCTCGTTCCCGGAATGCACGATTGCGCGTTTATTGGGAAATTAGAAGAAAATTAGAGGCGGAAAATCTGCGACGCACGTCTCTCTTTCATCTATAGATAGATTGAGGAATTTCAAGTAAATCGAGAAACCTGTCATTAAGATGCGATTCTAGAAGTTCTTTTTTTTAAATTAGGGGAACTGCGCGAAATTACGAGTACATTGCGTCAATACGTACGTATTTACGCACGTCGTTGCGCGCATAAACATGGGATCATGAACCCTACGTTACTCGCGTGGGATATAAAACACACCCCAGCTTTAGAAACATCTCTATTAAATTTGCTCTATTAAATTCACACAGTAAAATTTTTTTATTTTTTGATCGACTGCCGCACAAATTTTACAATCGAAGAATTTTTACGCGTTATCTTTATATCTAGAAAATGTATATGTATAATATCTTTATTCTTTATTTAATTATATAACTCATCAACGAGAATAATGCAAATTAAGATATAATGTTAAGTATTAAAAATGTAACCGTAAATAAACCGTTACAATAAATCTTATTTGTTCCGTACGGATGATACAGATGCCTTAATCAATATACATATAGCTATATTGAATTACGCAGTATCAAAACAACGATCCTGTTCGGAGAGGAAGGGTTCGCCGGGACATCGCACGTGATTCATTTATCTGACAATTATCATACTTGTTGTCGTTTTATCACGGATATTTCCGATAATTGTCAAGGTTTGTCGAAAGACGTGTTTCTTCAGAATTGCAGGGCAAAGTAATTAATAGTGATATTAATCGCTCAAAGTAAATAGAAAGTTTATTAATTAACAGAAATGAAATAATAGATTGACTAGAAAAAATATCCGAGTGTAAAATCGGCGTATTATTGAGGAGGAAAAGCGCGGACGCGCAGACACACGTAGCAGTTAAGAACAAAAGAAAGAAAACAATATAAAGGACGATCGATATGAAGAGACACGGTAGTATATAAATCGCGTCAAGTGTATAATGTACGCGCAACAAAAACCGTATACATATCTATGCAACAATGAGCCGACGAGTTAAGAAAACTTTTATAGCGTTTTCTACTGGGAAAACTAGTGCAACACTGATGCACACTGATTGTAAGTGCAATTTTATTATTCCAATGTGAAAATTAGTTCACATATTTTCAGTGTTTATAATGTTCTACTGTGTTTAATTTGATAAATTTTTGTCAGTAGAACTTTAAACACTGAAAATATGTGAACTGAATTTCATATTGGCACAATAAAATTGCACTCAGTATGCACCAGTATTGGACTAGTTTTCTCAGTAGAAAAACGCTATTATTAGGTTGTCGGATTTGAACCGATCAAGTTCTAAATAGGCTTAATTGATAAAACTTGGGTTTGAATTATGTAATAAAAGTGTTTTTATTCTTTGTCTAGCTATGTGTCCTACGAGTAGAGATATTGCAATGCAAAGTCTGAAATGTTTAAATTTTAGATACGTTAGATACGTCATTATATCATCGTCTATTGTCCCTTTCACTTTTTCGACATTATGCAGCGTTAGCAAGCAAGATTTACTCACTAATGCTGCATTGAAAAAATTGTTGACAATTATTTCGCCAGCGTCTCGATAAGTTTCTATGGTAACGTCCCTACTGTATCTATTACACGCACATATATGAGTAGACTGAAAAGCAATTTGTTTCTTGAATCACGCGCGCGTTGTTATCGACCTTATTTTGTTTTGCGTTGGGGTGAAAAATGCCTACGCATACCCTGAAGCCGGGCTTACACCGATAAGATTAAAAAAAACACCCTCGTGCAACCAACTCGAGGTTTATGCCACAAATCCGGGAGAGCCTGGTTTCGCATTACACCGGACCCGCGGCAAGTTATCGACCTAGCAGGTAAATTAGGCCGATAAGTCAGGTCGCGGGAGAACCCTTATGGAAAAATACACTCAACGTCTTAAAGTTGGGTGTGATTTCGGACCGCCAATGAAGGTTAACCATCATTTCAACATCTTTGATTGGTTAATCTTCAATTGGCGGTCTGAAATCACACCCAACTTTAAGACGTTGAGTGTATTTTTCCATAAGGGAAAAGATTACACTTTATATTTTTTTAAGTATAAAATATTTCCCTTTACACAGCCAGCTCCGATGACTTTGACCTTAACATGTTGTCATGACCCTGAGTAACTTTTCCTTATAACTTAACCGACGCTTGCTTATTTCCCAGACAGCACACAATATTTATGATAAATGTTCATAAATATTTTTTACTATATATTTTTTAAAAATATTATATAAATATTTTATATACTTTAAGAGAAAAAAATTATAAAAACTTTATTCGACATATTATTAAAATATAGAATGAATATTTTATATAATATTTATAATAAATAAAAAGTAAATATTTGAAATAATATTTTGTAAATATTTTGTAAATATTTGCTAGAAACGCTACCTGTTTCATAGAGCGCAAATTAACATCCGGCTGTAATATGTACATAGTACATGTACTAGCTAATAAAACAAAATATACTTTGCTTCTATAAGAGTACAAGACATAAAAGAGAGCACGTGGATGTGAATTTTTTGCATATTAAAGAGGTAAGAAACATATTACTTATTATATATGGGGCATTCCACGCCAATTCGCAAGGGGTCAAACTTCGACCTTTTTATTTTTGATGGCTGCTCGTTTTTTAACAGGTCTTTACGAGTACTATACCCCTGTAAGATCGTTTCTATAATAAATGTAGCGTTTCCGAAATAGAGCCTGCGCAAAATGAGGACTGCAAAATTTTCAATGAATTTTTTCGCCTATTAGACAACGTCTAAGAAAAAAATCATTCAACATAAAATACGCTATTTAGATCATAGTTTAAAAAAAAATTACTCCAAATTTTTATAACAATGATTTTAAACTAATAAAGTAAAAAAACACACAAAAATTTGAATATCTCAAAAACCCCATTTTCTATTTTTTTGAAATTTATAGGGAATATTCTAGGGGGTATTAGAAAAATTTTAAGCCTGGTCCGAAGTTGCGCAGAATTTTTGGGAATTTTTTATAAATTTTTTTGTGAGGCAGTAGTAATATTTGACTCACAAAAGTGTAGTTAAAAACGCGTTTCAGACAATTCTGAATCGATTTAGATGTACTTTTTTTTAGTGATTGACATTACTATGATGAAGATCTCGGCATAGCACACGACAATTGCGATCAACAGTGTGGAAAAGGCAAAAAAAAAAATAGATTTATGAGGAAATTTAATTCAATAAGTACATTTATTTAAGAACATATTATTTATTATTTTGTGCTTAGTATATAATTATTCGAAAATGAGTAATCTTTAACAATTAATTTATAATTTTTACTTGGTATGACGCAGTGGACACGTTGAGTCTGAGGTATTCTTTTCGTTCTTTTCGTTTGATGGTACCGACCTGTCAAAAATTCGGCGGCGATTTCATAATTTTTTTTGTCCCAATACTTGACGTATTGAAACGGGGCAAAAATTTTGCAGTCCTCATTGGAACAAGAAAAATTATGAAATTGCTGCCGAATTTTTGACAGGACGATCAAACGAAAAGAATACCTCAGACTCAACGTGTCCACTGCATCATACCAAGTAAAAATTATAAATTAATTGTTAAAGATTACTCATTTCGAATAATTATACTAAGCACAAAATAATAAATAATATGTTCTTAAATAAATGTACTTATTGAATTAAATTTCCTCATAAATCTATTTTTTTCGCCTTTTCCACACTGTTGATCGCAATTGTCGTGTGCTATGCCGAGATCTTCATCATAGTAACGTCAATCACTAAAAAAAGTACATCTAAATCGATTCAGAATTGTCTAAAACGCGTTTTTAACTACACTTTTGAGAGTCAAATATTACTACTGCCTCACAAAAAAATTTATAAAAAATTCCCAAAAATTCTGCGCAACTTCGGACCAGGCTTAAAATTTTTCTAATACTCCCTAAAATATTCCCTATAAATTTCAAAAAAATAGAAAATGGGGTGTTTCAGATATTCAAATTTTTGTGTGTTTTTTTACTTTATTAGTTTAAAATCATTATTATAAAAATTTGGAGTAATTTTTTTTTAAACTATGATCTAAATAGCGTATTTTATGTTCAATGATTTTTTTTCTTAGACGTTGTCTAATAGGCAAAAAAATTCATTGAAAATTTTGCAGTCCTCATTTTGCGCAGGCTCTATTTCGGAAACGCTACATTTATTATAGAAACGATCTTACAGGGATATAGTACTCGTAAAGACCTGTTAAAAAACGAGCAGCCATCAAAAATAAAAAGGTCGAAGTTTGACCCCTTGCGAATTGGCGTGGAATGCCCTATATGTACATTTGTGAAATTCTTTTTTATATAAACATCAGTATAAATAATTTTACTTATTTCAGCGTGATATATGCATGCCCATGTACAATTCAGTAAGTAAAGAATGCTAGATTAGATTAGATTAGTTATATATGAGTAACAATTTTAATAACTTAAATTAAAAATAACGCCAGAAAAAAATCCGAAACTATATTAATTGATTAAATTCATGGCAGTCATGGTACCCTTATGGAAAAATACACTCAACGTCTTAAAGTTGGGTGTGATTTCAGACCGCCAATTGAAGATTAACCAATTAAAGATGTTGAAATGATGGTTAACCTTCATCGGCGGTCCGAAATCACACCCAACTTTAAGACGTTGAGTGTATTTTTCCATAAGGGTACATATGTACGACTATATTATGCGACATCGCGTGAATTAGGAGTTTTCTATTTTGGAATTTCTAAATTCAGAGATGACGAAGTCGTCACATGTAATAAAATATTGATCGATTGAATTAAAATTATGATAATTATTATAAATTACATTTATTTTATGATTGCAGATTAGAAAAACACAAAACATAAAAAATTAATGTGATATCTATAAGCAAAGAGATGAACAATACAACAATCCCAAAAGAAATTAATAACAAAGATATTCGGGTCGGAAAAGGAAGAAAAGAAAAGCAACAACAAAAATAAATAAGTTTTTCTAGCATATTCGAAGTCCAATTAATCGAGCACATCAGTAAATAATATGTATGTTACGAGCAATTTGATTAATTCGGTCATTATGCATAATGGCCGGGCAATATGCATAATGCCCACAGATAAGTAGGAAATGTGATTAACATATTAAAATATCTTTCTAAAAAAAATGGCAGTCTGTCTATAATTTCAACTTTCGGTAAATGTCTACAATTAGGGCCCCAACGAGAAATTAATTGAAAAGAGGTAAATTCTATGTATTTTTGCCCATCGAATCCAAAACTGTTGATAAAATTTGGGAGTCGCTAGAATTTTTTAAGATATCATTAAGAAAATAAGAAAGAACACACTAAACTCGGATATTTGATTTTTTTATTTATCAAATATGGATTAATTATTACTCATTGTCGGTTGTATTCTCTTCCGGTGGAAAAAATTTTCCGATGACTTCGAAAAAAGCAACTATTCTGTCGCTAAACTTATACATAGGTTAGTGACGCACTTTAAAAGTATTTAACTGAATTTTTTAAGTGGACGAGTCAAGCGTGGACCCCCATATGCGGGTAGTACCTATGATCATACACTGAGAAAAACTCGGAGAAAAAGGTTTCTTTGGACCAAATAAGGCTCGTTAAACAGATAATAAATGGCATGGTTGGATATGGCGAATCGAATATTTTGTTGAATCAATGCAATCGTTGGTTTGTGATAATAGTGAATATTCTGTTGCCCCAAATTAATGTACTTTAATACAACGTTAATGTGAGACAGGCTGTTTTATTTTATTAAATTTTATCAATGTATTATCATAAGTTATATTTAATATTTATTAATTATACATATTACAGCCTTCACCCGACGCAGCCGGGTCCGTAGCCGTCGGGGCTCTAAGTTTACAAAATTCTTATAAAAGAAAGATAACTGGGCGCCAGCCAATTTTTACAAAATTGACAAAAGGGTACACAACAAAACTCAGGGGTGGATGGTCGGAGGGACCCTCAGATATGACTTGAATTAGATTCACGCTTATTACTAGTTCATATATTTAACAAATTATATAATTATGACTCAGGCAAGAGAATACAGATTTATTATGATACTCACAGTTGCCGACAGGAACTTCTCGACAAGTTCTTATATACAATATTATATATTTCGGTGACGAAGTACGACGTTTAGTACAATTCAATAGTATCACACAATTCAATAAGGAACAGCGGTCCGACTACTCGGGGGAACGACTCCCGGAATCACAAATATAGTGACGCTAGCACAGCTTTCCGGAGAGTAAGCTTTCCGGCGATCCGGTGCTCCGGCGAAGGCCCAGCTTAGGCCGCTTTGATAACTGGCGCGTGCGCGTCTCGTTAATTTCGCCGGTGGGCCTAATGATTTTCGGGCAGCCCCGTCAATTTCCCGGCTTTCTCCGGCGACAGCTGGTTTGGCATCCTTGTCCGCCTTATGAGCGTGGCTGATCTCGCAAGGTCTTCTCCTTGCTCTTACAATTGCTGGCACGGGTCGTTCATTCCCACCGATAGTTCCTCTATACCGTATCTCGTCTTAAGATTTTGAAATAATACGTTTCCTGTGTCACTCTAAGCCTGAGTCACTCTAAGCATCAACATAATATTTATACAGAATAACATCATATGTACGCCAAAAGAACTCCCGACGAGTCGGATCGCGTCGATGTTGAGGGAATATGATTATACTGTTACAAATGAATCTGAGCGCAACTCACGGAACCGAACACGAAACAAAGCAAGATTTCTTATCTATTAAGAAATATAGAGTTGTATGAAATAAATCATGTCAACTATATCGCCGAGTTGACACAAATATGAATGATAAAGTAAATTAGCAATACCAACAAAACATTCATTTATATTAAATATAATTCGTTTGCTTGAAATAAATATTTTAGAAAAGTGTCAACTAAATATATTTAATTGGCATACAGAAACCTTTTTCTCAGTGTATGCTTCCTAGATTATCAGAAGGCGTTTGACTGTATAGATTGGCCGCGGTTGTGGAGGGTCATGGTCGAAATGAGAATCCCAAAGTACCTGGTGTTCTTAATTAAAAATCTCTATGAGGCAAATTTGACAAGAATGCGCTTTGAGTTGGATGACTCCTCTCCATTTAAAATTGAAAGAGGAATGCGCCAGGGATGTATACTATCGCCAGGGTTGTTCAACATCTATGGGGAATTTATAATAAAAAGAGCATTGAAAGGTTGGAAAAGCGGAATAGTTATTGCGGGTAAAAAAATATCGAACCTGAGATACGCGGATGACACCACTCTGATTGCGGCAACGGAGCAGGAAATGGTCGACATGCTGCATCGTATTGAGAGCGAAAGCAGAAAGTTTGGACTCAAAGTTAATACGCAGAAAACTAAGATCATGATAATCGACCGCTCACCAGTTGCTGCGGCTGACGGGTGCATTGGACAACCTTGAACCGTCGAGGAGTGTACTTGGGCTTGTTAATCACTCACTAATAATGGCACCTGCGAGGCTAAAATTAGAAGAAGGATTGCGATGGGCAAGAGTGCGGCTAGCCGGCTAACTGGAATCTGGAAGAACTATATCTAAATCCACTAAAGTGAGGCTTATGCGCGCGCTCGTGTTCGCCGTGTTCATATATGAGTCTGAGACGTGGACAATTAGAGCGTCAGACAGGAGGAGGATCGATGCTTTTGAGATGTGGAGTTGGAGACGCCTGCTCCGCGTCTCGTGGACAGCCCACAGAACGAATGAATCCATTCTCTGCGAACTGAAAATCAAGACCAGGCTCTCGGCTGTGTGCCTGAGGAAAACCTTGCAGTTCTTTGGTCACATCGCACGACGAGGAGAAGATAACTTGGAGAGACTGATAGTGTCTGGGAATGTGGCAGGATGTAGAGCCAGGGGACGTTCACCTACGCGCTGATGGACGGATCAGATACAAAAGACGGTCACAACAGAACGGTCAAATATGACCAGTCAAATCTGAGAAGAGCAGAGGACCGCACCCAGTGGAAGAAGATGATGGATTATTTGGGATTTGATCACGACCCTCAGTCATGGAGGAATCGACTAGAGACTAGAGAGAGAGAGAGAGATAATATTGAAAAAACTGCCTAGTCGTTGGAGTTAGAGAAGTAGTAGGCACTTTATGTAGATTTTTTGACAAGTTTCCTGCGTAGAGCTGACTTTTCTTTATATACGGTGGCATCAAACTGATTTTGAGTTCGTTGCAAAATCAATGTGATGAGTTTCTTTTTTCCCCTCAATTCTTTAATCTTTTTTTTTTATTTGGGGCTTTTACGTTTTCCTCGGCAGCGTTTGAAATAGAAAATACTCAATAATTTAAGACAAACTCATATATTTAACTTAACGTGTATTTTTTAAATAAAAATTTGGTGATGATTCTTGAATCACAGGATCAAGTAGTTGCTCGTAGGTCACTTTTTTACAGTAGCGAGTGGGAACTCGAACATTTATTCCAAAGTCTAACGATGTTTTTACAAAAAAATTCTTGCTTAATTTTTATTCTTTTAATCGCTCTAAATATAATTTTATTGGATATGTCTACCTTATCTGTCTTAAGGAAAGTCTTCCTTTTGTAGTTACGCACCATTATCTATTTATAAAAGAACAATTCGTCATTGAAGTGTGGACACATTGTCCCATCAAAAATAGGACAGATAGTCCCGACCACGTTTTTCAGTCTTTAACATGTTGCCAATTTTAGATAATGCGGAATTAAGATTTGACGCTTCTCACACTTGATAACTATATATTAATTAATAATATTATGAATTGCTTACTTTAATTTGAGTTAAACTATTGTCGCACAGCAAATTTTTCGACCGTCGAAAAATGTAAATAATTGTTTTCGCTTTTCTTTTAACGCGTATATAGCGTCTACGAGAGGCATCGTAAGAAAACATTTAAATATCTTACGTAGGGCATTTTTCAACTACTTGTTACAATGGTAAAGACATCTATCTCTTAAAACTTGAGATAACAGTACTGTGGACACATAGCCCCCGTAGACAGATAGCCTCGGTCTCCCCTACACACATCAGCACACATATAAGCAAATTACCTTCCTTAGTAGTGACATGTATATTTTTCAAACTTTTTTGTTCATAACTTTTAAATAAGTAATGAGCAACGATTAAGTTAGAAGGAAAAATTACTCAGGGTCCATTTCCTTGACAATATATGTCAAGATCAAGGTCATCGGGGTTGGCTGTGTAAAAGAAAATATTTATCATTTATAGAAATAATTATTATCATTATTTTTATTGAATTTATTATTTTTATCAGAATCGTTATTTTTATTAGATTTTGGGGTAAAAATCAAGATAAGAAGAGGCACCGCCAATGATCTTGACCTTGATCGACATATTAATTGTCAAGAACATCCTGAGTAACTTTTCCTTATAACTTTCCAAACAGCACACATGTCCAAAATCGGGACACATAAGATGTCTGAAACACATCTTTTAGACGTCTTAAGGAGGTTCAATCATTACTTGTGAGTCAAAAGTGCGACTGAAATAAATGTCATTACAGCGATCCCGAATTATATGCAATATTAATGTAATGAATTGTGGATGCTACTTACGTGCTATATTCTTCGTCAATTATTAGTGTATAGAATATTAACAAACATATACTGGGGTATGAGAGCGTCAACGACTCGGGAATCGCTTATTCTACGCTGGGACCTGAACTTTGTGACGATAAAGCTTTCAATCCACATGGTAAAGTCCGATTTTTAAAGTCTTTACACAATCCTTGATGTTTCATCTATCAAATGCAAGTTTTCAAAGTCCTGAAAGTTAACTAATTGTGTACTAAACCACTGATAATCTACCTCGGTGCGGCTTTCTCCATAAGGGTATAGGCTAAAAGTGGTCAACTTCTGAATAATATTACAAAAAAACTATATGGTCAATATTGCTCAAGTTTTGCGATTATTTGTGTAAAGTGTTTATGTAAATCATATAAAAAAATTAAGGCTCGAAGTTAACTTTCGAGTATAGAAAGCTTATTGTTACAAAGTGACAAGTTCTAACCTATAATGTTGGCCAAATAAGCGATTCCCGAGTCGTTGACGCTCTCATACCCCAGTATATGTTTGTTAATATTCTATACACTAATAATTGACGAAGAATATAGCACGTAAGTAGCATCCACAATTCATTATACTAATATTGCATATAATTCGGGATCGCTGTAATGACATTTATTTCAATCGCATTTTTGACTCACAAGTAATGATTGAACCTCCTTAAGCAGGTTCTACATTGGTCGTATCGTAGCATAATTTGTAAGAAATTGACTAATCACAGTCGATTATTCTCCTCAAATTTGACTGTAATCAATTTCTTACGAATTATGCTACGATACGCTCAATGTAGAACCGGTTTTACGCGAAATAACGGCTAAAAGACGTCTTATATCCTTTTGTCTTATGTCGATTTTGGACATGTGTGTAGTCTGGGAAGTAATAAGGAAAAGTTACTCAAGATCATGTCCTTGACAACCTCGTTGATAACAGGTCAAGGTCAAGATTATTGGAGGTGCCTTCCTTTATCTTTATTTTTATCCCATAATCTAATAAAAATAATAATTCTGATAAAAATAATAAGTTTAATAAAAATAATAATAATTATTATTTCTATAAATTAATTAATACAAATATAACTGAGGTACGTAAATGTAATATTATAATTTTCTGTACACTTTTTCACTTACACAACAAGTGTAATATAGGTAGAAATATCCCAGTAACCAAGGAACATATTTACATACACTTGTTGTGTGGGTGGGAAAGTGTACATACAGAAAATTATAATATAAAAGATATACCATTAATACGAACGAGTTTCCCTGAATTGCACAACAAGAAAAACATATCGATGAATCCTCCAAATCGAGATTAGAAGTCTAATATTAGACTTCTAATCTCGATTTGGAGAATTTATTGATGTTTTTCTTGTTGTGCAATTCAGGGAAACTCGCGTTTTCACATTGGTATCAATGGTATATCTTTTATATGAAGCACATCTTGTGATGAGTTGAAAGCGATCGCTGTAACTCGAGACGCCATATTAGGATAAAAGTAGATAAGAAAATCTGTAATTCCGTAATCTTTTTCTCGTTTTCTATATAAAATCGAAGTTTTCCTGAAATTTTGGTCCAAGTTAGAGGTCGATACGTTGACCCATTCAAAAGTTATTTAGGTTCAAAAATAACTCTAAATAACTCCCGAATGAGTTAACGTATCGACCTCTGGTTTGCGCCAAAATTTTTCTTTTTTATGCCCTTTTAAAAAATATACTACAATATGGGGGGTTTCACTTAAAAATTTTTTATAGTGTCCCAGGAAGCACCGACTCTCAAAAATTTTAAATGAAACCCCCTGTATTGTATAGTATATTGTTTGAATGAGCATAAAAGAAGAAAATTCCTGGCGCAAACCAGAGGTCGATACGTTAACCCATTCGGGAGTTATTTAGGGTCAACGTTCGAAAAAAACAATTTTCGAACCTAAATAACTTTTGAATGGGTCAACGTATCGACCTCTAACTTAGACCAAAATTTTTCTTATTTTATGCCCTTTCAAAGGATATACTACAATATGGGGGGTTCTATTTAAAAAATTGAAGGTGACTTTCACGTGACCTTCAAACAACTATTAAAGGTCAAACTAATGACACCATCTTATGTGCCCCTCGAAACCGTACAACTTTTGTCTGAAACATTTTTGCTGAAAATGCTTCGTTGAAGAATTATCAAGGTGCGTTTTTTAAAATAAGACACCCTGTATAACTAGATATGAACAATAGATCATATAAGGAAGTATATATAAGGAGAGAGAGAGGGAGAGAGGGAGAGAGAGAGAGGAGAGAGAGAGAGAGAGAGAGAGAGAGAGAGAGAGAGAGAGAGAGAGAGAGAGAGAGAGAGAGAGAGAGAGAGAGAGAGAGAGAGAGAGAGAGAGAGAGAGAGAGAGATTATTTGCGTGTCTTACTACACATGTCCTCCGGGGCGAAGCCCGGGTAACCAGCTAGTGTATGGATACATATAAGATTCATATGGAAGTATATATAACTCTATATGATTATATATTTATCCATGTAGATTATATATAATTACATAATCATATATACTTTAAATTCGAATTATCCAATAGATGGCATTCAATAGAATTTCTTTCTCGTATTGAAAATTTGACGAACAATGGTATAAAAACGGTACCAAGAGACACGGCACTGTCTCACGTCAAGCAGTGCCAAGTTATAATATATGGAATAAATCATTTCACTTTTGATTCTACAGCTTTTGAAAAAAATATACATCTTAATTTATCAATGCTTTATTATCGAAGTTAACATGCAGTTATTTTTTAATATATATTGACTATATATGGTTATATATGATTATATATATTTACATATATATAAAATATCATTATATATGTTCATATATGATTATAACTCGTAAACTATTATTTACTGTATATCCCCGTAGAGTTCACAGTCTAGTATCTTACGGCGTTTCCCATACAGCACAAAATATTTTCAAAAAATATGTCTAAATATTTCTATAAAAATATTGCAAAAAACATTTTAAAATGGTTTTGGGAATATTTTAAAATGATTTAAAAATATTTTGTGATAACGTTTGTAAAAATATTTTAAGAATCTTTTAGGAATATTTTTTAAAATGTTTTTATTTACCATCCAGATATTTTCTTAAATATTTGAAATATATTTTTAAAATATTAATTAAAATCTACATATATATTGTTTTATAATCTTGTTTCAAAATATTTAAAAAATATTATTTTAAATTTTTTAAGTTTCCTCGCGGCGTGTTGCTTTTGTGCCGCGGTCGTTACCTCTGGCGCAGCCTAAGCAAAAGTTTTCTAAGTCCTCTCGCTGCGTATTGCTTTCGCGCCTCGGTCATTACCTCCGGCGTCGTCCAAGCAAAAGTTTTCCAAGTTCCTTCGCGGCGTGTTGCTTTTGCGTCGCGGTCGTTACTTCCGACGCCGCCCGAGCATTTCTAAGTCCTCGCGGCGTGTTGCTTTCGTGCTGCAATCGTTACCTCCGGTGCCGCCCGAGCAAAAATTTTCTAAGTTCTCTCGCAGCGTGTGGCTTTCGCTGGAACGAATCGGTACAGCGTCCAAGTTCTGTCGGATTAAACCTTAACATTTTTTTACAGCAAGAGCTATAATTTAGCAACCCATGTGCGAATGTCGGACTTCTGCCAGAGTTGTCTGCATGGCCCAGAAGTGGCACAATATTGGCTGCCAAGACTTGATGGGTGGTACTGCCCCAGTGCGGATAAACCGCTAGATCAGTATTGTGCCAGTCTCGGTGACCAGTACCCCCATCCAACCATATTCTGTTCCGAGGCCAGTCTCGTCTCAGTACTGACCGTGTATAAGGCCAGAAATGATATTGCTCTATGGCCAAGAGTCGGCTCAGTACTGGGCATGTATTGGGTCAATTTAGAAAATTTTCGCTCAGCGCCGGAGGTAACAACCGCGCGAAAGCAACACGCCGCGAGGGACTTAGCGTTTTGCTCGAGCGTCGCCGGAGGTAACAACCGCGCGAAAGCAACACGCCGCGAGGGGACTTAGCTTTTTGCCCGAGCGGCGCCGGAGGTAACGACCGCGGCACGGAAGCAACACGCCGCGAGGGGACTTTTCGCTAGAGCCGGAGGTAACGACCGCGTTCGTGCCTCTCGACTACAAGTATCCCGAATTATGGTGTCATTCGTCTCGCTTTGCGTCAACATGGCGTATCGTCAACCCCCGAGCTGCCGGATATCTCGTACGGTAATCGAATTTGCGTCGTCGTCGCTCTCAGCGGTCAAGTCCCGATGGTCTCGATATTTCGTCACCGGCGCCCGTAAGCGGCCGTAAGACCGTGCGTCGCCGACCGCTCGGCCGGCCGGTTGGGTACTATAAGAAGTGCGGTGCGCTCGGCAAGCCGAGCGACACGAGCGATACGTTTGGACGTACAAACGCGTTTCGCTTGGTCCGTACAAATGTGTAAAACGTTTGTGGAATACGGCTTTATCATGCATGTTGTTAACGTTATTATATTAATATTATATTATGTTAAATATACGAATTTTATATTAATAAATAATTATTACATTAATTGTAATTGCGTTATTTTATATTATTTTTAATATTTACCGGTTATTATCATTACACTATTTTGAACACTATAAAGATATGTTATATAGGAGTATAAGCAACAAGAAAGCGTCAGAATCAAAGGATCACCACACACACTAGTCCGTTCGACCATCGATGTCAAGCGACGTTAGGTGCGGTATTGACTCGGATAGGTGACCGCGCGGCTGTATGCACACACGACATATACATAATAAATGTATTTCCTTTTTTTTGTTTTTCTAAAATTCTTAATTCACAAAAGCATAACGGCATATACATACCTTTAAATGACTTATATTTATGTCATTTTTAAAGCGTTTTTAAAATGATTATGAACATATTTTATTTTTTAAAACAATATTTCTAAAAGATTTTACAAATATTATTGAATATATTTATTTGCAATTTTTTAAAAATATTTTTGAAAATATTTTTCTGACATGATCTGACGGACATAGAAACATTCTAAAAATATTTTTGTAAATTATTTTAAATTATTTTAATCTTCCTAAAAAATATTTTAAAAATATTTAAAAAACATTTTGTGCTGTATGGGTTTCGAAGGGACGTACCCAACCCTATTCCACTCATCCATTTCCTTTGCGTATTGCTCTCTGAAAAGAGGCAGGAGCCAATAAAAATTAAAAATCCATTTTCTTTGGACCAACGGTTTAACGTCTCTTCCGAAAGACGGAGCCCAGTTTTTCCGCACAAGATCCTATCTTGCACGGAGGGCGCTTCTTCGGAAAAAACTTTTTCCATGTTACATATGGCTCTAGTGGACTCGAACCTGGTTCCTCAGATTACGAGTCTGGCGCTCTACCACTAGACCACACTGCCGCCCTTGGAAACCGGTTATGAAATTTTTCGAATTTTTCGGGAACCCAATCAGCAAAATAATATTTAAAAAATGTTTTTAAAAAACGTTTAGAAAACATTTTTCAAACATTTTTAAAAACGTTAAAAATAATGGGATAAGTTCCCTTTTTTTCATTAAAAAAATATTTTTTTAACGTTTAAAATAATATTATTTTAACGTTTAAGAAATATTATTTTAACGTTTAGAAAGATATTTTTTTAACGTTTAAAAACGTTTATTTTAACGTTTAAAAAGACATTTTTTTAGTGTTTAAAAACGTTTATTTTAACGACAAAAAAAATTATTTATTTTGAAATTTTATTATTATTTTTTAACGATGCAGTCTATGATTAGGTATATAAATATTTTCTCGTATCTGAAAAATCTGAAAAAAACACTTACTTTGATGGGATTCGAACTCGGAACCTCTGGATCGTGAGCCAACTGCCTTACGTGGTAGACTACTTCTTAACTTAATGAAGTGTTATACATATATAGTCTACATATGTTATAACCAGCGCAAATATATAATTTTTCAAAAATCATCTTAAGAAACAAATTCAGTTTAAAAAGAGTAATAAAATTTTGAATTGGATATATGATATAATATTTCTTAATGTCCGGTGAATGTCAGAAACCAGTGCTGGCTCATTACGAAATCCACCCGGGATGTCGAATAAATATTAAGTAAATGTTTTTTCAAATTATTATTGCAAGTGAATAAGTAAGGTAAAATAAATATTAAATTAATGTTGAATAAATGTGAAATTAATGTTTTTAAAAATTATTATTGCAAACGAATAATTAATGTGACATAAATATTAAATAAACGTTAAATAAATATTTTTTCTAAATTATTATTTTAAATGAATAAATAATGTAAAATAAATATTAAATTAAAGTTGAATAAATGTGAAATAAATGTTTTTAAAAATTATTATTGTAAACAAATAATTAATATGACATAAATATTAATCAATAAACGTTAAATAAATATTTTTTAAAATTATTTTTTAAAATAAATAATTAATGTAAAATAAATATTAAATAAATGTTGAATAAATGTGAAATAAATGTTTTTAAAAAATATTATTGCAAACGAATAATTAATTTGACATAAATATTAAATAAACGTTAAATAAATATTTTTTCTAAATCATTATTTTAAATGAATAAATAATGTAAAATAAATATTAAATTAAAGTTGAATAAATGTGAAATAAATGTTTTTAAAAATTATTATTGTAAACAAATAATTAATATGACGTAAATATTAATCATTAAACGTTAAATAAATATTTTTTAAAATTATTTTTTAAATAAATAATTAATGTAAAATAAATATTAAATAAATGTTGAATAAATGTGAAATAAATGTTTTTAAAAAATATTATTGCAAACGAATAATTAATGTGACCTAAATATTAAATAAATGTTAAATAAATATTTTTTCTAAATCATTATTTTAAATTAATAATTAATGTAAAATAAACATTTAATAAACATTAAATAAATATTATTTGTACAATAAACTGTAACAACGTATAAATACTGGAAAAAAAACATTTAAAAAACATTTAAAAAATATTGTCTGCTGATTGGGAAATAACAAGTAGTTCGCGGTCAGACATACAGACGTCAGGTACTTATATATATAGATAGGGGTAGAGAGAACTAAAGAATGTAATAGAATTAGAAAAATTGATAATAGTAAAGGGGTTTCCGATTTCTGTTTAAGGACGTTCTCCGGTGGCAGTTGTGCTCAACTCAGAGTTACCCCCTCCCCCCCAAGTGTGTTCGCATTGGTTCGCATACGCACGGAATAATGATATGGTTGACAACTACTTCCGCAAAAGTCTGAAACTCGTCTAGCCGCGCAGCTTTACTCGATCTGGCTCTCGAGACAGGTGCATGTTTATTTCGTGCCGCGTTTCATAGATTAGAAAATCGTCAAAGAATAGGTAAGATTACGCTTGATTTAAATAACGTTGCCCATAAGATCTTGACGTTCTCTACTTAACCTATATGTCGCAGCGGTAGCAATTGCCAAGTTTCCCTCTCCCTGCCTCCGAGCAGACGAAAATTATGTCCGATAGTGTTCTTTAGACGACTATTTCTCAAAAATAAATACCGCTTGCTATATCGAACTTTAATGTCACACGTTACTAATAATATGAGGCATCTTATACTAGTTTTTAAAAAAAATTCTAAGAAAACTGTACTTATTATTCATTAAAATGTCCGTGTCGAGAGAGCTCAACATAGGGATTCCGTGTTAAAAATCGGAATTTTGAAGCTGAATATCTCAAATTTTAGTACCGCAAGGGGCATTGAATAAAACGCCTACGTATAAAACGCGTTTAATTAAACATATACTAAAAGTTTAAGAAAATTTCTAAGAAAACGATTTTGCCGGTGAACGTCCTTAAAAAGAAATGTACGTGATTGCTCCAATTTCCGCAAACTTTGAGATATCAAGCTGAATTTTGTTATGGATAATTTTTATGAATAATTTTTCGTTAACAATTTTTTGGAAACCAGTTTGGAAATTATTCAAATTTCGATAAATAATAAGTATTAATTGACCGATTTTCTTGAAACCAGTGCCAAAATTTTTCTAATTTTTTGGTGATGATTTTGATAAAACTGGTACCAAAAGATTACTAATTTAAGGGGATGGTTACTATGAGGTTATAGTATATTGTGCAACAAGTGCCGTAAGATGAAAATTCACGGGTGCGGAGTTGACGCACGAGCCGAAGGCGAGTGCGGTCACCGCACCCGGGAATTTTCATCTTTACGCACGCGTTGCACACCCTATTTTATGCCACAAGTGCGTGGAAAGTGGTGCATCGCGCACGCGTAGCGTGCGCAATGTGCCACTTTCCATGCACGTGTTGCACAAAAAATTGGGGTTTTATGGGGTTCTATTGGTGCTCTTAATTAATGGGTGAGTTTGGGGAGAGGAGAATATATTTTGAGTCCGCGCGAAGCGCGGGCGAAAAATCTAGTAATTATATATGATCATATAGAGACAAAATTCATATATAATTGCATTATATATAATCATATATATTTATATATAATTATATATAATCTTTTTTCCGGGACTGTATATCTCGAAAACCAGAACAGTTAGCCCTGTAAGACCTATGTAATTTTTTGTTCAGCATTAAAAGTAGTACTACCAGAAACCGTCAAATTAAGGCGCCAGGGTTATCGGAATCTAACCTAAACTTCGATCAATTTCGATCAATATTAGATCTCACATAGCACACTTTTTCCTGGGGATATTCCCAGGATATTGCGATATCACATTAGACATATTACAATCTTATGGATGTCCTACGGTTATTGTGATCAATATTTGGACATATTGCGATTTCTCTCGGATATCTGGTGGCCCTGGTAACCATCTCCGATAGAAAACGATTAAAAACGGCTATATCTGTATCGTTTTTAATCGTATTTTATCGGTTCTATCGTTGCATATTTAGAAAACAGATAAAACATTAATCGAATCGAATCGGTTTCTATCGTTTTAGGTTTGAATAAGAAAATAACTATACAAATTTTATAGTTATGAATCGTTTTCTATATGTACAATTACTGCCCGTTTGAATCAATCGTATATACACGATATAATATGTATCGTTATTTATGGTAATAATTTTACCGTATGCATTAATACGGATATATAAGAATAAAACGATAGACATCTCGTCGATATTTATACAACTTAACCGAACCGGTACATCTATCGTTTCTTATCAGGATTTTCCGACATACAACTTATCATCTTCTTTACGGCAGCAAATCGGTTCGTTTTCTATCGTATATCAATGATATAAATTGAATCGTTTGAAAACCTTCTACTATGTATATGTTTTTATAAGGTTAAAACGATAGACATCTCATCGATATTTATACAACTTAACCGAACCGATACATCTATCGTTTCTTATCAGGATTTTCTGACATACAACTTATCATCTTCTTTACAGCAGCAAATCGGTTCTATCGTATATCAATGATATAAATTGAATCCGCATCAACCAAATCGGCGATTAGTTCGCGACAATGCCGCTAAACCGCGCATGATGAAAAACGCTTCTCGTATTTAACCCTCCGAGAATACACCTATTTTTCCAGTCATAATATATAAGCAGACCCCCTGCGAAGCAAAAAGCAGAGAAATCCAGTATCGCAACTGGAGGGATCTCTTCATATAAGGACCTCCTGGCGGTAGCCGCCCCGGACACCGAAAACCGAGCCCAGCGGCTTCCGACTCCTGGCGCTAGTTTCCCCGTTCCCGGCATTCTTCAAAACGATAAAAACCGATATTGAAAGAAATGAATCGATATGAATCTGTTTCCTTAATTCGCGATTCATAACGATTGAAATGGATTGACTAAAACCGATTCAAACAATTCATTAATTATATTAAAAACGATAGAAACTGATGTGCAGCTGATAAGACATTTACGATAGGATCCTAAGTATTTTGTAACGTGAGTTTCTGATAGAGTACCGTAAATAAACGATTCACTAACCGTATTAAAAACGATAAAAACTGATGTATAGCTGATAAGACATTTACGATAGGATCCTAAGTATTTTGTAACGTGAGTTTCTGATAGAGTACCGTACATAAACGATTCACTAACCGTATTAAAAACGATAACAACTGATGTATAGCTGATAAGACATTTACGATAGGATCCTAAGTATTTTGTAACGTGAGTTTCTGATAGAGTACCGTAAATAAACGATTCACTAACTGTATTAAAAACGATAAGAAATTTTTTATCGTTTTCTATCGTTGGCGGTTATCAGGGGGATGTTCCAATATCTTGTGCTGTATGGGATAATATATACCTTTGTGACAAATATTGTAGTATTATTTTTGGAAATATTAAAAATACATTGGATAATATTATACCCAGATAACACGTGTTGGTTCATATATGTTTTATATAGGGGAGACCGCCCTTACAAAAATATTTCACCGTTTTTATACCTCATATAGATCGTTTTTAGCCCGTTTTTAGCCCGTTTTATTATTTTTATGTCCGTTTCTTGCATTCTCAAGCACGCGCAGTCTACCGCGAAAGAACATGATGAGTATACGCGAGTATGCGTATGAGTATTTTTGAGTAGATTGTCCGTTTTTAATACTCGTTTTTCAATTGATGAGTGACAACACGTTAATACGTTCCTTTTTTACTCACAAGGATGAGGACGAAGTAGGTTGTCCATTTTCAATACTTATTTTTCAGTTGATGAGTGACAATACGTTAGTACGTTCCTTTTTTACTCAAAAGAAAATATCCGCGGATTTCGCTCGATTTTAACCCTTATGGCATATACAGGGGGATTTCGAGTCAGCTCGATTTCTATCCATCGAAATTTCTCATAAATTCTAAAAGACTCCCAATCCTTATCTCTAAATTGAAGTACATTTATTCTATAAACTTAAAAACTTTTTCAAAGTGTACTGTAAGGGTTAAATGTTTTAGTACTTACACTATTTATCCTTCACTAATAGATAAGTGATACGATCCCACATGGAACATAACATCCATTAGACGTCCACACAACCTCCATAGCTCCATGCGACCTCTAACTCCACGGTGGACGTCAGATAGATCTTTAAAGCCTTGTGTCCACGATGCTAGAACTGTGTCCGAGTTTCGGTTTAAGCCAATGAAACTGCTACTTTTCTGTAAGCGCTGCAAGTTGATTGGCTTAAACCAAAACTCGGACGCAGTTCTAGTGTCGTGGACACAAGGCTTAATAGAGATCCATACTGTCTCCATCATAGATATCTTCTACAAATCCATAATGGACATCCATTAGACGTCTATTATGGATGTATAATAGATTTATATACATAATGTTTCTAACAGATCAATATTTAAGTTTTATAAGTAAATTTAAATTTTTAGATAATTTAAAATTATTAATTTTTATACAATTTTTAAAAGTATTACGTTATACATAGATTAGCCATAGATGTTTAATGGAGCTCTGATGGATAATTTATAGATGTTAACTAGACGTTTAACAGAGCTTTGATGGATATCTAACGATGCGACCGCGAGCGTTAGTAACGCGCACTGCCGCGACGCGGCTACCATGCGCCAGTACTTTCTTGTAATAAAAAACATCACGCGCTAGTATAAAGCCTTGTGTACACGATACTAGAAATCGGTCCAAGTTTCGGTTTAAGCCAATCAACTTGCAGCTCTTACAGAAAAGCAGCAGTTTTATTGGCTTAAACCAAAACTCGGACCGATTTCTAGTATCGCGTGTACACGAGACTTTAGAGGCAAGCCTGTGAGAGGCCTGACTGCGATAATTCTTTGCTGCAGATCATCTGAAGTCATACCTCAGGTATCACATATACCAGGGGTCTGCAAAGCAATTTTTGATAATTTGTTGGATACAACTTATAAATAATTATTTGATTTGTTGTAAGCTTTATAAACAAGACATATATCCATAAAGAATCTATAAAACGTTTAGTTAACATATTTTCAGTTTCTCACAGAGAGTATTTTCAAAATTTGCTATATGAGTATTTATAAGTGCTAAATGAGTATTTTGTACTCGTAGCTGAATGTACATTTTTACACCTCAAATTTACACACAGCACGTATTTACCACTCAAAAATACTCATAAGAATACGTTAGTACAACTCGGATATACTCGTACGCAATCCGCTTTAACCACTCGTTTTTAAGCAAAAGGGGCGCTTTGCGCTCCAAAAATGGGTCTTAAGGTAAACGTCCCTATAGCGGACCATTTAAGACGCCTGGAAAATTAAAATTGAATTTTTATATATATTAACAAATCTTATTTATAAGCGGATACGACGAAACGAAAGCTTGGATTCTCTAGTTTCTGGAAACCATCCAATAATTAGTTCCATCGGTCATAGTTGATATGATTTTTTCGGAAAATGCGAGAAAAAGAAATATCCCAGTACCCGGCCATCAGTTTTTGGTTATGTCCCGATACCCGGCCACTCGATGTCCCTATTACCAACCAGTCGCAGATGAAAGCAGAGACAACTTTTTTGCATAATGCTCGATTAATCTAAATTCGCGATTCGAGAGGTTACGTTCAAGAATTTTCCAATGTAAACAATCTGCTGACTACATAATAGCAATAACGAACTCGTTCGACGAAGCCAAATTTGTAAAATGTTAGATATCATACTTACTGCGAATAATCGCCTCAGTTTAGCGTTATTTTAAGCACACTAGTATAAACAATGCCGCGCGTCAATGCTGATCGTTCGTGTTATTCCATCAAGGTTATGGCCGCTGAGTTTGTTGCGTCCGGCAATTGGGACATCACCCGATCGCCTGGTTGTACCAGTATCCAGCCACTTGGTTCACTATTGGTACACCATACAGTTGAAACGTCCGAGTATCCAACCATGCAAATTAACAATTTATCGGCAATTTTAACTAAATTTCGACCCTAGATTTGCATTCTCTACATCTTCCTTAATATAAAAAGCTATAACTTGTTCAATATATATAAAAAATGAAGGCGACATAGTTACAATTGAACTTCGTCAACTCTTAACAAACTGGCTTACAGATGCTCTTCGTTTCCCGGGGCAGCGCGTGCACTCTCAAGAAACTCAAAAAAATTAATACAAAGAGCGCAAGGATTATTTTAACTGTTGTCCTATGCATAGATTATAAATCGTAGAACTCAATTAAGTGGTTATTTATTTATTTTTATCGAAAAATCTCTTAATTAGGTGGAATATTCCCCTTAGTGGTTGGGAACTGGGACATGGTTGGCTATTGGGACGTTTACCTTACTCATTGAACCAAATGCACGTTTTTACTACTCAAACTGACCGTTCTCGCGGTTTAAAAACGGTGAAAAATTTTTATAAGGGCGAGGCACCAAAATTCAAACTCTGAAAAGTACTTTTAAATATAAGATTTTTTAAATATAATTTTTTAAAAATAATTAAAAGCACTATGTATATTTTAAAATTTATTTAGCGTATTTGGCAAATATTGATTAGTTTTTGAGAAAAAAATTAAAACATTTTTTGAGAAATGACCCAATGTGCTCCATACCCGGGGCACCATGAGTCTGTCACTGCGGCACTATAAATTACACAAAAAAACTAGATTTATTTATTCAAGAAATAACGAAAAATTACAAAAGTTGAAGAAAATTTTATTTTATACGTTTTATTCTGACCAGAGATCGAATTGCGGTGTTGTTTTCCCCACTCCAAGTGACTCAGCACCATGAGCAAAGGGAACACCGTCGCAGAGAATACACAAATATTTATATTTATATACGCGATGATACCCCTTTTGCTACGTTACTCCGTTAGACCGGCGCGGCGTGGAGGGTACTGCTTCTTACGGCGCTAGCACACGCTTGGAGTGGAGAAAACGGCATGGTGACACCGCGATCCGGTTTCTACTTATGACACTGTTCAGGATTGGGCAGGACAAATAAGATAGCAAGAACCTACTACTGAAATATCATTTTTTTTTTTTTAGAAAAACTAACTTCTGACATGTTTTCTTCAATCAAAAATAACATATATTATCAACCTTGGTGGCGTGTGTGACCCATGCCGCAGCATTGGATGTCCCATGGATGCCCCGAATGCACTTAATATAGAAAACGATAAAACGTAATAAAAAAAAATAAATGATACATGATTATCTGTAGTGTAGTAAAATGACAAAAGATGCTAGAAAGTTAACCTAATTTTTAGTACGTATATATTTTACTACAAAAACAATATAAAAAACATTTCTAAATGGTTAAAAAGTTATTTACGCATCACAAAAACCATTTACGTCACGTGCGTCTCGAGACTACGGACTTTGATGACTGCCTAGATACAAAATATGGGCAACGAAATAACTGTCACATGATACTAGTTGAATCAACCTAAACATTCTGGATTACCCTAAACAGTCAATGACCTATGGTACCTCGTGGCTCATGGTGTCCCGGTCTCCCCTACTCGATTTAAGAAATTATTCAAACTTCGACTTACAACATCTCTGCTCGCCTAATATTAAAGTTATTCAAAAAACTGTAAAGGACTTTTCAATTCAGTTTTTTATGTGCGATTTCTTTAATGACATATTACATCAATCGAACACTCTGTATAGTATTGTAGTCAAGATATATATAACAGTACAAAATTTTTACCTTTTTCAAAAAAAGTAAAAAAAGGCGCCAAGAACATGCAATGTATTTTGTAAATCTAAAAATCCAACCTAAGTGGTAGTAGCTTTATTTCTTCTTAACAAAATTATATCACACAATTGCGTTACTTAACTCAACCTAAGTGATATGTTATTTCAAAAAATATATGAAATCTTTAAATTGCGCGAATTACAAAAAGAATATACATATTGCTTCAAAAAATAATTGTTGTGCAACTTACAAAGAATAAAACTTAAGGTTGTATGACCCGTAAGATCTCTGCCAAAAGTTTAAGAAACGTAACAAAAAGCTAATTAACATATTTAAGAAGATATTCTTTACTGGAAAGTAATATTTATATTAATATTTTATTAAAATAACGGTTGCCTGTGTTTTTAAGAGCTATAAAGACATTTTTATGCATATTTTCTCGTATGTAAACTTTCACTTTTAATGGTTTTTAGAAAGACTGTACCTGACTTGCAACTGACACAAACGAAAATCTGAAAGTGTGAAAATCTTTAAAAAGTAACAAAACGTAGTAATTACTGTTTAAAAATACTAATAAAATTATATTACGTTATTTATTTACGTCATTTATTAATAAATTAAATACAATAGCTCTCATAAAAAAGTATTTTGATCGCGGCAACGTAGCATTTTCTGTAAGTTGGTAGCATTGATCTCACTCGACATCAGCTGCGTGAACGCGAAGTGTGTTCCGAGTGGTTCCGAGCACGTGTAACATACAGACGCATCGTTTGAGGTTAGTTTTCGCTTGCGCTGTTGCCGGATCTCCGTACTTACGAGTTCAGCGAGACCAAGCGAGGCTGTTCTCTGTTTGCTTTTTATTCAATATTTCAGAAAATATCCTCGAAGTCATAATTTTTTTTATTCCAATTTGTTTGTAAGATGTTTATTAATATTTCTGCAAAGTTTTGAAAGTTTGCCATATTTTCTTCGATATTAATTTCTTAAATAAAGTTGAAAAAATAGTGAAACTTGATGAATTCCCATAAGAGCCCATGTTAAATTCAAATTGTTATAACTTTTGAACGGGCCTCGCAAACTTGTTCAAACTTGGCACAATGCTTTATTATTATAATACTCATCATCTGACAAAGTTTGAAGAATTTGGCATATTCTCTTCTAAGGGGTCATACAACCTTAATTAAGGTATTCCTTTCACGGAGGAGCGTATTTTATAGGCGCTTAAACAGGGCCTCAGCAAACTTTTGTATATTGCATTAAACTTATATAAAATCAAGTTATAATTGATTATTATGTTTAATTATAAGAAAAAAGTGAAAATATTATGTGTATTTAGAAATTTGTCATTTTTCGGTAAATTTTAACAATATGGCAACGCTGCGCTTTTCAGGGCGCCGATTGTAAAATGTGAAGTTGATAACAATGTAAGTGTCAATTTCATTAATCAAAGAATATTGTGACATTTTCTTTTTATCAAAGAGAGATTTTATAATAATAATGAGTGATAAGAAACATAAAGTGAGGAGTAATGTGGGCAAAAATAAGGGACAATTTGTGAAAATAAAAGTGAAGCAGCGCACTCAAAATATTATCAATTCTACAAAGAAAAGATTCAATAAGGTAAGGTTACAGAAACGATAATATTATTAATTAAATAACTGGAAGAACAAGATAATTGGCATTGTAATTGTAATTTATATTTTGGTAAAGGAGTCCGATTTTGCAAATTATCCAGTTTTTAGTGGATGTCGACTTGTAGAAATTAAAATGCTTGCAGCTGAACTGTGGTGTACTGCTTGTGACATGCCTTTAGATGAACTGAAGTGTGACATGAGCGCACAGCTTGCAGCGTTGCCAAATAATTCCTTGAAAGTCGCCATTAAAAATATTCATCTATAAATCACATTTCAAGTCAACTTTTAACATAAATATTTTGTTTAAATATTCAATGACTCTGTATTTTTATCGGCACTATCGAAAGTATAGAGTTTAGTGAATAGGTAGCGCAATTAATATTTAATATCTTAAGATATTTGATAAACAAATTATCACATTGAAATGTGGAAAATAGACTTTTTCGATAACGTCACATATAAAATATCGAATTTTCAAAGTCATAATTCTTCTTTATATGTTCGGTAATGTGGTTTAATTTTTTTCTGGCGTAAAGATATGCATTTTAACTTTCTCGTACCAAAAAAATCAGTTAATTCTTAAGACTTTGGTGTCATGAAAAGAATACCTTAAGGGGATTCTATAGTGAAGGCCGAACTTCCTCGATGTCGATAATGTCAACACTTTTAATTCCGTTTTAATTTGTTTTCTATATTACCGGCCTATATCTGCCCTTGTCTAATGAAATGCATCTATCCTTGTCCGATTGCTGCGCTATCTCTCGCTACACGCAATACTGTTGGTCCGGTGTCATCACGTTCACGTAATCGTACTTTTCGGATAACTTTTTTGTTTGGAGTCTCAGCCTAATTCTACAAACGGTATGATATTCCTTGATGTCTACTGAATGGACTTGCACCCTCATTTTGTAACATCAAGTTGTAGAATTTTTATACGAAGCAATTATTGTTAAAGTGGATTTTTTTACTGTTTTATTTACTTATTTTTTTTTTAAATCGGTGGTTGTCCACAGAGTAGAGCACATACTTTAATTCTGTGCAAGATTTTTTCAAATCCATAAAGCCAATAAAAAGTAAGGAGAAAAGTACGATTGTCGGTATTACAGACGGCTTTATATAGGATCCCCTTAAGTGATATGTATCTTTGTATTCCCATTCAAGTGTTTTCCCATTCCAATCCAAGCTTTAATTTTTTTTAACATAATTATAATATTACAAAGAATCATTTTAATCACAAAGAATTAAATTAAGGAGATAACAGTACAAAATAAAAATATTTAATTAAAATAAAATAAATAAATTTTTTTTGTAAAAAAACTTGGTGCTGCTAGACCTCGAAATTTAATACAATATTCAAATTTTGATTGAATTTAATAAAGTACCAAATTTTTGATTGAATAAAAAAGCAATAAACATAATTTAGGGAAGTATGCGGCGGGAGTAAAAAAGCAGCGCCAAGTTTTTTTACAAGAAAAATTTATTTATTTTATTTTAATTAAATATTTGACCGAAGTTGGCAGTCATTATAAGATATAAACAAAAAAGTTATAAACAAAAAAAGTTTGGTAATACCGAAGAAGAGCTCACTCCTCTGATTAATATATCCTATATAATATAATATCAAAGTATACATTGATATATTGACAATAACATATGTCAAGGTTAAGGTTATTAAGGGGGGGGGGGGGTGCATAATGCTTGAAGTGCATAATTACGCAAATAGATGATAAATAAGTTATTTAAAATTTCTTTTCAGAAAATAAGAAATGATTCTGTGTAAAAGTACTATGCAACATTTGTTTTTATTTAATTCTTTTACATTATAATAAAAAATATGGAAAAAATCCACTTAATACAATAAAGAATGTATAAAAGAAACGCATGAATTGTATGCTTACGTGTAACATATGATTATCAAGATATAAATATAAGTTAATAATATAAAGTTTTTGAGCTACTAGATCTATTTCCTTCCATGTTTTTTGAAAGTATGCAAATTAGAAATTTGCACATTACTTTCTCATCATTTTATTTCGCTCATAAAGCTTCCTCTATGAAGAAGCCATACTATTTTATGTTAATAATTATGTTGTAATTTAAAAACAAATTGGGTTTGAAAAAAAGCAATGGTAGCGATTTGTAATGATGAGGAAGCAATGTGCTAGTTTCTAATTTGCACATTTTTTTACACCAATCTTCCTTTAATGATACTCTATCCATCAAATAAAAATTATACATTTTTTAAGCAGAAATCGGTGACTTCTTCACCGATTCTCGCCAAATTCAATACAACCTTTCTTTAACAATACTCTACATAAGATTATATGTATAACTTGTACACTTTTTAGGCAAAAATTGGCAACCCCTTCACCGATCCTCGTCAAAAATTCAATACTAACCTACTTTTAATGATACTCTTTCCATAAAAAAAATTTTCAGTTTAATATCTCGATTGAAATTTACAAAAATTAGAGCAATCACGTAGATTTCTGTCTAAAAATCGGTAATCTTTTTATTATTAACAATTTTTCTAATTTTATTATATTCCCGCGAAAAAAAGATTATATATAATTATATATATAAGATTATATATAATATGATTATATATAATCATATAGAGACAAAATTCATATATAATCATATATATTTATATATAATTATATATAATCTTTTTTTTCCCGAATTCTTTAGTCTTTTCAACTTCTATTTCACATATAATTATTTAAGATTTGATCGATTAGTTCTTGAGTTATAAATAAATCTGTACATAACACACACACACACGCGCGCGCGCGCGGACATTTTTCAAATGCGATTTTGATGTTTTAGATTAGAACATTCTGAACACGTTGGCATCAAAAACTAGAAAACAATTTTTTCTTCAATCTTTTCTACTAGCTCTTATTTCATATACATATAATTGTTTTAGATTTGGTTGATTAGACCTAATTTTATACGCAATTAAAGGTCCATATGCGAGGTTTACAAAAACAAAGCTTTCTCTATGAGGAAGCAATACTTTAATTAAATTTAGATATTAATTATTTAGTGTGATTTAATTGATTTAATTATTTATCGATGCAACCACACAGAGTTGCATCGATAATTCAATGCACTAGTTTCTTGTAATTTTACCTACATTTTACATCTTTTGATTTTAATCGTTAAGTAAAAAAAAAATATTTTTAATGCATTTAAATGATCAGCAAGAGTCCTATCAATGTTTAAATTTAATATTTATATCTGTGGCTTACTTGTCAATTTATACATAAAAATGAAATTGTAAAATTTATTCTATTTATAGATATAGTAGAAAAGAAATTCACGACCTGATTAATATGAGTAATGAAACGCTTAATACATGTGAATATTTTATATAACACGATATAGATTACACTTATATAAAACAAACAATGTTTAATTCATAAAATTCAATTATATGTAGTATGTAATAAATGCAGAGCAAGTTATTATTTGTTAAAAACTTGTTCCTTTACTTGTCTCTTTTTTTGTTCCTTCTGTCTTTTTGTACATATTCTTAGATGATGCTTCTGAGTCCTCTTAACGTTTCGCTTCTCTCATAGGCGTATCCATCTCTGTATCATTGTCCATCTGTATCATTGTCTATCTCTGTATCACTCGTATCACTGCTTGAACTTGGATCAGTTTTCCTACATTTATATACAGAATGTAAAGATAAAGTAAGAAATGCAAGGATATTAGTTTTCATTATTCATGCTATGCTGTTGGAAGTTAAGACTATCGTTTTAAGAATCTAATTATTTATTTATTTAGAGTGATTAAGGTAGTACGTCCGTAAACTCATTTTCTTAGAAATCTTGTAAAATTTAAACAGTATATTAATGTAAATACACATTTTTATACACATGTGCAAATAGAAAAAGATTGACCGAAGTTGCAATAACGGAAGTCAAAGTTAGCACTTTTTACATGTATCGCAGGTATGAAAACAACTTCCGATATTACACGTTTCTAATTGTAGCGATCAAACCATTCTTACGGTTTTAATGAAAAACAAGAAGAGACTTGCAAAAATATTCTTACAAAAATACAAGATCCTCGACCGTCTATACTCTATAGTTTCGAAGTAATTGATACGTAAAGTACACAATTTCTGATAGCGGTGGACGTATATGACAGCTAATCTATGAAGATCTAATAGCATACATTAGTATCTATGTATCTGTACATATGAGATTCTTATGCACACATGCATAACGCAGATTCCAGCCAAATACTTTATGTCATATGTCTATCATTAACTTTTGACAACATTGTCACGGATGAACTACCTTAAGTGTCTAGACTTAAATATTACATAGAATTACAGACGGAATTGCGACTAAAAACTCAATTTTGATTATAATACAAATAATTATTATATAAGAGTGCTTGTCATTTATGTATATAATATTTTCTTTAATTACCTATTGTAGCAGTATTTTAATCAAATCTTTAATGTGTACTTACTCATGAGTTTTCAAGTGATCAGTCAAAAATGCAGGTGTTAGTGCATAAAACTGTATATTACATTTGTGGCATTTTGCATGCGCTTTGTCATTTATTGTGAAGTAATCCCAGAACCAATGGAAGTTTGTTTCATTTTTCTCTATTTCTGTTAATTTGTCTTTATGTTTACACTTCAAGTGTTCATGTAAAATATTATGTGCATTTTTGTAACGAATTACTCTAAAGCAATGATTGCATTTTGCCGCATCTCCTTTTAATTTTGAATAATGCCCACGTATGAAGCGACGTACGGGCATCTTCTTTTTATTTACGTCATATTCTATATCATGTACGAAATCTTGTTTTATATTATGTTCACAGACTAAATGCTCTTCTAATTTTGTTAATGTTTCTTTATATGATGAAGAACAAGTTTTATTATTCAAGAAAGGATCGTGACATTCTTGACACATTAATGTGGGAATATAATATTGCAACATCCATTCATCTCCTACTTCCTGCTCTGCCATTATATCCTTTCTATGTTGCAGTTCTTCGACTTCTTGATATATCACTTCTTGATATATCACTTCCTTTGTAGGCATATTCATGTCTGTATCGCTGTTCGTGTCATTGCTTGGTACGGTTTTCCTACATTTATATTTAGAGTGATTATAAAAGTAAGAAATGCGATAAAAAAATTAGTTTCAATAGTGCACACTATTCCGTTGGAAATCACAAGGTTGCCGTTTTAAGAATTTCATTATTTGACTATTTTGAAACGATTAGATGTCTAGACTTAAATATTACATAGAATCACTGACGGAATTGCGACTAAAAATACAATTTCGATCATAATACGAATAATTGTTATACATATACACTACCGTTTAATAGTTAGGAAGGACTACTGTTTTAAGAAAAACAAAACAGTAGTGCTAATACCTACTTCAAAAGAAAAATGTCATATGAGAAACTTTACTATCTGTTTTATCTATTCAACATAGTATTATTTGTTTCTAATCATTTTCCAGGGAAGTACTTTATTTAAAGAATTTTATCGAGTAAACATGTTATTGTTCTGTTATAAAGAAAAAACAAGTTTTCATGGTTTAAGTGAAGTATAACAAATATGAAACTAAAAGTTATTATATTTTACTCAAACCATGAAAACTTGGTCTTTCTTCATAACGGAACAATGCCATAGCATATTCACTCGATAAAATTCTTTAAATAAAATATTTCCCTGGAAAATTATTAGAAACAAATAATACTGTATTGAATAGTTAAAACAGACAGTAAAGTTTCTCATGTAACATTTTTCTCTAAAAATATTAGTACCACTATTTTTCTTAAAAAAGTAGTGCTTCCAAACTTTTGAACAATATTTCATTACTATCTACTTTATATTCTTCAATGTTTTAATAAATTATTTTATGTATACTTACTCATGAGTTCTCAGGTGATCAGTAAAAAATGCAGGTGTTAATGCATAAAATTTCACGTTACAAATGTTGCATTTTGCGAGCGATGTGTCATCTATTGTGAAGTAATCCCAGAACCAAAGGAATTTTGTTTCATTCTTCTCTATTTCCGTTAATTTGTCTTTATGTTTACGTATTAAGTGTTCATGTAAAATACTATAATTCCTGTTTTTGTAACTAATTAGTGCAAAGCAATCATTGCATTCTGCCACATCTTCTTTTAATCTTGAATAATGTTCTCGTATGAAGCGACGTACTGGAATCTTCTCTTTATTTACGTCATATTCTATATTATGTACGGAATCTTGTTTTATATTATGTTCACAGACTAAATGCTCTCCTAATTTTGTTAATGTTTCTTTAAACGATAAAGTACTAGCTTTATCATTCAAGAAATGATCGTGACATTCTTGACACATTAATGTGGGAATATAATATTTCAGCAGCCCCTCATCTTCTGCTTTCTGTTCTGCCATTATATCCGTTCTTAATGGCGGAGAGTTCGTGCCTTCCGGATGTTCAGCTTCTTTTGTAAGCGTATCCATGTCTGTATCACTGCACTGCAAATCCGGATGTTCAGCTTCTTTTGTAAGCGTATCCATGTCTGTATCACTGCACTGCAAATCCAAGTGTGTTATTTTAGCCGAAGCTCTTATTATACATTTTTTACCGTTTTAAATCACATCATTTAACACGATTATTGAACGTATTAATTTTGAATTTAATACGATTGAACGTGTTAAATGACGTAATTTAATACGATTGAACGTGTTAAGTGACGTAATTTAATACATAAACAAAACACTTTAGCTTTAAAAAAGCTTTACAAAAGCTTAAAAAAAAGCTTTTGTTTAATGTATCATTTTTAGACATTTATACGTGTATAAATAACATACTTGGATTTGCAGTGCATTTGTATCATCCGTATCACTGTTCGCATCATCCGTATCAATGTTCGTATCATCCGTATCACTGTTCGCATCATCCGTATCACTGTTTGTACCATCCGGATTACTGTTTAAACTTGGAATTTCATGGGTTTCCCTACATTGATATAGAGTGATTAAAGAAGCAAGAAATACTATAAAAAATTAGTTTTAATATTCAAGAAAGAATCGTGACATTATTCTTGACACATTAATGTGAGAATATAATATTGCAACACCTACTTATCTTCTGCTTGCTGCTCTACCATTACATCCGTTCTTGATCGCGGAGAATGCGTGTCTTTTTGATGTTCTGCTTCTTTTGTAAGCATATCCGTGTTTGTACCATTGTTCATATTATCCGTATTACTGTTCGGATCATCAATATCACTATTCGGATCATCGATATCACTGCTTGAATTTACAACTTCATAGAATTCCCTACATTGATATTTAAAGTGATTAAAGAAGCAAGAAATACGATGAAAAAATTAGTTTCTATAATACACGCTACTCCGTTGGGAGTCGAGGCTACCGTTTTAAAAATCTCATTATTTAGATATTTTTAAACGATTAAAAATCTAGATTCAAATATTACATATGATACACATCTAATCTGATTACAGATCTAATTTTTAACTAACTATTCAAATATAATATTATTATTAATGACTAATTATTTGGACATGAAACATGGTAGTGGTAAATTTGTTTTTCTCGATGGATATATATTTACTACGTAACGTGAACACTTATAAGAATTGTATCACGTAAATGTTAAATATCTGCTTCTAATTTTTGAAACATGTACGTTAAGCAGGTTGTAAGAAGAATTATAAATGTTAAAAATTGCATAAGATTTAAATATAGACTCTTTTATAAATAATGTCACAATGTGAATCATTTTTTTTTGTTCTTTCAACGATTATAGATTTTGAGCAAAAGTGTAGCAAAAATCATGATTTTGATAAAATGATTTTTTATGTTCCACAGTGTAGAAGTTGTCTATATTTATATGATTAAATTTTTATTATATTATATTTATGTATGATATGTATGTGTATTTTTGGGTTTCCAGTCAAAATGACTCTCTTAAATAATCTCATACAAAAAAGTCTCGGAAAAAATATCTCAATCCAAAATGTCTTAGTCAAAAAATATCTCAATCCAAAATGTCTCAGTCCAAAAATATCTCAGTCTAAAATGTCTCAGTCCAAAAATATCTCTTTACCATAATGTATCGTACAAAAATCACTCCTACAAGAATATCTCTGACAATAATTAACTTCGAAATTACATCATACAATTTATATTACACAATATCATTGTAATGAATTACATCTTACTATTACAAAATAACTAGACACATAGTGTGCCTTCAAAGTACATGCGTGGACTTTCCACGCGTGGCGACAAAATTAACATTTAATTAGTATCACATTTCATGAACAGCCATACATTGATATTAAATTATTCTAATCAACTAAATATACAAATAATAATCATAATATAATAAATCAGTAGTGTGTCACATTGTTTTGAGCCTTTCGACTCACGAGACTCCTAGAGATATCATTGCCACCTTTGACTAGAGAGGATACGGCTTTAGAGGCGTTCAGGCATAATCCCACGGATGGTAGCTTCGCACCACCGGCCGCTCGACCAAAGTGCGTGAACCAAATGTCCGAACCGGTTCCTCTCGTACTGAGCAGGATTACTATCGCAATGACTGGTCATCAGTAGGGTAAAACTAACCTGTCTCACGACGGTCTAATCCCAGCTCACGTTCCCTGTTAGCGGGTAAACCGTGGGTTCTGATCATTATATTATGATCATCAGGCTCTATAGCTTTTAACTCGTCCAATAATGTAGAATAAATTTTTCGTGTTTCACCAGTAGTTAGCGCGAAAACTAACGGCAATACTTTGCCCTCAACAGCACCATGTATACTATACATCTGGTAAAATATATTAGGTACAGTATTGAATGTACCATCAGCATACATAACTCTACTAGACCGCAACATATTCATATCGTTATTTGTAGTAAATGTCAGAAGCCGATCACTTCTTTGGCAGTTATAACCTTGACATCTTGTTGTAAAAATAAATCATTACTTTTTGTAAAGCAATATTCCTGAGGGACGACAAGTTCAGCAGCAGTAGTAGGATTGGCTGGCATATTATTGCTTGAGATATTTTTGTTCGATACATTATTGCTTGAGATATTTTTTGTTCGATACATTATTGCTTGAGATATTTTTGTTCGATACATTATTACGGCAAGATATTTTTGCTCTGAGATATTAATGGCTGACAATGAGATATTATAGACAAGATATTTTTGCTGAGATGTTTTGGGCTGAGATAAAATGAGGGGTCACCGTATTTTTGTATATTTACCTAAATGTGGAAAAAACCGATTTTGCACATATTTCGATAAGATTCATAAAACCATTCACAACCCAAATATTCAGACGGAATAGCGATTGGAGAATCGCAATTTCGATTATATAATATAAATAATTAACACAGTACAACAAATTTTCAAAAATTTGATTATTTCTCAAGTTTTTTATTAGAAGCGATACATGCAGCTTAGTCTTCTGAGTAACATATGACATACGTGATTTACTCAGATCACCGTAATTTTTTTCTTTTTTTTTTAGTTATACTTGGTTGAAGCTTTGGAGTTCTATTAGGTTATAAAATAGAAAAAAATAAAAAATTTTATTAAAAATATGTTTTACATATTGTTGGAAAAATATTTAAGTTTGAAAAAATTTGAAAAAAATGTAAACGCAATTTCTTCGAGAAGAAATTTTTTTTTTATTAAATAAAAGGCTTAAAATTCTGAACTTAATTATAGTATATTTTGCTTGCCGTTTATACTTATCTTCTTCGGTTTCTCTGCGATAATTAAGATTCCTGCAGTAATCAGTCAACATACTTGTTATTGACTACTGGTGAACTTTTCTTTGAACTTTTTTCGAATGTATGATAAAAACATGCATCACTCACAACTTCCAAGTTTTGTGGGAAGAAATTAAGATGTGAATGTAGAAAATGTGCTTTGAGAGACATCGCAACTTTTATAGTATGAAATGCATCTAATATTTCTTTAACCACAATTTCATGATTTGGAGATCTGCAATTCCTAGAGACAACTTATTTAACCATTTTAAGGTGGTTCACGCTTTTTTTCGTCACCGTTGAGATGCGAATCAAACTCGATGTCGATCATAAGTTTTTTTATTTCTGGACCGACAAAAATAGTGAAAATATCTGTATCTTATAGAAAAAGTAAACAAATTAATTATAAAAACTATTGATGTAAAAAACCTCACATTACACGTACCATCTTTAACTTACAAGGGGACCTTCAGGCTAACGGATTTTTGTTTTTTTTTGTACTTACCGTACTTGAAGGTCATCACCCAGACATCAATTTCTTAAAGGCGCGCTTTTCAGAAAAACTCGAGATAATCGACTTTGAAGCATTCCGAGCGTGCTATGTACACAGAATTTTAATGTAAAATTTATCAATCCATGCTAATTAACAGATATTTAATCATCGTTTTCAATGAAAAACTTACATCTTCTTATTTTGAATTGCTTGAAAAATCGTACTTTGTGTTTAAGTAATTTTGAAATTCGAACATTTATAATAAATTGAAATTTTGGTACAAAAATGAAAAACGTCAGGTAGGAAATAAAATACTTTTATATTTTTGAAAATTACGAGAAAATACAGCGCAAAAATGATACATGGTATACAGTCGTTTTACACGTTAATATTGCACGAACCAGGATAATATTTATCGTAAAAGCAAGGGAAACAGTAAGTTTTACGGCATCTAGCACATCGTATGAACGCAGATATTTTACAGGAGCAAGATTTAAAAAAATTTCTGTTGAAAAACACACTTCATTGACGTTCATAAAAATGTCACAAAGGCTTGAAGCGCCACGCGTATTGAATCATGTTCTTAAAGATTGGAGAGAACAGCTGATGATGTACAATAGATTTAATTTTAATGCAATCTTCATGATTCGATACGCGTGGTTCGCTTCAAGCCTTTGTGATGACAGAAACATTTTTATGAACGTCAATGAAGTGTGTTTTCCAACAAAAATTTTAAAAAAACCTTGCTCCTGTAAAATATCTGCGTTCATGTGCTAGATGCCGTGAAACTTACTGTTTCCCTTGCTTTTACGATAAATATCATCTTGGTTCGTGCAATATTGACGTGTAAAACGACTGTATACTATATATTTCATATCATATAATTCACTTTTAAAAATTAAACAATATTTTTATTAATATCATTTTTGCGCTGTATTTTCTCGTAATTATAAAAAATATAAAAGTATTTTATTTCCTACCTAATGTTTTTCATTTTTGTGCCAAAATTTTAATTTATTATAAATATTCGAATTTCAAAATTACTTGAACACAAAGTACGATTTTTCAAGCAATTCAAAATAAGAAGAAGTAGTTTTTCATTGAAAACGATGATTAAATATCTGTTAATTAGCATGGATTAATAAATTTTACATTAAAATTTAAATTCTGTGTACATAGCGCTATCGGAATTCTTCAAAGTCGATTATCTCGAGTTTTTCTGAAAAGCGCGTCTTAATGCTTTGGGAAATTGATGTCTGGGTGATGAACCTCAAGTACAGTAAGTATAAAAAAAAAAAAAAATCCGTTAGCCTGAAGGTCCCCTTGTTAGATTCAAATGTTTAAAAATTTGTTTTAGATGTTTAAAAGCGTCACTTTCTTTGTCAAGTGCTTTAACGAAATTTTTTACTAATCCAAGTTTTACATGTAATAAAGTTAAAATAATTTTATTTTAGTTAAAGTTAAAAGTTAAAAGAACATATGGTGTGAGGTTCTTTTATAATATCCATGGTTTTTATGATTAATTTGTTTACTTTTCTTTTATATAAATTACAGGTATTTTTGTCGGTTTAGAAATAATTAAGAAGACTTATGATTGCCACTGAGTTCGATTCGCTTCTCAACGACGAAGAAAAAGAAACATGGACAGTCTTGAACAGTTAAATAAATCCTTGGAAATTTCCGATTTCCAAATTATGAGATTATGGTTAAAGAAATATTAGATGCATTTCATACTATAAAAGTTGCAATGTCTCTTAAAGGTACATTTTTTGCACTTATTTCTTAATTTCTTTCCACAAAAATTGGGAGCTGTTAGTGATAAACATGGTGAACGTTTTCACCAATAAAGCATCCAAAAAATAGAGAAACGTTTTATAGGGAAGTCAATAACAAGTAAGTTGGCTGATTACTGCTGGAATCTGATCAGGGAAACTGAAAAAGATGAGTACAATTAGCAAGCAAAATAAACATTAAGTCTAGAATTTTGGATATAGTTTTATGTTATGGAGAACATTTAAGCCTTAAATTTAATTTAAAAAATCTCCCTAAAAAAATTTTGTTTATTATTTTTCAAATTCTACTCTTAAATATCTTTTCAGCGATACATATATTAAACATATTTTTAGCAGAATTTTTTCATTTTTTCAATTTTTTTCTATTTTATAACTTCATTGAACTTCAAATCTTTAATCAAGTATAACTCTAAAAAATGAGAGTAACTTGAATAAATCACGTATGTCACGTTACTCAGGAGAGTAGGAGACTGAGCTGAATAACTCCCGCTAAAGAAACTTGAGAAATTATGAGGCATGTTGTAAGTTGTAGTAATTATTATATATATAAGTGCTTTGATTAACACTTATATTCGTATTACATTTTCTTTAAATATTGAATATTTTATTATTATTTTTTATATTCTTTTTATTAGAGAAAAAGGTGGTAATATGGAACGCCACTTTGTTTTTAAGCAATTTCTTGTAAACTATAAGCTTAATTCTTTCATTCCTAGTATGCTTAGGTTCCTTATTCTATTGGCAACCCCATTTTTAACATTTAATTTATTCTCCACTTATAAAAAAAGCTGTATAATGATATCGAAAAGTGAACAATTGAGTCATAAGTCGTAATATGCTAGTAATATAAACCCCACTATTTTTTGGATGCATAAAATAAGAAAAAAATCACAAAACGTTGAACGCCTTTCAAAAAAATAATTTGTTTTAAAAAAGTTATTGTGAAAGAAATACATAATGAAAAATATATTGTTTTATCAAAACAAATTTCTAATAAAAAAATAACTTAAAAAATTTTTTTTTAATTTATCGGCATAAATCACACACGTATTCTTCTTTCTCTGCTCTTGCACACTCAATGTGAGTCCAAAAACTACATTGGATTCACAGATAATGATAAGATAATCAAGCATCTTGAGGGTTCATAGTACAAATATTTTGAAAAACAAAAGTAGTTACAGCAAAACGAAAAGAACTAAATATTCTTAAACACGTGGAAATATTAGTGTCAGATAACATTATATACTGTATAAGTGTCTGGCTATAAACGTTAGCCGTTAATCACGAACAGTTACAAATAAATAAAGTTCTACCTTTTAAACGTTCAGAAATCAAAAGAGAAATATGTTTCTTACTTTATTTGTTATTGCCAACTAGTAAATCTAGCGCTCTTACGACCCAAAGGGTAACCTAATAAACAAGTTCTAGCTGTCACCTATAAAATACAGCTCAAAGTTTTTAAGATATTGAGGGGTTCCATATTATCACTTTCTCTTCTACTATATTTTATATTCTTTAATATTTTAATAAATTTTCTAATGTATACTTACTTATGAAGTTTCATGTGATTAGCAATACCGCCCAAAGATATACCTCTGTTACAAATGGTGCACTTTCCATTCCTTTCGCCCTTTTTGAAGTAATCCCAATACCAACTTATTTTTGTTTCATTCTTATCTTTTACCGTTAATTTGTCTTCATGTTTACACAACAAGTGTTTATGTAAAAAATTATAATTCTTGTTTTTGAAACTAATTATTCCAAAGCAATAATTGCAACTTGCTAAATCTCCTTTTAATTTTAAATAACGCTTTCGTATGAAGCGACGTATTGGAATCTTCTCTTTTAAATTATATTCTATATTAGGTATCGAATCTTGTTTTATATTATGTTCTTCGAATAAATGCTCTCTTAACTTTGTTAATGTTTCTTTAAACGATGAAGAACTAGCTTGATCATTCAAGAAATGATCGTGACATTCTTGACACATTAATGTGGGAATATAATATTGCAACACCCACTTATCTTCTGCTTCCTGCTCTGCCATTATATCTGTTCTTGATTGCAGAGAATTTGTGTCTTCTTGATGCTCCATGCCTGTATTGCCGTCCGTATCATCTGTATCACTGTACGAACGTGGATCGGTTTTCCTAAATTTATATTTAGAGTGATTAAAGAAGTAAGAAATGTGCAACGATATTAGTTCTAATTTTGCACGCTATTCCATTGCAGGCTAAGGCTACGTTTTAGGAATTTTATTATTCGGATATTTTGAAGCGATTAAATATCGACTTAAATGTTTTTTATAGATCTGATAATTTTTATCCGACTATTCAAATATAATATTTTCATTAATGACTAATTATTTGAATGTGGAACACGGTAAATTTGTTTCTCTCGACGCGAATATTTACCATATAACATGATCTTATAAGAATTGTATCACGCAAATGTTAAATATCTGATTCAAGTGCTTGTAATATGTACGTTAAGCAGACTGTAAGAAGAATTAAAAATATTAAAAATTGCATAAAATTTAAATAAAAACTCTTTTATAAGTAATGCCACAATGTAAACCTTTCTTTGGTTTTTTAACGGTTAGCTTTCAGAAAATGTATGATAAAGTTCATGATTTTTTAATGTTCTACAGAGTAGAAGTTATCTACAATTATTATAATATGATTGAATTTTCATTAAATATGATACGGAATAATACGTATTGTTATATGTATATACATGTATTTTTGTGTAATATTTGCTGAAGCGCGTAAAGAATTGATTTTGTACATATTTCGATAAGATTTATAATATCCCGGCCAAAAGTAGTAAAAAAGTAGGCGAATTTGCGGCTAAAATCACAATTTCGATTATAATACAAATAATTATTATACAAGCCTTAATGAACACGTACTTGTATGCGCTACATTTTCTTTAGGTATTGAATATTTCACATTACTATCAGTTTTATATTCTTCAGTATTTTAGTCATTTTTTAAATGTATACTTACTTATGTACGCTTATGTGATGAGGTAAATTTCTAAGTGAATTTATTTTGTACGCTGCATTACAATAGTTGCATATCGCAAGCATTTCGTTCTTTATTGTCACGTAATCCCAGTACCAAAGCACTCTCTCTTCATTCCTCTCTGTTTCCGTTAATTTTTCTTCATGTTTATGTTTCAAGTGTTTATGTAAAACACTATGTAGTACTGTATAATTAATTACTCTAAAGCAATGATTGCATTTTGCCGCATATCCCTTCAATTTTGAATAATGTTTTCGTACAAAGCTACGTACTGGAATCATGTCTTTAATTACATCATGTTCTGTATTATGTACGGAATCATGGTCTATCTTGTGTTCTTGGATTAAATGTTCTTTTAACTTTGTTAATGTTTCTTTATACGATGAAGAACTAGCTTTATTACTCAAGATAGGTTCGTGACATTCTTGACACATTAATGTCGGAATATAATATTGCAACATCCACTCATCTTCTGAGGGACACCCCGCCTCTGCCATTATATCCATTCTATGTCGCGGAGGATCCGTGTCTTTTAGTTGTTTCGCTTTATTTGTAGGCGTACCCATGTCTATATTGTTGTCCGTATCACTGATTGAATTTGGAATGGTTTTCCTACATTTATATTTAGAATGATTAAAGAAATAAGAAATGCTACAATATTAGTTTTAATTTTAGCATACGCTACTCCGTTGGAAGTCAAGGTTACCGTTTTAGGAATCTAATTATTCGTGGGGGTTATAGTAGATTTGATAATTTGTTCCGACTATACAAATATAATAACATTTCCATGCTATGTAACGTAAATACTTATAAGAATTACAGCATGAAAGTATTAAATATCTGATTCAAATAGTAATAGATATATATAGATTAAAGATAGTTAATGAAACGCTTAGGTACATATACAGATGCGAATACTTTATGTAACGCGATATAGATTATACTTGTATAAAACATGCAATATCATCTAATATAATTCATAAAATTCAATTACATGCACTGTGTATAAAATACAAAGCGTGTAATTACTTATTAGAAATTGTTTTCTGACTTGTTCCTTGACTTGTTCCTTGACTTGTTCCTTGATTTGTTCCTTGACTTGTTTCTTGTGTCATTTCGTACATGTTCTTAGATGATGCTTCTTGACGTATCGCTTCTACTACAGGTGTATCTATATCGCTGTCCATATCGTCCATATCACTGCTTGAACTTCGACCGGTTATCCTACATTTATATTTAAAGTATGTATGTAAGGAAGTAAGAAATGCGATTATATATGGTTAAAACGCGGGCATTTCTAGCATTAACTGGTCAATTCTGCGGAATGACTGTGGTCAATCCTGAGGAATAATCAAGCGTCTTGATTAAAGTAGTATCAGGCTGGGAGTTTGATTAGTTTTATTATGCGGGGGAAGGGGCTCCGCCGTAGGTGAAGCCCTTTCCCCCCCCCTATTTGTGTACTGTTTATATATACATATCAACAAATTACTCCAAAACTTTGACCAAGACGCTTGGCCACGTTGAAGGCCAAGGCTACTGTTTTAAAAATCTTATTATTTGGACATTTAGAATAAATGTCTACACTCAAATATTACAGATCTAATAATTTTTATTCCACTATATTCAAACACACTATGCAAAACAATTAGGGGATTGCTTTAAAACTTGCAAATTTTGCAAATTTTTAAAAGACCATATTTCAGTTTGTAGAGATCGTAGGACTAAGATGGAGTGAGATAACATCGAACTGTCTTTTCTGTGAGGATCAAAATCAGGTCTCGAAAGAATCCTGGAAATATCATGACTTTGTTGTAGCCTTCCACAGAAAAAGCAGGGGTAGAGCAAAAAATATTATTACATAAGCTTTGAAGTGGAAAACTTTCCATTTAAAATGGCGCAAAAAACAGCTCTATCGTAACTAGAAGCTGAGCTATTGACTTTCATATCGCCTCTACATTTTGCAGATTTCGGATAGTATTTTATATGTGCATCATGGAAAGTTATTTGCTCAATCGGATTTTGCACATCACGTGTATGGTGTATGTGCGTGTCAGTGTGAACTGTGATGCGTGGATATGTGTGTTTTTAGAGTGTGTGATTTGTGTGAAATTATGTATTTAAGTGCTTTTTATTCTTTGGCATGTGGTGATCAATTAATGTTAAGATGGATATCTGAAATGTGAGCTAACAACAATGCAATTAACCCTTTTGTTTTGTTTTTTCATTTTAAGTTAATAATTTTTTTATGTTTTATTGGCATAGAAGTTACTTATAATTATCATTATATAAATAAAATTTCATTAAATATGTAGAGGAAAGTCTCCTATATATATGTATATATATATTATATGAGATAAGTTCCTAATATGCGATAGTGGGATTTCTGCTAAACTAATAGGTTATATTTGTTAATTCCACCATGAACTTATTGCCCTTGGTGTACAACCTAATATTTAGTAGAAAATTCATTGTTCGATCGTGCATGCACTGATCGTTACGAATATCGAAATTGTGAATTTGCATGTTGTCAAGTTCTATGAAGGTGAGACTTTGAACCTTGTTTATTATATCGATCTAAAGCTATCGATCAAGTCTACTTAGAACTTGATCCGTTCATTCGTTCTCGAGATCTCAACATCTCGAGTACTCGCAACTCTTCGCGTCGCGTAAAAGAGCCACGATGCGGTCTCGCTTTTTATTAAATTCATTTTTTACATTTTTCTAATTTTCAGAAAAATTAATATTTAAATTAGATTTTACATTTCAGTATCTTAAAGCTTATTAAATTTCCTTCAAAATAATCTACTACATTTTTCAATTTTGCCCATAAATTTCTGATAATCACACAAAATAGATGTGATATCTCATAATAGGGGACTTTCCTCTACATATAGTTCGGATAAGTATGTATAGTTTTGTATCACATTTGCCGAGAAACGCGCGGAAAACCAATTTTACACATATTCAGATGGAATTGTGATTGAAATCGCTATTTCAATTTATTTTAATATACATAATTATTATATAAATGCCGTGACAAACACGTAATTATATGCATGTATTTTCTTTATCTATTGAGTCTTTCATTACTATCAATTTTATATTCTTCGTTATTTTAATTATTTTTCTTAAATGTATACTTAGTACTTACCTATTATGAATTTTCAAGTGCATGGTCAAATATCCAACTGAATATGCGATTAATATTTTTTTACAAATGTTGCATTTCACTCGCATTTTTTCATTTATTGTGAAATTTTTTATTTTGTAATAATCCCAACACCAATGTAGTCTTTCTTCATTCTTCTTTGTTTCCGTTAATTTATCTTTATGTTTACTTAACAAGTGGTTATGTAACAAATTATAATTCATGTTTGAGTAATTAATTACTACAAAGCAATAGTTGCATTTTGCCATGTCTCCTATTAATTTTGAATAATGTTCTCGTATAAAGCGACGTACTGGAATCTTTTCTTTATTTATATCACGTTGTATATTATGTACGAAATCATGTTCTATATTGTGATCATCGAGTAAATGTTCTTTTAATTTTATTAATGTTTCTTTATACGATAAAATATTATCTGTATCACTCCAGAAAGATACGTTACATTTGTGACACATTAAGGTAGGAACATAATATAGCAACACCCATTCATTTCCTGCTTCCTCCTCTGCCATTATAATCGTTCTATTCCTCGGAGAATTCCTTATAATATTAATATCTTCTTGACGTTTCGTTCTCTTTAAAGACGTACCCATGTCTGTATCGCTGTCCGGATCATCCCTATCGCTGTCCCAATCATTTGGATCGGATTTCCTACATTTATATTTAGAGTGATTAAAGAAGGAAAAAATGTGATTATATTAGATTTTATTATACACGCTACTCTGTTGGAGGACAAGGTTACCGTTTTAAGAATCTTATTATTTGAACAATTAGTAGCGATTAAGTGCCTAGATTCAAACATTATATAGATCTAATAATTTTTACCCGACAATTTAAATATAATAATATTTTCATTAATAAATAATTATTTGGATATATATGGGACATGGTAATGGAAAATTTTCTGTAAATATTAATTTGGTATTTTAAAAATGTTCTGTAAATATTAATTTGCATACAACTGTGACTCCATTTACTAAAATGAAGAAAATTTTCCTTTTTATTAGTATATGTGTATTCATTGAGAAAAAAAATACTAATAAAAAGAAAAATTTTCATTATTTTAACAAATGGAGTTACAGTTGTATGCAAACTAATATTTACTAAAATGCAGAACATTTTTTTTTCCAGTATATAAGAATTATATCACGCAAATATTCTTATTCAAATTTCTGTAATATGTACGTTAAGGAAAAAAAGAGAATTGGAAATGTTAAGAATTGCATAAAATTTATATATAAACTCTTTTATAAATAATGTCAGCATGTAAAACTTTTTTCGGTTTTTTTAATGGTTAGTTTTTGAGAACATTTATACAAAAAGGAAAATTTTCTTCATTTTAGTAAATGGAGTCACAATTGTATGAAAATTAATATTTACATAACATTTTTTTCTCAGTGTACGTTTTCACGTTACATAGAAAATCTATATCCTATATCGAGAAACACAAACATTTTTCATTACTATGTTCCATATATATCCAAATAATTATTTATTAATAAAAAGTTACTATAAGTATGACTCTTTTAAAGAATTTAAAATACTGGGGATACCACTAAAAAAACGCGTTAATAATATATAGTACCTTATAGGTGATGTGGAAAGTTATTAAAAATATGTGTTTATGGATCATATATTAGTGGATATAAGATCAGCTAGAACACAAATGTAATAACACAAATAAAGTCGTTCAAAAAAAATACGCCCGGCGAAGCCCCGGGTAACCAGCTAGTGTACATATTTGCCAAAACATTCAAAAAAATCTGTATTACACATATTTTGATTGGATTCATAATAACTCAAAAACTCAGACTCTATTGCGACTAGAATTGCAATTTCAGGTAATTATGCATTTTAGGGGAGGCACCTCCGATGACCTTGACCTTGACATATGTTGTCAAGGTCACCCTCCTGAGTGACCTTCAAAAAGTTTTAGCCGGCGCTCGTTTTTTATTAAAAAGTTATAAACAAAAAAAGTTTGAAAAATGTAGCAGTTATTTTGAGTACTAATAGACATAAATGACTGATATTTATGTGGAAATAGTACATGTATGAACGAAGGATTTATTTAAAGCAGTGAATTGTTAGTATATTGAAAGAAAAATTATTTAAAGCAGAGAATAGTTGGTATATTGAAAAGTATGGTAATTGTTTACAATAACTAACACAGCTCGGATTACTTTGACCTTGACATATGTTGTCAAGATCACCCTCCTGAGTGACCTTCAGAAGGTTTTAGTCGGCGGTCGCTGCTTATTAAAAAGTTATAAACAAATAAATTTGGAAAATATAGCAGCTATTTTGAGTATTGGAAGGCATAAATGATTAATATATACGTCAAAATAGTTCACATTTTGAATCGCTTGACTTTCGATGATAAATATGTGTGTAAGGGAGGGGCAATGTTTAAAGCGCGTCACTATTCTACATAGGTTAGATAACGCGCTTTAACAGTATATATGTGTTTAAAGCGCGTCAACTAACCTAGGTAGGTTAGTGACGCGCTTTAAACACATATTAAAGTATTTAAGTGTTTAAACAGTTAAATACTTTTAAAGCGCGTCATTAATCTACCTAGGTTAGTTGACGCGTTTTAAACACATATTAAAGTATTTAAGTGTTTAAACAGTTAAATATTTTTAAAGCGCGTCATTAATCTACCTAGGTTAGTTGATGCGCTTTAAATACATATATACTGTTAAAGCGCGTCACTAACTTACATAGGTTAGTTGACGCGCTTTAAAAACTTAAATACTTTTAAAGCGAGTTATCTAGCCTATGTAAGTATTCTCTTCTTTAACAAAAAGACTTCAATTTATCAACAATTTACTGCTTTAAATGTTGTGTTTTGGTAAAGCAGCGACTTTCTCGCGAAATAAAGTATTCTCTGCTTTAAAAAAACGTAATAATGGTCGTTTATGCCTTCCAATACTCAAAATAGCTGCTATATTTTCCAAACTTTTTTTGTTTATAACTTTTTAATAAAAAACGAGCGCCGGCTAAAACTTTCTAAAGGTCACTCAGGAGGGTAACCTTGACAACATATGTCAAGGTCAAGATCATCGGAGGTGCTTCCCCTAAAATGCATAATTACCCAATTTCATAATATAAATAAACATTATATATTACGTGCCTTAATGAACATTTATGTGCGTTACATTTTCTTTAACTGTTAAATATTTTACTATTAATTTTATATTTAATATTTTAATCATTATTTAAATGTATACTTACTTATGAATTTGCAAGTGGTATTTCACACTTGAAATAGGATCTATTCTAGAAATATCTATTGTTCTGTTACAAATGTTGCATTTTGCATGTGCTTTGTCCTTTCTTGTGACATAATCCCAATACCATTGTATCATTTTGTCATTTTTCTCTATTTCCGTTAATTTGTCTTCATGCTTACATATCAAGTGTTCATGTAAGAATCTATAATCTCCGGTTTTGTAACTAATTATTGCAAAGCAACAGTTGCATTTTGCCAGATCTCCTTTTAATTTTGTATAACATTTTCGTATGAAGCGACGTACTGGGATTTTCTTTTCATTTACATCACATTCTATATTATGTACGGAATTATGGTCTATCTTGTGTTTATGGAGTAAATGCTCTTTTAATTTTGTTAACGTTTCGTTATACGATATTGGACTATCTTTATAATTCAAGAAATATAGGTGGCATTCTTGACATTTTTCTGTAGGAATATAATATCGCAACATCCACTCATCTTCTGAGGGACAACCCGCCTCTGCCATTATATCCATTCTATGTCGCGGAGAATCCGTGTCTTCTAGTTGTTTCGCTTCATTTGTAGGCGTACACATGTTGTCCGTATCACTGATTGAATTTGGAATGGTTTTCCTACATTTATATTTAGAGTGATTAAAGAAATAAGAAATGCTACAATATTAGTTTTAATTTTAGCATGCTACTTCGTTGGGAGTCAAGGTTACCGTTTTAGGAATCTAATTATTCGTATAGCTTTGATAATTTTTTCCGACTATACAAATATAATAACATTTCCATGTTATGTAACGTAAATACTTATAAGAATTGCCGCATGAAAATATTAAATATCTGATTCAAATTTTTGTAATATGTAAAGGAAATAACGAGAATTAGGAATACTATAAGAATTGCATAAGATTTAAATATGAGTTTTTTTATAAATAATGTAAAAAGTTGGGGTAATTTGAAACACGTGGGCAAGATGAACCATCATGATATCGAGATTATTAAGTGTTACAAGCGGACAGCAATGGAATTACAATTACCAGCTGCTGGTCCCCTAATCTAACGTACAAAGCGGTAGCGTAGCACAACGTGTCATAATGTTTAAAAATTAAAACTGAGGATTTGGTGTGTATCGCTTAGCGTAAGGTTTATTATATAAACTTTTATTTTGCAGTCAATCTACTTCACAGCTTCTAAGTTTTTTGTTGCACGTAAAACTATAAAACTAAGATAGTATTTTAGTGTAGTCTATTTAGCAAGTGTCATATGGTGTATATTTCTATTCTGTACGATAAAAAGGTGAAAATTGCGATATCGAATAATTTAGAGATAGTTTGTATAATGCTTTTTATAAGTAGGTATTGTATTTTATTTCTATTGTTTATTTCTTTCAAGAGTAATATATTACGATGAGTATACGTTATAAATATGTATTACTGCACGGAGAGAATTTTCTCTTAAAATTTACTCTGAAATCATGGTAGTTGTAGGATAACATGTACCACTAAGAATTTTACGCGAGCTATTCTAATTAATATCCACCATAATAAAAAATATTAATATCTATTATTACATTAAAATATAAAATATGTTTGATTTACTTTATTAAAATATATCTAGGACAATAATTTTTCAAAATTTACCAATCTGCTTGGTAATTTTTATCACGTTGTTTGTAAAATGTCTTTTGTATATTTTAAAAATTCCTTGGTTGCCAACTTGTCCCAAGTTTGTAATGAATTTAAGGGTAAAATATAACAAAAAATTCTCTCCGTGTGTGAGTGAAAGTTTTAAACATATATCTCTTATGACATTGTTACAAGGAGCACAAAAATTAGAGTTTTAAATACATTAGAATATAATAAATATGTAATATAATATTTATTATAGACAATTTTAATAATTAATATGCCTTAAAATATGATAAAAATAATTTTTTTGCAAAATTAATAAAATGTTTTACCTTGCCCAACATGGTTCAAATTACCTTACAAAAATCTAGCTTTGAAAAATTTGTTATAACATTAAACTCACTATAAATAAACAAAATTTGTTAGGAACACGTTGTAACAAACATTTGGCATTACAACTCAGCAAAAACAAAGTTCAGTTATCTTTAATAATTTTCAAGTTATCTTGAAAAAGGCTTAGGGTGGTTTAAATTACATCAACTTCTTCTATTATATGTGTATTGTAAGAATTGAAGTCAAATGTTTTTTTCTAATTAAAGTCAAGAAACTAGTAAAAGAAAATTATATATTTATATCTAATTCTTTGTAATCGTAACATGCTTAGACATGAGTATTTTGATTTAGATTGTGATGTTTAAATTCTAATATCTGCATTTACGTTCTTAATATTTTTAGACAATGTATGTAGATTTTAAAATACTAAACACAATTATTAAAGCCACGAAAATTTGTATCTATGTTATGTAAAAAAAATAAGAAATAATTTTTTCTTAAAAAAAAGATAATTTTTTGAATTGCTGTAAATAGTTGCTATGCATCTTCTTAATAACCACATAAAGCTATATGAAAAATACTATTTGGTTTAAATGTGGTTTCTAAAATAAGGACAAAGTTTTATCCTATGCAAATGTAACGCAAATATCTTTTGCATTTAAACGCTATTCGAAAACGAATCTTCGATTATGATAAACTAATTATTTAGGTATGTTAATGCATCGATATGAAAATGTATATAAGATGTCTATGGTGTATATGTACAGGGTGTCCGTGGATTCAATGCCAAAACTGATACAGCGATTTTTGCACATAAAAACAAGTTAAAAATGTCTAATAAACATATGTCTAAATCCAAACGGTTCTTTTTTCGGAACTATAGGGTATTGAAGTTGTTTTTATAAGAAAATATTGAATTAAAATATTGTTTAATAGTATATTGTGCACCAAGGGGCGAAAGTAGCGTTTTTCAGACGAGTGTAAAGTTTGCCGCCCTCGTCTTCGGCTCGGGCGGCAAATCACACGAGTCTGAAAAAGCTTTCGCTCAGAGGTGCACACGATATTTTTCACAATACTTTTCACAATACGGAAAGTTCGACTTCCCTGCCTAGAGAGAAACGAGAGTGGTCAATTTCAAGCCAGGGCTTACTTTCCTCTTTAGAGCGGAAAGTGGTTACTTTCCTCCTTAGGGCGAAAAGTGATTACTTTCCATCCGCTAAACAGAGAGGAAAGTTGTTACTTTTCTCGATAGGGAGGAAAGTGATTACTTTCCGCCCGCTATGCCACGTGGAATTGGCCGCTTTCGCCCCTCTCTACAGGCATGGAAAGTCGAACTTTCCGTGGAGGTGTTGCGAAAAAACAATTTAAAATCAGTAAGTAGTTTTAATACAAGTAATTTTTGAAATAGTAATTATTTTTTTATTTATTAAAATTAATATCTATAATTTCCTGCTTACGTTGTACGTTTCTCTCTCGCACGATGTTGGAGTCGATGCTCAATTTCTCTTCCATTTATGAGAGCTTTTCAGCAAGCGACACAAGTCGATACCAACGTCGTTTTATCTTTCTTTTTTAGCAATGAGTAACAAAGACAAAACGACACTTGTGTCGACTTGTGTCACTTGCTGGAAAGCTCCCTATATATGTTCTAAGATTTTCCCGTTACTTTACCTTCTGCCCGCTATACGGGGCAGAAAGTACCAATTTTCCTCCCTGTTTAGCGGGCGGAAAGTAACAACTTTCCTCTCTGGCGTGAAATTGGCCACTTTCGCCTCTCTCTACAGACATGGAAAGTATCGGACTAATAAATTGTTTCGACCTTTTTGAAAAATATTTGGTTTCGCGGATAATATCGGCAGCATTAAGTGTCAGTTACCATAGTTGTTCTAAATTTTTTAATACCTTTTGTATGGTTGTTTAATTTTTGTAAAACTTTAAACAGAATAAAGAAAAAAGAGGTTTTGCCACCTTTTTCTCCCTATCAACTACACAATTAAACAAAAAAAGCATCCCAGCAACCATATATCTATGCCCTTTAGATTTTTCGGACAGCTCTCCAATGGCAAAGTTTAGTCTATTATATATGTACGTCTATGATTGTTTAATGTTCTTTATTCTGTTTTGTCTCAAGTGTCGTTTTGTCTTTGTTATTCTTTGCCAAAAAAGAGAGATAGAACGACGTTTGTGTCGACTTGTGTCGCTTGCTGGAAAGCTCCCTATGTAAACAACATTTACTTCAATTTATCTTTTTTCACGAAAAAAAGCAACTTTAATACCCTATATTGCTCTATAACTTTGAAACCGTTCGGATTCGGACATATGTTTATTCGACATTTTCGACTTGCTTTCATGTGCTAAAACCGCTGTACCAGTTTTGGCACTGACAATGCGTCCAGGGACACTATATTTTAATGCTCTTAGTTCATGTTAGTAATAGATAATAAATAAGTTATCTAAAATTTCTTGTCAAGATACAAAAAATGATTCTATGAAAAAAAACTATGCAATTTTTGTTTTTATTTCTAGTACATTATAATAAAAAATATAGAAAGAATCCATTTAATATAATAAAAAATATAGAGAAATGCATGAACTGTATGCTTACGTGTAACATACGATAATCAAAATATAAATATAAGTTAATAATATTAAGATAAAATCACAAAACAGAACAAGGAATTGATACTTTAATTAAACTTATTGATCATTTAATAAGTTAATTATAGTCAATGCAATCGTAGGTACATCGATGATCTAATGTACTCGTTTTTTTGTAATTTTATTTAAATTTTACATTATTTTTAACTTGATAATTTTTAACTCGATTATTAACGCTCAGGGTACGGACTATAAAAAAGTTACGTTCCGTACGGACATGGGTTAGCCTAACCCGGCGACTTTGATTGACTGTATATCGGGCTGTAATTTGTCAATTGAAACAATTTTTTTTTGGATCGGAAATTTTCTCAAAAATACAATGGCGTTGATAGATTTATTACATTACTTGTTTAAACAAAGATACATTTGAAAATTTAAACCACTTGCTTTGAAATGGCACTACTTTCAAAATTTGCTCGGGTTACGCTAACCCAGTCCGTACCCTGAGGGTTAAGCAAAAAACGTTATTTTAATGGATTTAAATGATCAATAACAGTCTCCCCATTATGATCAAGAAACATTTCAACTACATTGCAGCAACGTTACACGTGAGCATACAGTTGAAATGTTCTTTTATGTTTCTTGCTTATTGAGCCATTAATGTTTAAATTTAATATTTATACCTATGGTTTATTTGTTGCTTTATACATAAAAATAAATTTTTTTGTTATATTTATTTTATTTATAGATATAGTAGAAAAGAAATTTGCGACCTAATTAATATATAGATTATAAATAGTTAATGAAACGCTTACATATACAGATGCGAATACTTTATATAACGCGATATAGATTATAGTTGTATAAAACATGCAATATCATCTAATCTAATTCATAAAATTCAATTACATGCACTGTGTATTAAATGCAAAATGTGTAATTACTTATTAGAACTTGTTTCCTGACTTGTTCCTTGACTTGTTCCTTGACTTGTTCCTTGATTTGTTCCTTGATTTGTTTCTTGTGTCATTTCGTACATGTTTTTAGATGATGCTTCTTGATGTATCGCTTCTACTGCAGGTGTAACCATATCTATATCGCTGTCCTTATCATCCATATCACTGCTTGAACTTCGACCGGTTATCCTATATTTATATTTAAAGTATGTAAGGAAGTAAGAAATGCGATTATATATGTTATGATTAAAACCCGAAACGCGGGCATTTCTAGCATTTACTGGTCAATTCTGCAGAATGACTGTGGTCAATCCTGAGGAATAACCAAGCGTCTTGATTAAAGCAGTTAAGTATCAGGCTGGGAGTTTGATTAGTTTTATTATGCGGGGGAAGGGGCTCCGCCGCAGGTGAAGCCCTTCCCCCCCCCTATTTGTGTACTGTTTATGTATACATATCAACAAATTATTACAAAACTTTGACCAAGACGCTTGGCCACGTTGAAGGCCAAGACTACCGTTTTAAAAATCTTATTATTTGGACATTTAGAATAAATGTCTACACTCAAATATTACAGATCTAATAATTTTTATTCCACTATTCAAACACACTATGCAAAACGATTAGGGAATTGCTTTAAAACTTGCAAATTTTGCCAATTCTTAAAAGGTCATATTTCAGCTTGTAGAGATCGTAGGACTAAGATGGGGTGAGATAACATCAAACTGTCTTTTCTGTGAGGATCAAAATCAGGTCTCAAAAGAATCCTGGAAATATCATGACTTTGTTGTAGCCTTCCACAGAAAAAGCAGGGGTAGAGCAAAAATATTATTACATAAGCTTTGAAGTGGAAAACTTTCCCTTTAAAATGGCGCAAAAACATAGCTCTATCGTAACTAGAAGCTGAGCTATTGACTTTCATATCGCCTCTACATTTTGCAGATTTCGGATAGTATTTTATATGTGCATCATGGAAAGTTATTTGCTCAATCGGATTTTGCACATCACGTGTATGGTGTGTGTGCGTGTCAGTGTGAACTATGATGCGTGCATATGTGTGTTTTTAGAGTGTGTGATTTGTGTGAAATTATGTATTTAAATGTTTTTTATTCTTTGGCATGTGGTGATCAATTAATGTTAAGATGGATATCTGAAATGTGAGCTAACAACAATGCAATTAACCCTTTTGTTTTGTTTTTTTATTTTAAGTTAATAATTTTTTTATGTTCTTTTGGCATAGAAGTTATTTATAATTATTATTATATAAATAAAATTTCATTAAATATGTAGAGGAAAGTCCCCTATATATATGTATATATATGTATATATATATATATATATATATGTATATATATATATATACACATATATATATATACATATATATATGAGATAAGTTCCTAATATGCGATAGTGGGATTTCTGCTAAACTAATAGGTTATATTTGTTAATTCCACCATGAACTTATTGCCCTTGGTGTACAACCTATTTAGTAGAAAATTCATTGTTCGATCGTGCATGCACTGATCGTTACGAATATCGAAATTGTGAATTTGCCATGTTGTCAAGTTCTATGAAGGTGAAACTTTGAACCTTGTTTATTATATCGATCTAAAGCTATCGATCAAGCCTATTTAGAACTTGATCCGTTCACTCGTTATTGAGATCTCAACATCTCGAGTACTCGCAACTAGTCGCGTCGCGTAAAAGAGTCACGGTGCGGTCTCGCTTCGCGTGTACTTGGTGTGAAACACCATCGTGTCTCTTGATAATAAATAAATATTTGACAATGAGTTCTGTATGCAACGATAGAGTAAGGTCGTATTAATATAGGAAAATACGGGATATGTTAAGTTGTTTAATTATAGAGGACAGATTTGCTGATCGCGAAACTGCAAGGCGTGGGGTCTGTAATATGAGATATTTAGGGTGACGATCGTTGCTAGAGTATGAAGGTTATTGTACAGTAATAAAAAGAAAGAAAATACTATGTTAAAGTTAAGGAAAGGTTCATATGAACTTATAAAAGTGTGTTGATGGTGATCGCACGCTCATGCTGAGCGCACACTGGCTGCACTAGAAATATTGAGTATAAGTGGGTTTGCGATTATTGCAACTCCATTACATTTGTAATTTAGAAACATTAAATAAAGTTTTCTAATTGCAATACCGATGTATTTTGCACTTTATTAGTGATTTCTCGGGGTATCTCATATTAGAGTACACTTTTCCGATTTTGCATGAAACACATTTTTTACATTTTTCTAATTTTCAGAAAAATTAATGTTTAAATTAGATTTTACATTTCAGTATCTTAAAGCTTATTAAATTTCCTTCAAAATAATCTACTACATTTTTCAATTTTGCTCATAAATTTCTGATAATCACACAAAATAGATGTGATATCTCATAAATAGGGGATTTTCCTCTACATATAGTACGGATAAGTATGTATAGTTTTGTATCATATTTGCCGAGAAACGCGCAAAAAACCAATTTTACACATATTCAGATGGAATTACGATTGAAATCGCTATTTCGATTTATTTTAATACACATAACTATTATATAAATGCCGTGATAAACACGTACTTATATGCATGTATTTTCTTTATCTATTGAGTATTTCATTACTATCAATTTTATATTCTTCGTTATTTTAATTATTTTTTTTAAATGTTTGTTAGTACTTACCTATTGTGAATTTTCAAGTGCATGGTCAAATATCCAACTGAATATGCGATTAATATTTTTTTACAAATGTTGCATTTTACTCGCATTTTTTCATTTATTGTGAAATTTTTTATTTTGTAATAATCCCAACACCAATGTAGTCTTTCTTCATTCTTCTCTGTTTCCCTTAATTTATCTTTATGTTTACTTAACAAGTGGTTATGTAACAAATTATAATTCATGTTTGAGTAATTAATTACTACAAAGCAATAGCTGCATTTTGCCATGTCTCCTATTAATTTTGAATAATGTTCTCGTATAAAGCGACGTACTGGAATCTTTTCTTTATTTACATCACGTTGTATATTATGTACGAAATCATGTTCTATATTGTGATCATGGAGTAAATGTTCTTTTAATTTTATTAATGTTTCTTTATACGATAAAATATTATCTGTATCACTCCAGAAAGATACGTTACATTTGTGGCACATTAAGGTAGGAACATAATATAGCAACACCCATTCATTTCCTGCTTCCTCCTCTGCCATTACAATCGTCCTATTCCTCGGAGAATTCCTTATAATATTAATATCTTCTTGACGTTTCGTTCTCTTTAAAGACGTACCCATGTCTGTATCGCTGTCCGGATCATCCCTATCGCTGTCCCAATCATTTGGATCGGATTTCCTACATTTATATTTAGAGTGATTAAAGAAGGAAAAAAATGTGATTATATTAGATTTTATTATGCACGCTACTCTGTTGGAGGCCAAGGTTTTAAGGATCTTATTATTTGAACAATTAGTAGCGATTAAGTGCCTAGATTCAAACATTATATATATCTAATAATTTTTACCCGACAATTTAAATATAATAATATTTTCATTAATAAATAATTATTTGGATATATATGGGACATGGTAATGGAAAATTTTCTGTAAATATTAATTTGGTATTTTAAAAATGTTCTGTAAATATTAATTTGCATACAACTGTGACTCCATTTACTAAAATGAAGAAAATTTTCCTTTTTATTAGTATATGTGTATTCATTGAGAAAAAAATATACTAATAAAAAGGAAAATTTTCATTATTTTGACAAATGGAGTTACAGTTGTATGCAAACTAATATTTACTAAAATGCAGAACTTTTTTTTCCAGTGTATAAGAATTATATCACGCAAATGTTCTTATTCAAATTTCTGTAATATGTACATTAAGGAAATAAAGAGAATTGGGAGTGTTAAGAATTGCATAAAATTTATGTATAAACTCTTTTATAAATAATGTCTGCATGTAAAACTTTTTTTGGTTTTTTCAATGGTTAGTTTTTGAGAACATTTATATAAAAAGGAAAATTTTCTTCATTTTAGTAAATGGAGTCACAGTCGTATGAAAATTAATATTTACAGAACAATTTTTTCTCAGTGTACGTTTTCACGTTACATAGAAAATCTATATCCGTCGAGAGACACAAAAATTTTTCGTTACTGTGTTCCATATATATCCAAATAATTATTTATTAATAAAAAGTCACTATAAGTATGACTTTTTTAAAGAATTTAAAATACTGGGGATACCACTAAAAAAACGCGTTAATAATATATAGTACCTTATAGGTGATGTGGAAAGTTATTAAAAATATGTGTTTATGGATCATATATTGGTGGATATAAAATTAGCCAGAACACAAATGTAATAACACAAATAAAGTTTTAAAAAAAGACGCCCGGGCGAAGCTCCGGGTAACCAGCTAGTGTACATATATTTTTGTGTCATATTTGCCAAAACATTCAAAAAAATCTGTATTACACATATTTCAATTGAATTCATAATAACCCAAAAACTCAGACTCTATTACGACTAGAAATGCAATTTCATAATATAAATAAACATTATATATTATGTGCCTTGATGAACATTTATGTGCGTTACATTTTCTTTAGCTATTAAATATTTTACTATTAATTTTATATTCTTCAATATTTTAATCATTTTTCAAATGTATACTTACTTATGAATTTTCAAGTGGTATCTCACACTTGAAATTGGATATATATCTATTGTTCTGTTACAAATGTTGCATTTTGCATGTGCTTTGTCCTTTCTTGTGACATAATCCCAATACCATTGTATCTTTTTATCATTTTTTTCTATTTCCGTTAATTTGTCTTCATGCTTACATATCAAGTGTTCATGTAAGAATCTATAATCCCCGGTTTTGTAACTAATTATTGCAAAGCAACAGTTGCATTTTGCCAGATCTCCTTTTAATTTTGTATAACATTTTCGTATGAAGCGACGTACTGGGATTTTCTTTTCATTTACATCACATTCTATATTATGTACAGGAATTATGGTCTATCTTGTGTTCATGGAGTAAATGCTCTTTTAATTTTGTTAACGTTTCGTTATACGATATTGGACTATCTTATAATTCAAGAAATATAGGTGGCATTCTTGACATTTTTCTGTAGGAATATAATATCGCAACATCCACTCATCTTCTGAGGGACAACCCGCCTCTGCCATTATATCCATTCTATGTCGCGGAGAATCCGTGTCTTCTAGTTGTTTCGCTTCATTTGTAGGCGTACCCATGTCTACATTGTTGTCCGTATCACTGATTGAATTTGGAATGGTTTTCCTACATTTATATTTAGAGTGATTAAAGAAATAAGAAATGCTACAATATTAGTTTTAATTTTAGCATGCTACTCCGTTGGGAGTCAAGGTTACCGTTTTAGGAATCTAATTATTCGTGGGGGTTATAGTAGATTTGATAATTTTTTCCGACTATACAAATATAATAACATTTCCATGCTATGTAACGTAAATACTTATAAGAATTACAGCATGAAAGTATTAAATATCTGATTCAAATTTTTGTAATATGTAAAGGAAATAACGAGAATTAGAAATACTATAAGAATTGCATAAGATTTAAATATGAGTTTTTTTTTTAAATAATGTAAAAAGTTGGGGTAATTTGAAATACGTGAGCAAGTTGAATCATGATATCGAGATTATTAATTGTTACAAGCGGACAGCAATGGAATTACAATTACTAGCTGCTGGTCCCCTAATCTAACTTACAAAGCGGTAGCGTGGCACAACGTGTCATAATGTTTAAAAATTACAACTGAGGATTTGGTGTGTATCGCTTAGCGTAAGGTTTATTATAAGCAGCGTTTGTAAAATAAAGGTTTATTATATAAACCTTTATTTTGCAGTCAATCTACTTCACAGCTTCTAAGTTTTTTGTTGCATGTAAAACTATAAAACTAAGATAGTATTTTAGTGTAGTCTATTTAGAAAGTGTCATATGGTGTATATTTCTATTCTGTACGATAAAAAAGTGAAAATTGCGATATCGGATAATTTAGAGATAGTTTGTATAATGCTTTTTATAAGTAGGTATTGTATTTTATTTTTATTGTTTATTTCTTTCAGGAGTAATATATTATGATGAGTATACGTTATAAGTATATATTACTGCAGTGAGTAAAAGTTTTAAACATATATTTTTTATGACATTGTTACAAGGAGCACAAAAATTAGAGTTTTAAATACATTAGAATATAATAAATATGTAATATAATAATTATTAAAGATTATTTTAATAATTAATATGCCTTAAAATATGATAAAAATAATTTTTTTGCAAAATTAATAAAGTGTTTTACCTTGCCCAACATGGTTCAAATTACCCTACAAAAATCTACCTTTGAAAAATTTGTTATAACATTAAACTCACTATAAATAAACGAAATTTGTTAGGAACACGTTGTAACAAACATTTGGCATTACAACTCAGCAAAAACAAAGTTCAGTTATCTTTAATAATTTTCAAGTTATCTTGAAAAAGGCTTAGGGTGGTTTAAATTACATCAACTTCTTCTATTATATGTGTATTGTAAGAATTAAAATCAAATGTTTTTTTTTTTAATTAAAGTCATGAAACTATGTAAAAGAAAAGGTAATTATGCATAAAAGGGGCTTCCTCTTCGATTTGCTTTATTTTTAAATATGTTGTTGGGGATGTCTTCCCGATTCATTTCATATATATATATATATACATATATATATATATATATATAAGGGACTTATATATATATATATATATGTATGTATATATATGTATATATATATTTATTTATATATATATATATATACATATATATATATATATATATAAGGGACTCAAATAGTTTCGGAGATACAGGTTGTTATCAATCTACCTTTATTAAACAAAGAACGGTAATTGTTTAGATTATTGGAAAGCATAAATGACTAATAAATATGTCGAAATAGTTCACGCATACACTTTCCACGTGCGCGCGCGCGCACACACACACGCGCGCGCGCGCACACACACACGCACGCACACACACACGCACGCACACACACACACACACACACACACACACACACACACACACACACACACACGCGCGCGCGCGCGCGCGCGCGCGCGCGCGCACGCACGCACATGGTGGAGAGGGTGCGAGGGGGGGCCAATAGTCAATCGTCTTCATTCAAGCAGTTAGGTATCACGCTGGGAGTTTGTTTATTTATATTATGCGGGGAAAGGGAGGCGGAGCCCCTCCCCCCGCCTATTTGTGTACTGTTTATACATATGTACTATACACATGTATTATACACATCACAAAAAGTCTATGGTAAATCTGAAGAATAGTGGCCTTCTCACTGATTTTAGGACACGCCGTCGGCGTATAGATTAGTGACGCGCTTTAAAAATATTTAAGTGTTTAAAACGCGTCAACTATGTAGGTTAGTGACGCGCTTTAAACAGTTAAATACTTTCAAAGCGCGTCACTAACCTACATAGGTTAGTTGACGCGCTTTAAACACTTAATATAACTAAACAAACTCCCAGCGTGATACCTAACTGCTTGATTACAAATTTCCCGTAACATATATATCGTTACATATATTATTATTTTTATCCTTTCTCAGCTTATATCTCCGAAACTATTTGAGTCCGGCCCTTATATATATATATATATATGAAATGACTCGGGAAGACATCCCCAACAACATATTTAAAAATGAAGCAAATCGAAGAGGAAGCCCCTTTTATGCATAATTACCAAAAAAATTATATATTTATATTTAATTCTTTGTAATCGTAACATGCTTAGACATGAGTAATTTGATTTAGATTGTGATGTTTAAATTCTAATATCTGCATTTACGTTCTTAATATTTTTAGACAATGTATGTAGATTTTAAAATACTAAACACAATTATTTAAGCCACGAAAATTTGTATCTATGTTATGTAAAAAAAATAAGAAATAATTTTTTCTTCAAAAAAGATAATTTTTGAATTACTGCAAATAGTTGCCATGCATCTTCTTAAGAACCACATAAAGTTATATGAAAAATACTATTTGGTTTAAATGTGGTTTCTAAAATAAGGACAAAGTTTTATCCTATGCAAATGTAACGCAAATATCTTTTGCATTTAAACGCTATTCGAAAACGAATCTTCGATTATGGTAAACTAATTATTTAGGTATGTTAATGCATCGATATGAAAATGTATATAAGATGTCTATGGTGTATATGTACAGGGTGTCCGTGGACTCAATGATAAAATTGATACAGCGACTTTCGCACATAAAAACAAATTAAAAATGTTTAATAAACATATGTCTAAATCCAAAAGGTTTTTTTTCGGAACTATAAGGTATTGAAGTTGTTTTTATAAGAAAATATTGAATTGAAATATTGTTTAATAGTATATTGTGCACCAAGGGGCGAAAGTAGCGTTTTTCAGACGAGTGTGAAGTTTGCCGCTCTCGTCTTCGGCTCGACGGCAAATCACACGAGTCTGAAAAAGCTTTTGCCCCGAGGTGCACACGATATTTTTCACAATACCTTTCACAATACAGAAAATTCGACTTCCATGCCTAGAGAGAGGCGAGAGTGGTCAATTTCAAGCCAGGGCTTACTTTCCTCCCTAGGGCGGAAAGTGGTTACTTTCCTCCTTAGGGCGAAAAGTGATTACTTTCCATCCGCTAAACAGAGAGGAAAGTTGTTACTTTCCTCGATAGGGAGGAAATTGATTACTTTCCATCCGCTAAACAGAGAGGAAAGTTGTTACTTTCCTCGATAGGGAGGAAAGTGATTACTTTCCGCCCGCTATGCCACGTGGAATTGGCCGCTTTCGCCCTTCTCTACAGGCATGGAAAGTCGAACTTTCCATGGAGGTGTTGTGAAAAAAACAATTCCAAATCAGTAAGTAGTTTTAATACAAGTAATTTTTGAAATAGTAATTATTTTTTTATTTATTAAAATTAATTTCTATAATTTCTGCGTACGTTGTACGTTTCTCTCTCGCACGATGTTGGACTCGATGCTCAATTTCCCTTCCATTTATTTGAGCTTTTCAGCAAGCGACACAAGTCGACACAAACGTCGTTTTATCTTTCTTTTTTAGCAATGAGTAACGAAGACAAAACGACACTTGTGTCGATTTGTGTCACTTGCTGGAAAGCTCCCTATATATGTTCTAAGATTTGCCCGTTACTTTACTTTCTGCCCGCTATACGGGGCAGAAAGTACCAATTTTCCTCCCTGTTTAGCGGGCGGAAAGTAACAACTTTCCTCCCTGGCGTGAAATTGGCCACTTTCGCCTCTCTCTACAGACATGGAAAGTCGGACTAATAAATTGTTTCGACCTTTTCGAAAAATATTTGGTTTTGCGGATAATATCGGCAGCAAAGGGGATGCTGGAGTGGCAAGAATTACCGACATTTTTTTGAGCAGGCTAAACTTTGAATTGGCTTTACGGAATTGAAATTTTTTTTTACAGAATTAAAGTACGCATAAAAACGGAGGGTGCTAGCGTTGATTTTACATCAAAACGAAAAAAAATAAAAAAATTATATGTATGACGTGACAACATTTGCTGCACATAAAAATTTAGACTTTGTACGTATAAAATAAGCATACATCACCCTCGGAAATACAATAAAGAAGAATCCTGTGCTTGCAGAAATGAGCTGCGAGCTTTAGTATAAGAGAACAAATTGCCTAAAAATTTCATATGTATTTTTGAGTGCGGAGTAGTATTGCGTGTAGTGAGAGATGGCGCAGCAATTGAAACAAGGACAGATGCCTCTCGTTAGACAAGGGCAGATATAGGCCGGTAATATAGAAAATGATAGAAAACGAATTAAAACGGAACTAAAAATGTTCGACATTACCGACATCGAGGAAGTTCGGCTGTCACTCCAGTATCCCCTTAAGTGTCAGTTACCATAGTTGTTCTACATTTTTTAGCACCTTTTGTAAAAAAGGATAAAAGGATAAAGAATTTTACTTTATATACCCCAAGGGGCCTTAAAGGGCGTTTTGAAGGGACGTAACCTCCAATCCTAACCTCCAATTCATCCACTATCTTACTATTTCCTCCTTTTGGACCAACGGTTTAACGTCTCTTCCGAAAGACGGAGCCCAGTTTTCTCCGCATCTTGCACAAAGGGGCGCGGTTTTTCGGAAAAAAACTTTTCCATGATTCATGGCGCGCTCTAGTGGACTCGAACCTGGTTCCTCAGATTACGAGTCTGGCGCTCTACCACTAGACCACACCGCCGCCCCATTTAGCACCTTTTGTATAGATGTTTAATTTTTGTAAAACTTTAAACAAAATAAAGAAAAAAAAGAGGTTTCTCCACTTTTTTCTCCCTATCAACTACACAATTAAACAAAGAAAGCATCCCAGCAAACATATATCTATGCCCTTTAGATCTTTCGGACAGCTCTCCAATGGCAAAGTTTAGTCTATTATATATGTACGTCTATGGTTGTTTAATGTTCTTTATTCTGTTTTGTCTCAAGTTTTGTCGTTATGTTTTTGTTATTCTTTGCCAAAAAAGAGAGATAGAACGACGTTTGTGTCGACTTGTGTCGCTTGCTGGAAAGCTCCCTATGTAAACAACATTTACTTCAATTTATCTTTTCTCACGAAAAAAAGCAACTTCAATACGACCCGCGTTTCCGCGTTTCTGGTCTTATATTGCTCTATAATTTTAAAACCGTTCGGATTTGGACATATGTTTATTAGACATTTTCGACTTGTTTTCATGTGCTAAAGCCGCTGTACCAGTTTTGGCACTGACAATGGTGTCCAGGGACACTATATTTTAGTGCTCTTAGTTCATGTTAGTAATAGATAATAAATAAGTTATCTAAAATTTCTTGTCAAGATACAAGAAATGATTCTATGCAAAAAAACTATGCAATTTTTGTTTTTATTTCTTTTACATTATAATAAAAAATATAAAAAGAATCCATTTAATATAATAAAAAATATAGAGAAATGCATGAACTGTATGCCTACGTGTAACATACGATAATCAAGATATAAATATAAGTTAATAATATTAACAATTAAAGCAATTTAATATTGTCTCGCTGTGATCCGAAAAAGTGCTGTGTGAATCCGACAAACCAAGTTGGCTCACGGTTTTTCTATGTTCATATCGAGTTCATATCAAAAGACGTTATATATTGCCAGTCACGGTCGATTTAAATTGCTTTAATTGTTATTCTATATACTGGCGAAAGAAATTTATTATTCTGTTTATTAATAATATTAAGATACAATCACAAAACAGAACAAGGAATTGATACTTTAATTAAACTTATTGATCATTTAATAAGTTAATTATAGTCAATGCAATCGTAGGTACATCGATGATCTAATGTACTCGGTTTTTTGTAATTTTATTTAAATTTTACATTATTTTTAACTCGATTATTTTTAACTCGATTATTAAGCAAAAAATGTTATTTTAATGGATTTAAATGATCAATAACAGTCTCCCCATAATGATCAAGAAACATTTCAACTACATTGCAGCAACGTTACACGTAAGCATACAGTTGAAATGTTCTTTTATGTTTCTTGCTTATTGAGCCATTAATGTTTAAATTTAATATTTATACCTATGGTTTATTTGTTGCTTTATACATAAAAATAAATTTTTTTGTTAAATTTATTTCATTTATAGATATAGTAGAAAAGAAATTTGCGACCTAGTTAATATATAGATTATAGATAGTTAGTGAAACGCTTACATATACAGATGCGAATACTTTATATAACGCGATATAGATTATAGTTGTATAAAACATGCAATATCATCTAATCTAATTCATAAAATTCAATTACATGCACTGTGTATTAAATGCAAAGTGTGTAATTACTTATTAGAACTTGTTTCCTGACTTGTTCCTTGACTTGTTCCTTGATTTGTTCCTTGACTTGTTTCTTGTGTCATTTCGTACATGTTCTTAGATGATACTTCTTGACGTATCGCTTCTACTGCAGGTGTAACCATATCTATATCACTATCCATATCATCCATATCACTGCTTGAACTTCGACCGGTTATCCTATATTTATATTTAAAGTATGTATGTAAGGAAGTAAGAAATGCGATTATATATGTTATGGTCAAATCCCGAAACGAGTGCATTTCTAGCATTTACTGGTCAATTCTGCGGAATGACTGTGGTCAATCCTGAGGAATAACCAAGCGTCTTGATTAAAGCAGTTAGGTATCAGGCTGGGAGTTTGATTAGTTTTATTATGCGGGGGAAGGAGCTCCGCCGCAGGTGAAGCCCTTTCCCCCCCCCCTATTTGTGTACTGTTTATATATATATATATCAACAAATTACTACAAAACTTTGACCAAGACGCTTGGCCACGTTGAAGGCCAAGGCTACCGTTTTAAAAATCTTATTATTTGGACATTTAGAATAAATGTCTACACTCAAATATTACAGATCTAATAATTTTTATTCCACTATTTAAACACACTATGCAAAACAATTAGGGGATTGCTTTAAAACTTGCAAATTTTGCCGATTTTTAAAAGGCCATATTTCAGCTTGTAGAGATCGTAGGACTAAGATGGGGTGAGATAACATCGAACTGTCTTTTCTGTGAGGATCAAAATCAGGTCTCGAAAGAATCCTGAAAATATCAAGATTTGTTGTAACCTTCCACAGAAAAAGCAGGGATAGAGCAAAAAACATAAGCTTTGAAGTGGAAAACTTTCCCTTTAAAATGGCGCAAAAAACATAGCTCTATCGTAACTAGAAGCTGAGCTATTGGCTTTCATATCACCTCTACATTTTGCAGATTTTGGATAGTATTCTATATGTGCATCATGGAAAGTTATTTGCTCAATCGGATTTTGCACATCACGTGTATGGTGTATGTGCGTGTCAGTGTAAACTGTGATGCGTGCATATGTGTGTTTTTAGAGTGTGTGATTTGTGTGAAATTATGTATTTAAGTGCTTTTTATTCTTTGGCATGTGGTGATTAATTAATGTTAAGATAGATATCTGAAATGTGAGCTAACAACAATGCAATTAACCCTTTTGTTTTGTTTTTTCATTTTAAGTTAATAATTTTTTTATGTTCTTTTGGCATAGAAGTTATTTATAATTATCATTATATAAATAAAATTTCATTAAATATGTAGAGGAAAGTCTCCTATATATATGTATATATATATTATATGAGATAAGTTCCTAATATGCGATAGTGGGATTTCTGCTAAACTATTTGTTAATTCCACCATGAACTTATTGCCCTTGGTGTACAACCTAATATTTAGTAAAAAATTCATTGTTCGATCGTGCATGCACTGATCGTTACGAATATCGAAATTGTGAATTTGCATGTTGTCACGTTCTATGAAGGTGAAACTTTGAACCTTGTTTATTATATCGATCTAAAGCTATTGATCAAGCCTACTTAGAACTTGATCCGTTCACTCGTTATCGAGATCTCAACATCTCGAGTACTCGCAACTCATCGCGTCGCGTAAGTCGTCACGGTGCGGTCTCACTTTTTATTAAACTCATTTTTTACATTTTTCTAATTTTCAGAAAAATTAATATTTAAATTAGATTTTACATTTCAGTATCTTAAAGCTTATTAAATTTCCTTAAAAATAATCTACTACTTTTTTCAATTTTGCCCATAAATTTCTGATAATCACACAAAATAGATGTGATATCTCATAATAGGGGACTTTCCTCTACAAATAGTTCGGATAAGTATGTATAGTTTTGTATCACATTTGCCGAGAAACGCGCGAAAAACCAATTTTACACATATTCAGATGGAATTGCGATTGAAATCGCTATTTCAATTTATTTTAATATACATAATTATTATATAAATGCCGTGACAAACACGTACTTATATGCATGTATTTTCTTTATCTATTGAGTATTTCATTACTATCAATTTTATATTCTTCGTTATTTTAATTATTTTTCTTAAATATATACGTACCTATTATGAATTTTCAAGTGCATGGTCAAATATCCAACTGAATGTGCGATTAATATTTTTTTACAAATGTTGCATTTCACTCGCATTTTTTCATTTATTGTGAAATTTTTTATTTTGTAATAATCCCAACACCAATGTAGTCTTTCTTCATTCTTCTTTGTTTCCGTTAATTTATCTTTATGTTTACTTATCAAGTGGTTATGTAACAAATTATAATTCATGTTTGAGTAATTAATTACTACAAAGCAACAGTTGCATTTTGCCATGTCTCCTATTAATTTTGAATAATGTTCTCGTATAAAGCGACGTACTGGAATCTTTTCTTTATTTACATCACGTTGTATATTATGTACGAAATCATGTTCTATATTGTGATCATGGAGTAAATGTTCTTTTAATTTTATTAATGTTTCTTTATACGATAAAATATTATCTGTATCACTCCAGAAAGATACGTTACATTTGTGACACATTAAGGTAGGAACATAATATAGCAACACCCATTCATTTCCTGCTTCCTCCTCTGCCATTATAATCGTTCTATTCCTCGGAGAATTCCTTATAATATTAATATCTTCTTGACGTTTCGTTCTCTTTAAAGACGTACCCATGTCTGTATCGCTGTCCGGATCATCCCTATCGCTGTCCCAATCATTTGGATCGGATTTCCTACATTTATATTTAGAGTGATTAAAGAAGTAAAAAACATATATATATATATATATATATATATATATGATTATATTAAATTTTATTATACACGCTACTCTGTTGGAGGCCAAGGTTACCGTTTTAAGGATCTTATTATTTGAACAATTAGTAGCGATTAAGTGCCTAGATTCAAGCATTATATAGATCTAATAATTTTTACCCGACAATTTAAATATAATAATATTTTCATTAATAAATAATTATTTGGATACATATGGGACATGGTAATGGAAAATTTTCTGTAAATATTAATTTGGTTTTTTAAAAATGTTCTGTAAATATTAATTTGGTATTTTAAAAATGTTTTGTAAATATTAATTTGCATACAACTGTGACTCCATTTACTAAAATGAAGAAATTTTCCGTTTTATTTGTATATTCATTAAGAAAATAAAAAGGAAAATTTTCTTTATTTTAACAAATGGAGTTACAGTTGTATGCAAACTAATATTTTCTAAAATGCAGAACATTTTTTTTCCAGTGTATAAGAATTATATCACGCAAATAATCTTATTCAAATTTCTGTAATATGTATGTTAAGGAAATAAAGAGAATTGGAAATGTTAAGAATTGCATGAAATTTATATATAAACTCTTTTATAAATAATGTCAGCATGTAAAACTTTTTTTGGTCTTTTCAATGGTTAGTTTTTGAGAACATTTATACAAAAAGAAAAATTTTCTTTATTTTAGTAAATGGAGTCACAATTGTATGAAAATTAATATTTACAGAACATTTTTTTCTCAGTGTACGTTTTCACGTTACATAGAAAATCTATATCCGTCGAGAGACACAAAAAATTTTCATTACTGTGTTCCATATATATCCAAATAATTATTTATTAATAAAAAGTCACTATAAGTATGACTTTTTTAAAGAATTTAAAATACTGGGGATACCACTAAAAAAACGCGTTAATAATATCCACATCACCTTATAGGTGATGTGGAAAGTTATTAAAAATATGTGTTTATGGATCATATATTGGTGGATATAAGATTAGCTAGAACACAAATGTAATAACACAAATAAAGTCGTTTAAAAAAAAAGACGCCCGGGCGAAGCCCCGGGTAACCAGCTAGTGTACATATATTTTTGTGTCATATTTGCCAAAACATTCAAAAAAAATCTGTATTACACATATTTTGATTGGATTCAAAATAATCCAAAAACTCAGACTCTATTGCGACTAGAAATGCAATTTCATAATAAACATTATATATTATGTGCCTTGATGAACATTTATGTGCGTTACATTTTCTTTAGCTATTAAATATTTTACTATTAATTTTATATTCTTCAATATTTTAATCATTTTTCAAATGTATACTTACTTATGAATTTTCAAGTGGTATCTCACATTTGACATTGGATATATATCTATTGTTCTGTTACAAATGTTGCATTTTGCATATGCTTTGTCCTTTCTTGTCATGTAATCCCAATACCATTGTATCTTTTTATCATTTTTCTCTATTTCCGTTAATTTGTCTGCATGCTTACATATCAAGTGTTCATGTAAGAATCTATAATTCCCGGTTTTGTAACTAATTATTGCAAAGCAACAGTTGCATTTTGCCAGATCTCCTTTTAATTTTGTATAACATTTTCGTATAAAGCGACGTACTGGGATTTTCTTTTCATTTACATCACATTCTATATTATGTACGGAATTATGGTCTATCTTGTGTTCATGGAGTAAATGCTCTTTTAATTTTGTTAACGTTTTGTTATACGATATTGGACTATCTTTACAATTCAAGAAATATAGGTGACATTCTTGACACTTTTCTGTAGGAATATAATATCGCAATATCCACTGATCTTCTACTTCCTGCTCTGCCATTATATCTGTTCTTGATTGCAGAGAATTTGTGTCTTCTTGATGCTCCATGCCTGTATTGCCGTCCGTATCATCTGTATCACTGTATCTGTATTGTGGAAAATTAGTTACCAAACACACAGAAGGTACGTGTAAACTTGAAGAGGCATTTGCAAATATTACTCGCAGGATGTCAAGAGCCAGAGGTATGATTCTTTGTCCGACTATAAATATTAATATCCGTTAGACTGTATCTGATTACCAGATCATACAGCTTTACTTATATATTATATTAACTGATGACTTATTCTAGATTTATATTAAAACACGCAATGCTTATACATGATGGTTAAAAAAACAAAGGGGTCTACTCCGCTTTCGAAACTTTGTAAAAAGTTTTATTTCGGGTTAAGATAATAGCCTTTATAAAGGGAATTTTGGCGACTTTCATGACAAAGCCATTAAGATAAAATGATAAAAAGAAAGAGATTTTAACAATTCTACATAATGTTATAAATCAACATTATATATTATAAACACTTCTCTCCACTTTACTTCAACGTGATCTTTCTGTTCAAGTCAACAATTATACTTTAGGAGTTTTCATGTTGATTCAAAAGGCATTGAAAACATGTTCCACATGGGTTTCCTTTTCACTGAAGCGAGGTCCACTCCACCGCACCCCTTGCTTACAAGACAAAACGAGGTCTATTATTGTACGGTTCATGTTTTCAACTTTCCACGCGAAGCCATGTGCACCCCACACCCCCATGTGTAGCAGGGTGAAACAAGCTAGTATGATTCTAAATCGGTTTCAACTTAATACGTGAAGCGAGATTTACCCCACCCCACCTTTGCCGCAGGGGAAAGGGCTACCGCCCCTCCCCCGTCTACATGTGTGCTGTCTATATACACATATCAGCAAATTACTTCCTTTAGAACTGACACAAACTGTTATATTTCTTAAACTTTATTGTTAATAACTTCTTAATAAATAACAAACGACGGTTAAAACCTTTAGAAGATTACTCATAAGAATGCTCTTTGTAATATATGTCAAGATCAAAGTCGCAGGAGGTTGCTTGCCTAAACTAAATAATTACCAAACTTCCCGCCATTCTTTTTACTATTTTATCTTAAAAAGTAGCTCTCTTGTAGGAGTTGCCAAAATTCGCTTTAAGGACTTTTATTTTAACCCAAAATTAAAGCTTTTTATAAAATTTTATCGAAATCGGAGGTAGACCGTTTTCGAAACTTTATGTAAACGAAGTTAGCTATGTGAATGAGCAGGGTTGATTGTAACACTTTTTGAGTGTGTGTGTGTGTGTGTGTGGAAACTGTATATTTACTAACACTCAAGTGTCACACCGATTCTTTTGAAACTGTGCACACATGTAGAATTTTGAAAAATATTTGTGTCATGTTTTTTTATTTTGCTCATAAAGCGTTTTAAGAATAGAAACTACTCTCGAAATATTGACTTTCTCAACCCTGTGTACGTTATGTCGAAAGGTTTTTAAGATGGTTTTGACGAGAATACTATCTCTAGGAGTTTTCAGGGTTTTTCTGGTCGTTTTTTTTTTTAAATTGATCAGTAATGTACATGACCTTATTATTACGTACAGGATTGAAAAGTCAATATTTCGACGGTAGTTTCTACTCTTAAGACGCTTTATAAGCAAAAATAAAAAAATATGACACAAATATTTTTGTGTGCACAGTTAAAACTATGTTAAAATTGTGTTAAAACTGTACACAGCTTCAAAAAAAATCGGTGTGTGAGACTTGAGTAGTGTTAAGCGGGGAACACAGACTTTCGCATAACGCATAATACGCAAGCATAAGAAAAATGATTGGTCTATTTTCTTATGCACATGTGTATGGACCAATCAATTTTCTTATGCTTGCGTATTATGCGTTATGCAGAAGTGTGTGCTCCCCGCTTTACTTGTAAGTTATTGGTCCCACTGCTTTTAGGTTACCCATACAGCACATGTTTTCAAATTGTGCAGCAAAAAATATTTTGAATATTTTTATAAAAATATTGCAAGAAACATTTTAAAATGGTTTTAGAAATATTTTAAAATAATTTAAAAATTTTTTGCGGTAACATTTTAAATATATTTTAAAAATCTTTTAAAATTATTTATAAAAATGTTCTTCTTTATCACTTAGATAATATTTTTTTAAATATTTAAAATATATTTTTGAAATATTAATTTCATCATTATCATCTAAGTTGGTCCCTCACTGAGGATCGTGACCACATGAATCGTGAACCATCTGTCGCCATGATTCCCTGTCCTCAACTCGGCGCATCGCCTCATATGGATGGGTCCCTGCGTGGTCTTCTTGACGGCATCGCCCCATCTGGTCGGGGATCGGCCTCTACTCCTTCTTCCCTCGACCTGACCAACGATCATAAGTCTCTCCAAGTTGTCCGGCTCGCGTCTGAAGATGTGTCCGAAGAAACCCAGATACGTCTTAGGCAGATCGTAGACAAGCGAGTTCGAATTCCAAGCTCTTGCAAAATTGACGCATTTGTGCGATGGACCGTCCAAGGCACACCCAGCATTTTCCGCCAGCACCACATTTTGAATGCATCTATTCTGTTCCTCAATCTTGCCTTTAGTGTCCATGTTTCAGCGGCATATAGGAATATTGAGAAAACCAGGGACTGGACTAGTCGTACCTTGGTCTTCCTGCTTATTCGAAGCTCAAGCGAAATTCGAACGTCTCGTCGGTTCACACGCCCGCGGCGTGCACATTTCGTGAACGAGCGAGTAACAACGCGAGCAAAATAAATACCCCCGAAAAGTACGCGATCATACATTCCGAAGCAGTCAGTCGCTCGTAGGAAGTCACAGAAGTGAGTCGATCTCGCATCTCGCTCGCTTCGTTACTCGCTCGCTCGAATTCGAAAGTACTTGTAATTGTGGAGGAGAGTGACATCGACAACGCACAGCCTCCGAATCGGCGCGCGACGCCGTTCAACGCGTTCAATAGAAAAGAAGCGCCCAGTGTCATCCCGCTTCGGAGACACGGAGAGGCTCCGCTGCTCTCTCCTCCCTGCACTGTGGAACATTAAAATTTGTGCCGTTACACTCGCAGTTTATTTTCTGCTCCTGATTTCTCACCGACATCCTCCGAGTCACACTCGCTCCGTGCTCAAATCTGAGCGACCCGGCATCACAGGCGATCTCATCGAGATCGCTCCTGAACACTGCTCATGCCACGATTCCTCTAGATTTTGCCGAGCCGCCTCATAGCATCTTTTGCCATTTGGCTGCGGCGGCTTACTTCCCTGTCGCAGCTTCCATCATCACTGATTATGGAGCCCAAGTATACGAAGTCCGAAACCACCTCCAAATCACGAAGTTTGTGTGTGCGCTGCACGATCGATGAACATTAGTTTGGTCTTGCTTCTGTTTATGTAGAGTCCCAGTTGCACACTCTCGACCTCCACCCTACGAAGCAGCTCTGCCAACTCGCTTTCGGTTGCACCCAAAATCGCGGGGGGGTCCGCGAACCTGAGATTGCTGATCTTCCTCCCGGTTATCCGGACACCCCCTGTCCAGCCCTCCAACACTGCGCATGATATACTCGCCGTAAAGGTTGAAAAGCTTCGGTGACAAGATGCAGCCCTGTCGCACTCCCCTTCCTGCGCTGAAGGGTCCCGAAGTGGCATCTTCCAATCGGACTCTACATGTGCCATCTAGGTACAGGTTTTGCACAAGAAGTATCAAGTGTTCAGGAACTCCCATCTCTCTCATCACCTCGAACATTCTCTTTCAGCTGACGCAGTCGAACGCCTTTGCATAATCAATGAAACACATCAGTAATGGCACATTAAATTTTCTGCTCTTTTCAATCAGCTGTCGGACGTTCAGGATTTGTTCACGTGTGCCTTTTCCTTTGACAAAACCAGCCTGCTCTTCTGAGATATGCCGGTCAATGTAATTTTCTAGTCTTGCCTTAATTATGCTCGAGAGTATCTTACTAGCATGTGACAACAATGATATTGTCCTATAATTTTCACATTTGCGGATTGAACCCTTTTTGTGCAGAGAGACAAGTATAGACTCAAATCAGTCATCCGGCCATCCGTCCAGTACTCCAGACCCTCTGGCAAATCAAGTGGAGCATGCGTGTGCCCTCTGAGCCTAGGTTCTTGAGCATTTGAGCTGTGACTCTATCACCACCGCTAGTTTTGTGTTTCAGTCTTGCTATGGCCCACTCTATCTCCGCGAGAAGAATGTCCGGCTCCCTCACGCCGCATTCACTCGTTCGTAGTTCTTCTGTATCCTCCGTTGCCGCGTACAGACTTCGGCAGTATTTCCTCCATCGTTCTAGCACCTTGTATCGATCTGTGATGATAGCTCCTGTATCATCCTCCAATGTCCAGCTCTTGATTTTAATGTCTTTTGTCAGTGACTTGACTTTACAGAACATGTCTTTTGTGTGTGCTCTGTTGGATGACTCCTCGATCTCCTGACACACTCTGTCCACCTCTGCATCCTTGTCCTTACGGCAGAGTCTTTTGACAGTTCTGTGCAGCTCAAGGTAGTGCCTCCTATCATCCTCAGTGCTTAGACCATTCTGCGGCGCAGGATGGCGGACCAGGTCTCCTGGCTCATCCAGTCAGGTCTACTACGCGGACCCCGGCGTTGTTTCACAATGGTCTCCGCAGAGTCTACTACGGCTGTTTTTAGTCTGACCCACATATCATTGGCTGATTCTGTTAAATCCGTCTTCATTCCTAAAAGCCTAGTGTGCATGTCCCGCTTGAATTGCGATATTGCATCAGCGTGCATGTGCAGTGCCTTGTTGTTACTGACTTTATGGACGACTTTGAGTCGGGCTTTAAATTCCGTAACCAGCAACTGATGGTCGCTTCCGCAATTCGCCCCGGGTAATGTCTTGGCATTAGTAATGGACAAGCGCCATCTGGTGTCAATTAACACATAGTCAATTTGGTTTCGGTATGTACCTCCTGGTGACGTCCACGTATACAACGTGCGTGTTGCTTGAACCAAGTATTCATGATGGTGAATTGGTTACCTATGCAGAATTGCAGAAGCATTTCTCCTCTCTCATTGCGGACCCCCAAGCCGTATTTCCCCACTGTTTGGTTAAGGTATGCATCGTGCGTAGTTTCTCCCACTTTTGCCTTAAAGTCGCCCTGCAGCATGGTGGTCTCCTTCCTTGGTCCCATATACGGCAGGCTGTATCAAGCTTTGCGTAGAAATCAGAGATTTTCTCCTCCGTACACTCGGTTGTAGGCACATACACCTGGATGATATTCAGGGTGTGCGGGTGAGCATTCATTCTAATTCTGATTATTCTGTCACCAATCGCCTCATAACCCAGTACACAGTCCCTCAGGTTTTTTGCAACAATAAACCCAACTCCATTGCTGCTTCTTACACCGTTACCAGCAAGGAATATCATGTTTCCATTTCCAGTTTCAAAGTGTCCACTATCTCTGAGATGCGTTTCACTCAGGCCCAGTATTTCCACTCCGCGTCTTTGCATTTCAGATTCCACTGTCTCTCGCTTCCCTTGTTGTAGTAGTCCGCGGACATTCCATGTGCCTATTCTCATGTGTTGATTTCGTTGTACTTTGGTTTCTTTACCACTAGTAGCCCAGTTTCCACAAGAAGCCTGGTGGGTCATCCTCCTGTGGCCGGTCGCCAATTTCACACCAGACAGCCCGGAACCATCTAGGCGCCGGAGGTCAGCCGGATTGCCCGACATATCATTCCTCCTATTGTCCGTATTCATGTGGTTTTCTTGGGATAATAGTCGTAGTGGTTTTCCATTGCCTTTCACGCCAGGTTATTTAGAGGATGCACGTCACTCACGGTACCTGTAACCTCCGCTTGTTACTCGGCGGTGTTGCTCCACTGGTATTTGGTCCAACCCGGGTATATTATTTCCCCGGTACCCTCTATTTCTGGCGGGCTTTCCCCTATTCGCCACCTGGGGAGGTGTCCGATGGGGGACCAGCAACCCCACACGGTATTGCCGATACCCCCTCTTCCTCCACACATCCACCTGGAAAAGCGGTGGTCGTGGAGGGCGAGTTTCCCATTGAGAGGAGAGTTCGTCTTGATGACGTGCCCCGAAAATTCCGGGGACACGTGCACCCGGTAGTCACCGCCGTCATCCACCAGACCCCCGCCCCAGATCCCCGAGAAAAACCCCTGCAGAATTTGTCATACCTGCCAGGGATCGAACCCGGATCTCCAGAGCGCGAATCCACTGTCCAGCATTAGTGGCTACAACTTGCTAATATTAATTTAAATCTATATATTTATTGTTTTATAATCTCGTTTCAAAATATTTAAAAAGTATTTTATTTATTATTAGTTTTATAATCTTTTTTCAAATATTTTTGAAATATTATGAAATATTCTTAAGAGCCGATTATAGGCCACCTTAAAACTTTCAAAAAATCAAATTAATTTTTTTTACTTAAAACATTCTTTAGGATGTCAAAAATACTTAATATGCAATTGTTCCCAATGCTTAAACAATTCGTTTTTATTCAAAAAATATTGTTACTTAAAACTTTAAATGCGTTTTTCTCAAAATGCATTTTTCAAATTGGCGAGCAGTAGAACTCAAACAATTTTTGACCGATTTACTTGAAATTTTGACATCTTTAAAATTAAATTATCTAAAGAAGTACATATAGATTTTACGATTTATTAACAATATTCTAAGAAAATTTAATAGTTTTTTTTACTTAAAAATAAAATTTTTTGTTCAAATAGGGGAGACCGGGGCTTAAATGTCTACAGGGTAAATACGTCTCATCAAATATCTCGGAACGTGTATATTGTGCGAACTCGCTATTAACATTGTAAACGCTGCTTATGGTACCCATGACCAACGGAGTTTCGGCAGGTTACCTGCCGTATTATGATTTTTACGAGGGCAAACGTGTTTTCGGAAGGTGAAAATGAACTTTTCTGCGCGTGGAAATTTTGTAATATCTGCAATAATATTTGCTCTCCAAATCTCGAGGTACGTGATTATAAAGAGTAATGCATGCTGAACACGAATCCAGTGTAATTTTTTCATTATCGTTGATGTCTAATATTTCGTGGGCGATCAAACTCGAAACTTGTGTTTGGGGCTAATCCGTCTGTAAGCACCCGGGGCTAATCTCCGGTTAATCTCGTCACTGTGGCGCGCCGGGCGCACGACTTCAGCTCACGGCGATTTTAGGTTAGGTTTCCCTCGAGCGTGATTCTGTCTTCCCTTGCACGTGCGTCAATTTGTATAGGAGGAAAATGGTACGCACATATCGTCGCAAAACAGGTGTTTTGGCCGACCGAAAAGATGGCGGACCGTTGTTTTCGAGATCGCTCGCGCTCACGGCACGTCGGTGAGGTACGGCGAGGCAAGGCTCTGAGATCCCGCGATTTCCGCGCGAGAGTTGACATGCCGCGCGCGCGGTAGATCGTCCTGGCCGCGGTAAATCGTCGTTGTTGGTCGTTGTGTCAGTGACAGTCGCGCGTGCGACCGCATCGTCCAGCGTTCGCCGCATCGTCTCGGCGTCATAGTCGCCGCCGTTGTAGTGGTGGTGGTGTCGGTGGTGGTCATCGTCGTTGTCGTCGTCGTGGTGGTGGTGGTCGTGGCCGTCGTTGTCGTCGTCGTTGTTGCTCCGTACAAAGCGACGTAAATCACAGATTCCCTGGGTCCTGACGGAGCAATTCCGACGACGTGTTGTCGTCGGCGCGTCGAGGAATCGGCACGAGGACGCCGTCGATTCCCGTCGACAAGGAGCAACTCAAGAAGACAGTTCTTGCGGTAAGAAAAGATAAAATTAAAAAAATGCCACACAAACAGAACCGCAGCCTTCGACGAGCAGTGGGCGTAAATCGAAATCAAGAAAGCAGCAGCGGTCGGATTCTGACGAAGACTTGGATAATAAACTTGTGCTGCGTGTGCTCAGAGAAGTTGACAATAAACAGAGCATAACAGTGCATTGCGTGCGAGCGTAGGGCACAGCAACACATGCGTGCGCTCGTCAGAATCTGTATTCACGTGCCTAAATTGTTTTATGGAATAGGTAAAACAATTATTTTTTAATAATGTATAAAAATTTTAAATAAATTTTTATATTTTTCTCTTAAAAAACAATTATTAAAATGTATTCTATCATTTTTAGGATTAGATGTATGTATATGTATTGAAAATGCAGTGCAGACGGATTTACCCCGCGGGATAGACGGTTTAACCCCGGCATTTTTGAGATTTTAATTTTTCCACCGTTGTCGTTTTTGCTTTATACCGGTTAAACAAAGCGATGTAGACAAAATGTAAATTTTTCTAAGTAAATTTTGTAGCTAAAGGTTCACTCTTTACAGTGGTATACCACTATAGTCATTTAACTACAATTATTTATTTTGTTAAAAATCGGCACCGAAAAAAAACAGACGGTTTAGCCCCGGTCTCCCCTACTCACCATTTCTTCAAAAATCCATATATTGAAAAATCCATATGTACTTTCCTAGCAAATTTTAACTATGACTCTTAAGGTAGCCAAATGCCTCGTCATCTAATTAGTGACGCGCATGAATGGATTAACGAGATTCCCACTGTCCCTACCTACTATCTAGCGAAACCACTGTCAAGGGAACGGGCTTGGAAAAATTAGCGGGGAAAGAAGACCCTGTTGAGCTTGACTCTAGTCTGGCACTCTAGTCTTATAGTCCGGGAGCCAGCGACCGTTTAGAGTTAGTCATTTCACAAAAGCTGAAAATTTTTCCTAAGCTCTATTTGGTATCACTAGTAAGTGAATGGACCTCCAGCTTGCGCAGTTCCGGGGGGTGTAGCTGCGGCAGCCTCCCACACACGTAAAATAATAATAAAAAAAAACTAATACCGCAAAAGCTGAAACTTTGTTAACATGTTGATTATGTTATAAAGAAATGAAAAAACGTATCCAGCTGAATGTAGAGTGGGGGATTATGCCCCAGCTTTTCACGTAAAGAAGTGAAAAATATGCGCTGAGTAAACTAATACCGCAAAAGCTGAAATTTTGTAAACTAATAGTTAAGTTAATAACTTAAACGAAAAAAACATCCAGCTTTATATTTAGTGGGGGAAAAGTGCCCAGCTGATGCAGTGAATGACGCTGTGCATCGGTATGCGCTCGGGCGCGTTGTATCTTTGAGCATCAGCTGGACACTTTTCCCCCACTAAATATAAAGCTGGATATTTTTTTCGTTTAACTTATTCAGTTAACTATTGTATTACCAAATTTCAGCTCTTGCGGTATCAGATATTTATACTTTTCTCATTAAACAGAGCGTCCATGCAGTTATTGGATGATATATACGTATAACTTTTCTGCTCTGAAGGAAGATAATAAAAAATGTTTACTATTAATTATTAAATTTTTTTAAATATTTATTTAAAAAAATATACTAAAAATAAAAATAAACATACATAGTGTTAATACGCGTAAAGTAATATAATAATGTATCAACAAATTTTTTAGATTTCGCCTTCTTCGGATTCATCGCCATCGAACTCATTATCGCTTTTGTTATCGCTGAAATTGATGTCGATCTGTGAAATATCTTCATCATTTGTAAACACATATAATAATAATATATTAAAAGACATAGATGATAATTATATTAAAACACGCGAGAGCAAAATTAGCAGCTACCCTCTTCCCTTGGAGATATAACTATCGATGACCAAAACAGTAGTGCAGGTTAGAATAATACTGATATATTTCTCTCATTTCATTATTTTTTTTAATTATTTCAATGTAAATTTTTGATTATTTTCTTTTTAATTTTATCTATATAATTTTAATTTTAAAATAAAACTGAATAATATTTATAACAATTTCGTATAGCATGTAAACTTTTTTTATAGTTAATAATCTGATTTGCGTTAAAATTTTGCTCTCGCGTGTTTTTATATAATTATCATCTATGTCTTTTAATATATTATTATTATATATGTTTACAAATGATGAAGATATTTCACAGATCGACATCAATTTCAGCGATAACAAAAGCGAATGAATTCGATGGCGATGAATCCGAAGAAGGCGAAATCTAAAAAATTTGTTGATACATTATTATATTACTTTACGCGTATTAACACTATGTATGTTTATTTTTATTTTTAGTATATTTTTTAAAATAAATATTAAAAAAAATTTAATAATTAATAGTAAACATTTTTTATTATCTTCCTTTAGAGCAGAAAAGTTATACGTATATATCATCCAATAACTGCATGGACGCTCTGTGTTTAATGAGAAAAGTATAATACCGAAAAGTATAATAATATCTGATACCGCAAAAGCTGAAATTTGGTAATACAATAGTTAACTGAATAAGTTAAACGAAAAAAATATCCAGCTTTATATTTAGTGGGGGAAAAGTGTCCAGCTGATGCTCAAAGATACAACGCGCCCGAGCGCATACCGATGCACAGCGTCATTCACTGCATCGGCTGGGCACTTTTCCCCCACTAAATATAAAGCTGGATGTTTTTTTCGTTTAAGTTATTAACTTAACTATTAGTTTACAAAATTTCAGCTTTTGCGGTATCAGTTTACTCAACGCATATTTTTCACTTCTTTACGTGAAAAGCTGGGGCATAATCCCCCACTCTACATTCAGCTGGATACGTTTTTTCATTTCTTTATAACATAATCAACATGTTGACAAAGTGTCAGCTTTTGCGGTATTAGTTTTTTTTAATTATTATTTTACGTGTGTGGGAGGCTGCCGCAGCTACACCCCCCGGAAGTGCGCCAGCTGGAGGTCCATTCACTTACTAGTGATACCAAATAAAACTTAGAAAAAATTTTCAGCTTTTGTGGTTTTGGTCATTAAAAAAGGTCGCTGGCTCCCGGACTATTACAGTGCCAGACTAGAGTCAAGCTCAACAGGGTCTTCTTTCTCCGCTAATTTTTCCAAGATAAAATATTCCATTCAACGTAAAAGTTTCAAAAAATAATTATCTTGAGAAAAATGGCGATTTCTACTAATGAATTAAATTTATGTCAAACATAATAAAAATTGGAGAATTAAAAATTATGTCAGGACATAATAAAAATTCAGAATTATTTTCATGTCCCAACATAATTTTAATTTCACGAATTAAAATTATATCTAGACAAAAATAATTCCGAATAATTTTTATCATATCCCGATATAATTTTAATTCATCCAATTTTTATTATGTTGGGGATAATTTTAATTTGATGAATTAAAATTATGTCGCGACATCATAAAAATTGTATGAATTAAAATTATGTCGAGACATCATAAAAATTTGATAAATTAAAATTATGTTGAGACATCATAAAAATTCGGAATTATTTTTATGTATCGACATAATTTTAATTCTAATTATTATTATGTCGTGACATAATTTTAATTTATCCAATTATTATGCCGCGACATAATTTTAATTCATCAAATTAAATTTATGTTTAATATAATAAAAACTGGATAAATTAAAATTATGACGGGACATGATAAAAATTCGAAATTACTTTTATATTTTATATACGTCCAGATATAATTTTAATTCGAAATTAAAATTATGTCGGGCCATAAAAATAATTCCGAATTTATATTATGTCCCGACATAATTGTAATTCATCCAATTTTTATTATGTTCGACATAATTTTAATTCATTAGTAAGAATCGCCATTTTTCTTAAGACAATTATTATTGGAAACTTTTATATCGTGTAGAATATTATTTATGCTATTAAAAAGTAAAACGGCGTGCCATACCCAACACTGCTGCGATGATATATGTAGATATACAAAATAATATTTTCCAAAGTAAGATATAAAAATATATATTTTTCAAATATTAAAAAAATCTTTTAAACGTAAGACAATTATTGCTGAGTTAAGGGGATGCTGGAGCCGTCTGTATAACCGACAAAATTACCATTTTCTATGTTATCGACTATATCTGTCCTTGTATAGACAAAGATATAGACAAGGATAGCACGCTACATTGCACGCACACATACGCACGATACACATCGATATCATATACTTTTATATTACGCTTCCAAATCTTGATTTGGGGGGTTTATCGATGTTTTTCTTGTTGTGCAATTCAGGGGAACTTGTTTTCGCGTTCGTACTAATGGTAAGTATATCTCTTATATGAAATACATCTTGTGACGAGCTGACAGCTCGCCGCAACTCGAGACGCCATATTGGGATAAAAGTAGGATAAGGAAATCTGTACTTTTGTAATTTTTTTTCGTTTTCCATATAAAATCGGAGTTCCCCTAAATCATTAATGTATGTACTACAATTCTAGAGAAGGATTTTTAATTCTGTCAAATTAATACTACGCTACGTTTCGACAAAAAATGCCGGTAAAACAGACACGGCTCCAACATCACCTTAAACATACTTTATTTTTTAAGTAATATTTCTAAAAAATGTTATAAATATTATTGAATATATTTATTTGCAATTTTAAAAAAATATATTTTTTTACATGATCTGGCGGATATAGAAACATTCTAAAAATATTTTTCTGAATTATTTTAACCTTTCTAAAAATTCCTAAAAAATATTTTAAAAATATTTTGTGCTGTATGGGTATTCGAAAAAGCAGTTTTTTTTAAGAAATCCTGCGTTTTTTTGCTTTGTTTATGTGCAACTATACAAATACTTGAACAAAGGAATAAAAATGTCACAACTGACCCACTCATGGAGCCTGTTGTGACATGGAAAAATTTACTGAAAAATAGTATTCCAAAGCCATATACAAAGTCATCGGTTGAAGGGGATGTGTTTTACATAAAAAGAAGCGCACGCTGCGAATAAAGAATTTATATTTCATATGTTACAAAACAATAAAAGTTTTTGGTAACATAGCACAAAGTATTGCAAGTGCTAAAAAGAAAAAAAACAATATTTTTGCCAACAAAAATATATATTGTTGCACCCACGCTGAGCTCGAGCGATATACCCGGTACACAAGAGTCGCGAAGCGTTCTTAGGTTCTACAATCAGTCGGACAATCATATCGGAGTCGGATGTCGAAACGCAGCCGATAAGCCAATGAGAAAAATTCGTTTTTGAAAAAGAAATTCTCTTATTGGACCATCGGTTGCGTTTCGACATCTAACTCTGAAATACGACTGATTGTAGAACTGGCCGTTTAGCAACAAGCCGGATTGATCTAACAACGACTGTGAGATTTGTTCTCGAGCGGCTGGATCGTTCGCACTGAGAGAAATGTTTTGTTGAAACAACCAAAATTTAGTTACAGTAACAAAATTTTAGTTGTTTCAACAAAACTTTCTTCAACATTTCTCTCAGTGCGGACGTGTGTCAGCGCTTTCATTGTAACGAGACTTTAATAAACGTTAAGACTGTTTTCCTTTTTCACGATGTTCCTTTTATTTCCGCGAGCTTCGAGAGTGCGAGCGCACGAGTGTGAGTGCGGAAGAGAGACGCGGCGAGTGCAACAATATGTTAAATCTTTGATTATAGTCTGCGATTCTTAGGAAACTAATGACTATAACCTACTTAATCTGTGTAAATTAACGAAATTAACGATTGATTATTGATATAACGATTAATGATTGATAATTGATTTAATTAACAAAATTAATTAAATCAAATAAATTAATAATTAACGATACTCAAAAGTTACCAAATAATCATTATTTTTTCAAAATTATTATATATTTTCAGTCTGCATCGCATTCAAATCAATGGATGCATTCAGCACTATAACCACTGACTAAGTAGCTAAATAGCAATTAAATGAGATTTGTTGGATTTAAAGATAAGAGCCATTCACATTTTATTGTTACTTATTGTTAGTCGCTCAGTGAACGGTTGTAGTACTAAATTTATTCATTCACGAGATTTAAAAGTGTCACAATCAATCCCATCAAATATTGTCACATCCAACCCGTAAGGACCGTATTTATAGTCACGACTCAACCTGAGAATCAGATTTTAAGTCAAGTTTAAATCAATTTTTTATCTTTCATCTTTCATGTTTCATTTTTCTTTCTTTCTGAGAATCAATCGCGGATCAATCAACAACTATATAAATACGACCCTAAGTCTCTAACTTAAACTCATAAAATTCCAAAATTGGGCTAAATAAATGCGCGACAGTACCACGGACACTATAAGCCAATAACTAAGAGACATCGCAATCCTCTACTAGACTCTAACCCGGATAGATTACAGAAAAATCTGATTCTTACCTGTTTTTGGAGAGATCTCACATATAACACCTTCTGCCGCCGAACAAATAAAACACACCACACTTGCTATGCTTGATTCTTACATTTTTTTTCATCCATATCTCTTCTTCTCAAGTTTTATGATTGGGGGACCACTCGATATTCAAGATATTGAAATGTCACAACTACCCCGTGTCACAATCAACTCCGCTCTCCCCTACACATAAGAAAAACTAACATTATACAATTTTCTTAATCTTAGAAAAGTGATAGATACATAACTGAATACAGTTTTAAAAGTTCAAAGTTTGATCAAAAACAATCGTTGCATGATATGGACTTTGCCGAATTATCCATTTTAGCATTTGTTTAGATGCATCTGATATTTAATATTATGTATTTATGATATTATATACAGCTTCCTGCTTATATAGAAATTTGGACCATCAGAAAATACTTTCAAGAGACACAGTAATATTTCGCGCCAAGTTCACGCACAGCGCAGTTCGCGTGGAACGGCGGCGTTCTATTTACGCGAACCGCTCATTGTCAGATAAACGGAGTTCCATTAAATAAGAATAATGAAAGAGGCAATACGATTAAGGTTAATTTAAGGAGGTTCGATCATTACTTGTGAATCAAAAATGCGACTGAAATAAATGTCATGACAGCGATCCCGAATTATATGCAATATTAATATAATGAATTGTGGATGCTACTTACGTGCTATATTCTTCATCAATTATTAGTGTATAGAATATTAATAAATATATGTCGGGGTATGAGAGCGTCAATGACTCGGGAATCGCTTATTATCCAACATTCAACGCTGGGATCTGAACTTTGTAACGATAAAGCTTTCAATCCACATGGTAAAGTCCGATTTTTAAAGTCTTTACACAATCCTTGATGTTTCATCTATCAAATGCTAGTTTTCAAAGATCCTAAAAGATGGCTAAGTGTGTACTAAACCAGTGATAATCTACCTCGAAGAGACTTTCTCCATAAGGGTAGGGGAAAGTTGGCAATTACCAAGCCCCTAAGAACCGAAGCGTATATCTAAGCTCAGAAATGCTTCAAAAAAACAAACTGTGCAGTTTTAGATAGGTCATTTATTTGGCTATCCATATATCATACCAATAATGTTGAAAGTTAAACACAAACTAAAATATTAATAATTTTTCAAAAAATGAAAAAACGCGGTATTATCAAACTGGTCTGATAATATCGTGACCAGGTCTGATAAAATCGTGCCCAGTTTGATAATACCGCGTTTTCTCACTTTTTGAAAAATTAATATTTTAATTAATATTTTAGTTTGTGACATGAGGTAGAACATAATAAAAAATGTTTTTTTATATTTATGCATTAATGTGATAGGTATTTACATATAAAAATAAATGAATGTGTTAAAAAATAACGATCAGTCTCCAAAATTCTATCAGTCTCAAAATTTCAACTTAAAAACATTAAAAGGCACTTAAATGGTTTTCATCAAATTGCCGTAACGTAACATTTTCATGTTCGACACTTTCGCACATACGTTTGACAATAGCGCGAAATTATCAAACTCAATCATTTCACTTTATAACTTTAAAATATATAGGAAAGAAACGCGTGTTTCTAAAATCACTTTGCAACCTAATTTTATAGTGTTTTAGCTTATCAAATCCGTCAGGATTATTTCTCTAATGAAAATATTATGTTACTCACCTCTTATCGAAACTACCAGCAAAATTGCAACGAGCAAGCAGAGAAGCTTCCAGAGCGCACTGTGTTTACATGGACGGCCGGAACGCATTGACGGCGCATGCGGGTGGGGTATTTTGTGTTACTCTATGATATTAACATCATTGTAGGCGCGTAATACAAATAGTTATTGAGATAAACAATGGCGCGGAATTGTCAACCGCGCGGTAATTGCCAACTCTCCCCTATAGGCTAAAAGTGGTCAACTTCTGAATAATATTACAAAAAAACTATATGGTCAATATTGCTCAAGTTTTGCGATTATTTGTGTAAAGTGTTTATGTAAATCATATAAAAAAATTAAGGCTCTACGATGGCTTTCGAGTATAGAAAGCTTATTGGCCAACATTATAGGTTAGAACCTGTCACAAAGTGACAGGTTCTAACCTATAATGTTGGCCAATTCCCGAATCGTTGACGCTCTCATACTCCAGTATATGTTTGTTAATATTCTATACACTAATAATTAACGAAGAATATAGCACGTAAGTAGCATCCACAATTCATTATACTAATATTGGAAATTCGGGATCGCTGTAATGACATTTATTTCAATCGCATTTTTGACTCACAAGTAATGATCGAACCTCCTTAACACCATTTCATTTAATTTGTAATATTTGATAATAGAATATATTGTGCATTAATTACCGCGTCTTATTGCTTCTTTCATGATTCTTATTTGAGTTATTCAAAAGATCTTTTATATATTTTTATTTTATTCATATTTTCATATTTCAGTGGTTGAAGTAATCAAATTGTAATTAGTCTCAATCGATAGCTAGTGTTAAATTAGGTAATAAATATGTTTGAAGTATTTTCTTAACGAGTTATAAAGGAATATTACCATTTACATCAAGAGGAAAGTCCTCGGAGGGTTGCGACGCAAAAATTGCAATCTTAAAATAATAGCACATAATTTGCGTAAGTATATTGTGCATAGTTAGGTAATCAAATTTTGGTATTTTTAACGACTTATAAGGCAATATTACTATTTGCACCAACAGGGAAGTCCCTTAAGAAATGCGGTGCAAAAATTGAAATTATTCTGATGAGAGAGCGTATAATTAACGCATAAATTCTGTGTATTTGTTTTTTAGATTTGCTTATGATTAACATGTGGGGTGAGGCGGCTCACTGATAGTCTACTCAGCTCCCATTAAAAGAAATTTTTTTTGGCTAAACAAAATTAGCGCAAAAATTTTTTCTCATGAATTTGAAGAACACAAAAATAGCGCATTATCACATAATTTAGTCATTAAATTTTAATCAAGTGAGAGGGCCAACTAGGCAGACGTAGGTAGTGTTGTCCTTTATAGCGAATTCGGGCGCTTGCACTAAGTGCACACTGAGTGCGCACTAAGACTTGTTTATAATCTAGCACATAAATAGCACTAAATTTTTTAATAGGTGCGGATTTTTTTGCGATGGTGGGGGCGGCTAACTTGATAGAGGTACCAGGTGTGCGGCTCACTGACATTGGCCCAACTAAAAGACAGTGCTGATTGGATTGAGTTTACTCAATAATTATTTTACTGAGTATTATAGAAAAAAATAGCTCAGGACTTTATGACTCAATTTTGATAAGAAATATCGCTGTGTAAATAATGGGCGCGATACCTTGTCGCGCGACATACTTGTTAATGTTATTTAAAAAGAGGTGTGATATCTGTACAAAATTACATTTTCAAAGAAGGTAAAAGCATTGCCTCAAGTACAAGCACTCCTTGCACCTAATTATTCTGTGCAAATATCTATTTTATGATTCTATAAAAAAAGAACTTTACAAAGGTAAAAGAGACTTTATATTCATATCTCCATATTAGTGAATAAACAATTTAATTATTTGTATAAAAGATTTAATATCAAAAATAGACGAAACTCATAATTCCGTAAAAAAAGAACGTTACAAAGATAAAAGACATGCCAAGTAGGACATAAAATATGCAATCAAATATACAATAAAAGTATACAAAAGTACATGTCACAAATGTTGAAAAGAATTGAATTATTCATAAACTGTTCTAAAATAGATATGAAATTAACCAATGCAATTTGCCAAGTATTACTAAAAAAAACAATCTCGAAAAAGTTTATTTGTAAAAAATCTTGTAATAATGCGCTTCCCGAATATGTATCATCTCCGGCCGAAGACCCGCCAGACGAGAAGGGCACGGCGCGCCGTGCCTATCTATACTTGCGAGATACTGGCACTGGTTCGGAGCGCTGAGCGGTGTCAGAAACGATCAAACGCCACCGAGCGCGATCGCAGCGGCGAGGTGTTCGTAATACCGAATCGTCTCGGCCGACTCACTCCAGCAGCCCCGGCTCTAGTGAGTCTCACGTCCTCCGACGCCACTACCCCCGACGCGACACCATGTTAATAGAGGGTATAAAACCTCGCAATTTTCCCCGGAAGACAAATTCTGCCGTGATTCAGCCTCTGATCATTCGCTGTTCTTACGTTCCGAAATCCTAGTCGACACAACCGAGTCAAACACCGCAGTAGAGAGTATTCTGTCTCCGCCGAGTGATTTTCGGCCACAATTCGATCCCGCGCCAACGCAACCACGGAGTAAAAAGTTTTCTGTCTCCGTCGAGCGATTCTCGACAGACGACGCCGCTTTTTTACAATCCGGGGTGGAGAGTCTTCCGCCTTTAAGGGTGCGTTCCACTTAACGCTCGCAACGCTCGTGGAATCATTTCATCCTTATTGTCTGTCAAATGTTAAACAAAGACGAATGATGCGAGCGTTGTGAGCGTTAAGTGGAACGCACCCTAAGGGGCTCTTCCAGTTTAAAAGTAATGCCGTTTGACCTGCACTCCGTCCCCGCCACGTTTTAGCGGGCCCGAATTAGAGCCACATGTTTTCGTATACCTCGACGATATAATTATCAAAAGCGAAACGTTCGAACAACACTTATTGCGCGAGGTATTCCGACGCTTTCGCGAAGCAAATCTCACTCATCTTGGACAAATGCCGATTTGTGTGAACTTCTATAATATTTTGGGCACATAGTCGACCGTGAAGGGATTCGCATCCCAGAAGGGATCCCAGAAAAAGTATGGGCGATTACTCACTGGTCGTAGTTGCAAACGATGAAATAGATCAGGCAGTTTTTGGGGGTCGCCTCGTAGTATCGGCAGTTCATACAAGACTTCGCGACCGTCGCCGCGCCGCTCACCGCATTGACTCGCAAGCCCGCTGGAACTGGACCGGAAGAAAACACTGCGTTTGAAAAATTAAAAGTCACCCTGACTATCGTATCGGTACTCGCCCAGACTTCTCTCGCCGTTTTGTGTTGTAAACCGATGCCAGCACTACTGAACTCGGGGGATCATGTTAACACAGAATTTCCCGGTGGGCGAGCGAGTCATCGCGTACGCGAGCTGTATTCTCAACCAGGCCGAAAGGAATTACCATAGACATAGTATATATCTAGATCGAGTGTTGAAAAGTGGAGGTAGAGGTGCACGCAGAAATCGTTGTGGGACCGTTCGTTCTCTCTCGTTCGCGTACGAACGAGAGAGAACATGCACGCGAGCGAGAGAGAACGAACGATACCACAACAGAGTGCCTCCTTTTCTATGTGCACCTCTACCCCCACTCCTCAAATAAAGGCAAATGCTCGGTCTAGATATACTATGTCTATGGGAATTACAGCGCGATGGAGCTCGAATGCCTAGCCGTAATATGGGGTATCTGCTGTATGCACTACTACATGGGGGAATGACCTTTTTACCATCATAACTGACCACCACTCTCTCCGATGGCTGCAGGAGTTAGATGCATACACTGGGAGGCTGGGCATTCGAGCTCCAACAGTACGATCTCGAGATCAAATATCGGAAGGGGACTTAGGGGATCTCTTAACCGCGTTGCGGACGCCCTATCACGACAGACCACGCTTCCCGTCGTTACCCATCCGATCCGCTGCTCCATCCGTATCGCCGAATGCTCCACGCAGAATGTCCCCTGCGATCATCTGAACTACGACGTTAGGGACGGAAAATTATATTCGGCATGTGCTTCATGACTACGATTTTAAAGAAGTACCTGTCGAAAACCAGTGGAAGGAATGCGTGGCCAAAGACTAACGCCCCGAGATTCTCCATCGAAATTATGACATCCCCATCGCTGGACATTTTATATAATAGCAAAAATGATCTCCCGCATTGCTCAGTTATATTACTGGCATGTAGCGCAATCTACGCAATCCGTAGCTGCCAGAAGCTAGTGTCTTAAGGCACATAAGTAGCCCAGATCCGACCGGCGGCCACATTACACGCCATCTCCGTCATATGCCCGTGACATCCAGGTTACGCTTGACTTAATCGGACTTTTGCCTCGATTTAAAAAGGGACATAACTGGTTCTTGGTCATGCAATTTCAAAATGGCTCGAAATGCGACCCTTACGCCATACTGCCACCTCTGCCGTCACTACAAACATCGCGGAAGCAATAATATAATATTTCGCCCCGACGTAATTCTGTCCGATAACGGGATACAGCTCTGTTTCGGAAAATTCGAGCAAATGCTCGCTGCACATAACGTATGGCACGCATACACTCTGATACATGCGCCATTGTAACCCGATCGAGCGAACCAATCGAACAGTGAGGACGATGATCGCGCAACACGTGGACAAAAATTATCGGAACTAGGACGAGCGCATCCCCGAGTTGCAATTCGCGCATAATTCCGCGCGGCACGAGGCCACGAGGTATACCCTCGTATATCTGATCTTCGGTCGCGATGAGCCAGGATTGCCCATTGCCTATCCCCGCTCAACCGAGACGCTGCGCACTGCTCCGAATACTATCGCACCCTCTCCCGACGAAACACGCCGACACCTCGAAGAGCCTTCGAACTCGTGCGCGTACACTTCGCGTGTGAATTTCAGCGACATTTATATAATCTGCCATGCCGCCTGTAAAAACCGAAAATGGAAAAGTGGGTATGGAAACGCGAGATACTCGCTCTTCAATAAAACAGCCGCATTCAATGCCAAATTTGCGCCGAAATTTCGAGGCCCCCCTTGAGGTGCGCCGTATCGTATCGTCGGTGATCGTAGATCTCTGCGACTGTAGCGGAAAGTGGGTTAGCCACATTCATATCCAGGACCTCAACCTGCACCGAACATTCACTCGCCCGACAATGAGGTGACCGACACTGACAGATCCGACAGCGAAAATAACCAGGGGACAGAATAGTGCCCAATTCACGCCAAATTCGCGCACCCTAAAAGGGAGTGGGTAATGTAACAATGCGCTCTCTCCCCCCCCCTCCCCCCCCGAATACGCACCATCCCCGGCCGAACACCCGCCAAACGAGAAAAGCATGGCGTGCCCATCTATTCTTGCGAGATTCGAAGCACGGTGCCGGAAACGACCGAATGCTGCCGAGCGCGATCGCGACGTCAGGACACCCAAAATACCTAACCGTCTCGATTGACTCACCCCGGCGTTCGTATCCGTCGTTTGACAGCTACCCCCGTTGCGACACCACACTGACTAGGAGTATAAAAACTCCGCAATTTTTCCTGGAAGACAGATTCCGCCCTGAGCCAGTTTCTGATTCGTCCGATCACTCGTTCTCACGTTCCGAAATCCTAGTCGACCTGAGTCAAACACCAGGGAATCGATTGTGTATCTCTGTCGAACATTCTCACTTTTCGCACTTTCATGTCACGTGAAGGAATACGCGCGATTGGCTATGATCCAAGTGAAAATTTGACATCCCTATGCTCACGGGAGCATTACTCGTGAGACATGAATTATATTCTAGAGTATTTTAGACAGTTATATGCATATAAGTTTCTTTTCTAGCATTTCTAATAACGAGATTTTCTTTTCAGACGGGACTGTAGTGTTTGTATGACATTAGTGAATTAATGTTGCATTATTCTTTTATATTATTATTATTCGATTTTGGCATTGGCCATATCAAACCCTGTGAGGAATCAGGCGCCATTTAATTTATTAAAAAGAAGAAGGGACTATTGTGTACCTATATATTTACGTTTAACTGGTTTAACGTAAATAATGCGAATGTCACGGAAAAACAGAAGGCAATTATGTATTAACATAATTTAACATAATAACATAATTTGTATTATTTTATAAGTATATATGGAGGGGTAAAAACCACAGTGGTGTAAGTCAAATTTTTAAACATATTTTCTCGTGTGCATAGATGCAATTTATATACTGTACGGATTGCATCTATGCACGAGAAAATATTTTTAAAAATTTGACTTACACCACTGTGGTTTTTACCCCTCCATATAATAACATAATTTAACATTATGTAACTATAAATAATAAATACACAACACATGTAAAAATATATTTATAATGTACTGTACTTTTGTTTATTTTATAGCATTTTTCACTGGCAGAACTGGTGCGCACTCAGTGCACATTAAAGCCGTTGTACACTGATTTAATCTCTAATATTTAAAGTAAAATGCAAATATTTCGATTGATAAAATACCCAGTACATATTTTACCAAATAGTGTAATAAAGAATATTGAGGATTTCATGATTTAATCCGTTTATATTAAGCATACACTTTACGTTAGGTTGTGTACGACGACGGCTTTAATGTGCACTGAATGCGCACCAGCTCTGCCAGTAAAAAACGCTATTAAGTATTATACCGTAAAAGCCGTCGTCCTAAATTTGAATATATGTATACACGACGGTCCCTTCTTCTTCTTAATAAATCAAGTGGTACCCGATCTCTCACAGGATTCGATATGGCCAATGTCAAAATTAAATAATAATAATAATAATACAAAAAAATAATGTAATGCTAATTTATTAGTGTTATACAAGACGGTCCTGTCTAAAAAGAGAATCTCGATCATATTTGATGATCATGTAAAAGATCCGAGATGATCATCGATCATTTGCACACACTGATTGTGTTTAAAGACATTTCGACACAATTTGGCGTTATTTGACACAAAATTTCTTGTCGAGTAATCTCACGTGAAATATCTCGTATTTTCACTATAGTAAAACTTACACAGTTAAGAAAATGCTCACTTTTGTCATTTTTACTAGGGTTCACAATCGACCTCCAGGGTAAAGAGTACTCTGTCTCCGTCAAGCGATTCTCGACAGTCGACGCTGCTTTCCTACCGCACCACCACGACCTGGGGTAGAGAGTCCTCCGCTTCTATCGAACGGCACCGCTCTCCTTATTATATCGACATGACCCGGGTGTAGAGTGTTCTCCACGCCGATACCGCTTTCCACATGATTCTACGCAACCCGCGAGTGTGCTCTATTTCCACCGAGCGTTCTCGGCTAACCGCGTATTTAGTACGACCGCGCTATTGATATGCCGTGTCTTGCAATTTCGTGTATTGTATTCGCCGGAACGCCCGGATATACCGGTTTTACCCCATGCGAACCATGAATACCGATCGACCGTTTTGTTCTCACCCGTTGATCTCCGCTCTATCGATCGCCTGCGATCTCGCGCGCCGACAGTTACTGCAGGATAATGTCCAATGGCACGTATTTTCCGCGTAACGCATAACCGTGTAACCAATCAAAAGCGTTTTGGATTTTCGGTTACGCATATTCGCGCTTCTGATTGGTTACGCGGTTACGAATTACGCGGAAATACGTCTCATGTAATGGTGCCAAGTGTTTTTAAATCTCGATTTTATACTCTATGCTTTAGTATTTTAACTTTTAATATTACTTTTCTGTAACCTCAAGCCTATTTTTTGATTTCATTACTTTTGTTGAATTTTTTAAGTAGAATATAATTTTACATTAAACATTTAACATTCTTTATACAAGTTTTTTGGCAGATTAAAATAACATTTTTTTGTGGAACTCTTTTTACGTATACACTTGCGCCTTTTTCCCCTTTTTAAAAGTTAACTTTTACTAATATTGAAGATTACTGAAGATGTTTTTTGTACAAAATTGTACATACACTTCAGTAAATATTAAATTTATACCTATCCTAAAAGCAGTAAAAAATTCATTATCTTTACTTTTATCTTATTTCAAAATAAAAACTTTTTACTTATTTAAATATCAAAATCAGCATTGCATACATAGCAAAGTTCTCAATTCTTATTTTTTATCAACGCTTTGCTGTATAAAAAGTATACATTTAATGCATACTGATTAATGTAAATAGACATTAAATTTTATCTTAAATATAATAAAGAAGTTTATAATTATTATTTTCCATTTTTTCTTTATAATAAATATAAGTTAATATGAGTAAATTTATTTGAGCAAGTTGATGAAAAATAAGAATTTGAAACTTTGTTTCACAGAAAATAAATAAATTTTAAATACAGTGGAAAAGCTTATAATTCTTATTCTTTTTTGCTTGATTTAATATATTTGTTGACAGAAAATATTTTATTATTCATGTTATTTGTCAGTAAATATAAGGTATTTGTACATACATTAATATGAATAAATTAATGCTGCATAAATTAATATGGACTAAGTTAAATAAATAAGAATTAAGGGCCTTCTCACTTCTATTCTTTACTTTATCACTACTTTACAATAAAAAACAGACACATATTGCTTTATTTATTAATTACACAGTACAACAAAATCAAACTTTTTTATAATTATTAAGTTCCGTTAGTGGATTTGATAGGTGGGTGTATTAACACATCAGTACCATTCGTTTCCTTCATATCGAAATTTTTTAAATTTAAATTTAAACGTTGGCCACTTTGAGTTATTTTTAAGACCAAACCCGGCTTTATTTTAAAGTATAACGAAAATTCAATGCTTCTGAACATTTTTATTTTAAAGTAATAAAATAATATCAATTACGTTTGGCAAAAATACTGGTAAGAAATAGTTGAAAATTAATTTTGTCTTAACTGGCGGCAGTTCAACATCGTCGTCTCAATCATAGAATCTAGTTTTTTCCTTTATATACAGGCTTAGCTACTTGGTGAAATAAAATCTCTCTCCTTGTTTATCTAATTCTGGATATAGGTAATTGCCGTTCGAAATAATCTAACAAGAGAACTCGAAAATTGGGTGACCTCCATTTGGACATGTAACGATTGGACACCGCTCGATTATGCACGAACTATTGAACGTATTTTATTGGAGACGGTTGGACACCGCATCTGGAAACGAGATTTCTTATAAAATACATGCATTTTATGTTTTGTGTTTATTTAATTATTATCAATCTTCAAAAATAAATTAACTATTAACTATAATAAGGTCGCATTAACGTTACCACACAACATCAATCCAAGTGTGCCACACTTTATTATAAGAGTGGACTCCACGATACAACTGATACAAGTTGTGCAGAGTTCCGTGATTTATATATCGTTCTTATATTTCACCACCGTTCGTCATATTTTAAATACGAGAAACAGATCCTATATCGAATGCCATCTATCGGATGATCCAACATTTGCATATTTGCATATTATTGCAAGAAACGTTTTTTATTTTTTTCTGTTACTTTGTAGCAGTATATTATGGCAAGATGAAAGCAATGAAAGTATTTGATAGAGCAACTCTTGTCCGTATCTTGCTATAATCAACTTACTGAAATGTTCATGTGTATTACAAAGACTGTGTCCGAAAAGATAATTATTTAGAATAGGGCCTTTTCCGAATTTTGATATTTTTTTGTGACTCTTTGATAAAAATCTTTGTGACTCCGATAGTGATAATCAATCATTTCGGTTTGTGTCAATATTAAGAGAAGTAATTTGCTAATATGTGTGTACTTTCAAATAAAAGAAAATTGAACGTTTGCGTGGAAAGTTAAACTATACTTAAAAAAAAAGAAAAAAATAGATAGGTTACATATTTCTCGGGCTCCCCCGATTGATTTATCACTGTCGGAGTCACAATAAAGATTTTTACCAAGGAGTTGCAAAAAATATCAAAATTCGTAAAAGGCCTTATTGTAAATAATTACTCCCGAAAATTGCTATTGTATTAAATAAAAAATTGTTGCTATTACTTTACCTTTTGTTTGATGACAATTCTTTGGGAATATTTATTCACTTATTGATAGTTTTATGTTATATACAATTAAATATTGACAAAACCGCAGCAAAAAAAGTAACTCTATTTACAATTATATGATTTATATTTGTCATGGTATGCTGTTATCTGAGGAACGACAATGTTGAACTGCCGCGAGCTAAGAAAAAAAATAATTTTCAACTATTTCTTATTAGTTTTTTTGCAAAATGTAATTAATATTATTATATTGCTTTAAAATAAAAATGTTCAAAACCGTTTAATTTTTGTTATTAAAAAATTTTAAAACAAAACTGGATTTGGCTAAAAATGGCTCAAAGTGGCCAACCTTTAAGGTATTCCTTTCACGGAGGAGCATATTTTGTAAATAAATTCTGTTATATTTTTCGTTTGACTCGGTTTTGATCGGCTGTGCATCCGAGCTGTCAGAGAGGAGTATGGGTGAGAAAAATACTTGTGCTAATTACTTCAAAAAGAGTATCTAAATGCAAGAAAAGAATATCAGTCACTATTTTTAGCTGGCCAAGGAAAGCGTATCGCATAACTATCAGTACAGTCATTAGACAGCGACGTTGCCAAGTTTACCTAACCTCACCTCGACAAAAATGTCTGCTCGGTTGCTTTATTATCACGAATATTAACTAACAAATTCTAAATGAAATCTCCGGTGAACTAGGGGAGACCGGGGCTATTTTTTCAAGTTTACTAAAAAACTAATAAAGATATTTGGCTAAAATTTTAATGGTATAACCCTTCAATCTTGCTATTAAAAAAAAACATAATTAGAATCGTTCCCTATAATCTTTTAACATTTTAAAGAGGCGAATTTTTTAAGTGGGCAAGTCAAACGTAGATACATATAGCCCCATATGCGGGGCTATTCGCCCACATAATAAAAAACACATTATTTATATTAATTTTTATAAATATTTATAATATTATTTATCATTAATATATAGTAATGAAAAAACTGCCTAGTCGTTGAAGTCAGAGCAGTAGTAGGCACTTTGTGTAGATTTTTTGACATGATTTTTGCGTAGAGCTGACTTTTGCTTATATACGGTGGCATCAAAATGATTTTGAGTCCGTTGCAAAATTAATGTGATGAGTTTCTTTTGTCCCGTCAATTTTTTAATCTTTTTTTTTTGTATTTAGGGTCTTTACTTTATCCTCGGCAGCGTTTGAAATAGAAAATACTCAATAATTTAAGATAAACTCATATATTTAACTTAACGTGTATTTTTTAAATAAAAATTTGGTGATGATTCTTCTCTGAATCACAGGCTCAAGTAGCTGCTCGTAGGTCACTTTTTTTACAGTAGCAAGTGAGAGCCTGAACACTTATTCCAAAGTCTAACGCTGTATTTGTGAAAAAATTCTCGCTCGATTTTTATTCTTTTAATCGCTCTAACAATAAGTATAATTTTATTGGATATGTCTACCTTAAGTCCGTCTTAAGGAAAGTCTTTCTTTTGTAGTTACGCACCATTATCTATTTATAAAAGAACAATTTGTCATTGAAGGGTGGACACATTGCTCCATCAAAAATAGGACAGATAGCCCCGACCACGTTTTTCAAACTTTAACATGTTGCCAATTTTAGATTATGCGGAATTAAGATTTGACGCTTCTCACACCTGATAATTATATATTACTTGATAATATTATGCATTGCTTACTTTAATTTGAGTTAAACTACTGTCGCACAGCAAATTTTTCGACTGTCGAAAAATGTGAATAATTGTTTTTGCTTTTTTTTAACGTATAAAGCGTCTGCGAGAAGCATCGCAAGGAAACAAATATCTTTTACGTAGGGGATTTTTCAACTAGGTACTTGTTACAATGGTAGAGACATCTGTCTTTTAAAACTTGAGATAGCAGTACTGTGGACACATAGCCCCCGTAGACAGATAGCCCCGGTCTCCCTTATATATTTTATGGTGGCGTTAGATTCCTTGGAATCTAATCTACAAAAAAAATGTTTTTTTTTTATTTCATCTAATAGAAAAATGTGAAAATTTTATGATTAAAACCATGACAGAGGCATTTTTATTTGAGGTCCTATATAAACTAGTATAGTAATTTTACGATTTTTGCGACTTATTTTCTAGTCTAATTAGTCGATAAAGAGCCGTATAAAAAATTTGGTGTAAAGCTGATCGTATATTTTTATATAATATCCAGAATCTAGCACTTTATCTAATATATGCTTTATCTAATAAGACGACTACCTTATTTTCTCGCTTCTGAACAAAGAATATTTATTATAGACATTTTTTAATCTTTTTATTTATTGATTTTATTTACATTTTTCTGTTTCTCGTTTTATTAATTTTTTTTTACTTTACCTAAATATATTAACTGGTTTTTTTGTTAATATCTATAATATTATTATTCATTCTATTTATTTACTTGTTTTTTAATTTTATATTTTGTTTTTCTACTTGTATTTTCAATTTTTATATGTGGTCTCTTGATAAACTATTTGTAACTCAGTTTTAGTTTCTAGTCTTTTATATGGCATTTTTTATTGTTATTTGTATGTTCAATTATTTTTAATTTTTAATTTTAATAATTATAACTTAGAGGAAGGGTGGATAAAGTAAAATACTCTTATAAATAAAACCACCGCGATATCTAGAATATTAAGTGTTACAATTTAGCGGACAGCAGTGGAATTACTAGCTGCCGGCTCTATATATAACATAACATAAAAAGTGGTAGCATGGTACAATGTGTCGTTAAATAACAAATTAAAATTGAAAATTTGACGTATTGCATACAGCATGTGAGTACTTATATAAACTTTTATTTTGCAGTTAATCTACTTAACAGATTCTTAATTGCTTTTTGTTGCATGTAAAACTAAGATAGAACTTTAGTGTGGCATACTTAGCAAGTGTCATATGGTGTACATTTCTATTATTTATATAAAAATGTAAAAATAGTGATGTCGAACAAGTCGAGATAGTGGAAGCAAAATTCTACGGCTTAACAAGACGAGACTTGATCCATGGCTTATCAACTCGTTATATATCCGGAATAAGCTAAAACATTTATTTTATAAAAAAAGCTGGTGAAGATTGTAATAAATTAGAATTAAAAAAATGTATAATATAATAATTATTATAGACTATTTTATTATTAACACTTTAAATACTTATTATTAATGCCTTAAAACACGACAAAAATTATTTTTTTGCAAGATTAATAAAGTTGTTTACCTTGCCCGACACGGTTCAAATTACCCGACAAAAATCTACCTTCGAAAATTTTGCTACAACATTAAACTTACTTTAAATAAATGAAATTGGTTAAGAACACGTTGTAACAAACATTTGGCATTACAACTCAGCATAAACAAAGTTCAGCTATCTTTAACATGTAGTTTTCAAGTTATATTGAAAAAGACTTAGCGTGGTTTAAAATTCCCAAACTTCCTCTAACTCTTTTTATATTATTTTGTATCGGGTAAAAAAGGAGTTGTCAGTGAAGTTCGAAACGGTCTGTCAATTTTATTTAGTTGATAATAAATGATATTTTACGTTATTGATTGTTCATTGTTTCTCGATTTTTTAACTTTAATAAATAAAGGAAAGTGACACAGCATTTTAATGAAAATGTTATAAAAATAAGTAAAAAAAATGTATATATACACGGATTTCAGTGCTTATATTTTCAATTTATGGAAAAAATAAAAATTACTTGTAAATTAAAAATGGAATTAAATTACTTGTAAAAATATGTAAGTTTAATGTATTGTTATAAATCAGCATAAAATTTTATAGCCTTTCAAATTTGACATTATTCTTCCAACAACAAATATAGCGACGATTGTATAGTTTATATATAAAATTTATACATTATTTGTTACGTATTACAATAAAGTATAGGTATTCAATCTTGGAAATCCCTTATTTCTATACTTATTGCTTAACTTGTCGTTATTGCATGACGTACTTTTCGATTTTGACGGCCATTCGTATTAGTTCTTGCACTGTTTGCACTGGCTCCAGACCTAATAAAGGCCTGTTCTTTTCAACTGAACTTCTTGCACGGTTCGTCTTTTCTCTTTTTTCTTTCCAACATGAAAAGAAAAAAAAGAAAGATGAAAGATGATTCTTTTAGCTGAAAAGAACAGATCTCTACTATACTACTATATTATACTATACTCTACTATACTAGTGCAGTCAATTCAGTGAACTGTTGCACTGAGTTTCGCTGCACTGCAATAATGAACAGCGCTGTTGACACTAGTTCCGCAATAGAAAACGCTCTAGTGTACACTTCTTGAACTAGTGCAGCCAGTTCAGTAATAGAAAACAAACCTAATATTGGAATACACAACTGTTATAACTTTATAATAAATAAGACTATTCTTAGATACGATGCAGAAAAACTGTTACCCACGTGTTAAAATGATTTACAGTACCAGAGAGAAGCCTGTTTCTCTCTGACATTACTGATCAATATCAGAGAGAAACCTACTGAGAGCGGCCACTGGAAGTCATATCCTGATGCGCCTCCTGAGAAAGTGCAACTCAACTATGTCCGTTTCGCTCGGTAACGGCCATATTTCGTGTCTGTGCTATATGGTTCATGTCCGAACTGGTCCGAACTACTCAGATAAAAAATAGTCGATATGAGATAAATAGATGAGTAGACCGACAATCATCTCGACTATCTTTCATCTGACAATGAGCAGTTTGGACATGAACCATAGCACGGACACGAAATATGTACATACATACTGTTACCGAGCAAAACGGACATAGTTGAGTTGCATTTTCTCAGAGGGCGCATTAGAACATCCGGTGGTCGCTCTCAGATTCAATACTGTCGATAAGTCAATAATCAGTTAATTGTGAGCGACATTTAACATCAAATAGTGGGATTTGGAGAATTTTCTAGGTGACGACGACGATCATAAAAATCATGAATTTTTTTCTTTGCGTTGCAATGGATCTGTTCGCGTTGCTTGCACTTTTTGCACTCAGCATCTTCGCTTTCTTTCTCTCCAACGGTCAAATATATATTTATCTCATTTCAAGTGCAAAAAAGTTTGGGGATTTCAAGCAACGCGAACAAGCCTAATATCTCCGCTTATTATAATGCATATATAGGACAAAAATAAAGACCGTTTTCTTATATGTATTTTGCCCATTAGCTTTTGATTGAACCTACTCAGAATCCAATCCAATCAGCCGTTATAACGCTACGATAATCGCGTTCAATTTCAACTATTAGCTGTGTAAACATACATGTCCGGTTCTGCTGCTTGTTCGCTCACGCCTACGCGTGTACACATTGCACTTGGCGTGAGACACTACCGTGTCTCTTGAAACACAAAAAAATAATTATAAGACTAAAAGGTGTGTATTCACAGTCGGATATTATTTCAAGACCGTCTTAATAAGTAATTACATGTATATATGAGATTCTTACACGCATGCATAACACGGGATAGTCCTAGTTAAATACTATATGTCATTTGTCTATCATTAACTTTTGACGTAGAACTACGTCTTTGTCGATAGTAAGGGGGAGGGGGTGTGTCAATCCAGGAGCACCGATGCAACGAAAACATGTCACACTTTGAACGTTTATATCTTTGAAACTAATAACCGTAGAGTAATAAATAAGGTGTCATTCGATAGCTTATAGAGTCCCATTTTCTCTCTAAAGTCTCCAAAAGGGGTTACCAACAATTTCTATCTTAACAAATCTCCGTGATTGCTTTAATTTCCGTAAATTGTGTGATATCAATTAAGCTGAAATTTGTTTTTATAGATAGAGTGTCATTAAAGGAAGGTTGATATTGAATTTGTCGTCGATCGGTTAAGGGGATACCGAAAGAGTGTATAAGTTATAATAGAGAGTATAATAGAGAGTATAAGTTATACATGTATTCTTATATAGAACATCATTAACCCGTAGAGGCCTCACTGGGGTCTAGTGGACCCCAGGCTATTTAAGCTAATTAAATTCTTAAAAGTATACTGTTTTGAGAGTAAAACGCAGAAAGTTTTTTTGCTCTATCTCAAAAATTGAAATTTTTGTAAAAAAGTCAAATTTCTCGAAAAAAAAATTTCTCGCGTTTTCTTAACATAAAAAAATTTTTTTAAAGAGAAAAAAATTATTGGATTATAAAGAGGTAGTTTTAAACTAAATTCCAGTTCAAGGTTTGAGTCGATACATCAAAAAGAACGCAAATGGCAACTGCGTGGGGTCCATTGGACCCCAGTGTGACCGCTACGTTATTTTTAGGAGGTGTGGCCTCTACGGGTTAAAGAAAGGTTGGTATTGAATTTGGCGAAGATCGTTGAAGGGGTAACCGATTTTTTATTTAAAAGTGTATAAGTTATACATGTAATTTTATATAGAGTAAAGAAAGGTTGGTATTGAATTTGACGAGGATAAGTGAAGTTTTCTACCCTTATTTCATATATTTTTGATGGATAGAGTATCATTGAAGGACGGTTATTTAATTTGGCATCGATCGGTGAATTGGTTTTCCGATTTATGCCTAAAAAAAGTATAAGTTATATTATGTAGGGGAGACCGGGGCGAAGTCGTCACTATCTTTTCAGTGCCGAGTTTTAACAACAAAATAAATAATTATAGTAAAATGTGGTATACCGTTGTAAAAAGTGAACTCTTGCCTACAAATTTATACGGACATTTTTGGTCTACGTCGCTTTGTTCAACTAATATAGACCCGGGAAAAAAGATTATATATAATTATATATAAATATATATATATTATATATGAGCATATATAATTCCAAATATAACTAAATATGAACAATAAATCATATATGCACTCATATATGGATGCATTAGTTGGTTACCCGGGCTTCGCCCTCCCATCTTTTTCTCACATCTCTTATCTTTTTTCTTAAAACGACTTCATTTGTGTGTCATCAAAATCCTTATTGTGGACAAACATAGGAGTGGTTGATTTGAAGACGGTAGTTTAACTTTTCCGCATGAATAACACATTCTAGGTGCTTAAGTTTTAAACTTTTTTGCTTGATAATGATTACATATTGCATCCATTTTCCCAATTATTACTCTCGGATGAAATTGATATTCGTAATTTGAATCATAACTAAACGCCAAGTTTTTTAAACTAAAACTTCAAAAATTTTGTATTTTTAATTCTCATTTTTTTTAAATAAATGTTTAATTTTGTATTCATCTTTACATATTACTTAAGTTGTGTAAGGTAACACAATTTTACGATATTATTCTTTTAAGCAGAATTAAAGCTACTATCACTTGGGTTGGAATAGAAAGTTATTTGCTGAGATAATACATATGTAATTGGCGCAATTTAAAGATTTTATGTTTTTTTTTAATACATATTATTTAGGTTGAGTTAGGTAACGCCAATTTTGTGATATAATAATTTTGTAAAAAAAAATAAACCTACTACTACTTAGGTTGGATTTTTGGATTTATAACATATATTGCGCGTATACATATAACGGCTTTTTTTACCTTTTTTGGAAAAAGTAATTTTGTACTAATATCACGCATTTTGTAGTGTTACGAATCTTATAAACACAGTATACATAGTGAAAGCTAAAGGTGTTACAGACTATTATTTCTAAGAAACAAAATTTATTTTGCTTAGTTTTAGAAATAACAGTTTGTAACGTTTTTAGCTTTACACCCTATAAACTTTGTATTTAAATACCTTATATTCTCTTGTTTAAAAAAAAATTAGAAATTTGCACTTGGCTTTCTCATCAAATTTAGGTGTGCGATTTGGTGTGTCTGCAGCGGATAAATCAAACTTTTCTGCTTAAATCATTAGTTTTAAGTATAGTTAATATGAGTAATAATAAATAATTAAAAATTAAACGCAAAATCATAAAAATAAAAAGATATTTAAAAAAATTTTTTTTTGCGAGTAGAACTGACTCATGGCTTCAACGCACGATTAAGGGCTCAGTCACAATGAGAGGAATAAGGAATAGGATAAAGGAATAAGGAATAAGGCATGTTGTATCTCACTTTAATGTACGTGTACTGAAGTGAGATGCGACATTCCCTTATTCCTTATTCTTTTATCTTATTCCTTATTTTTGTCATTGTGACTGAGCCCTAATTCGACATAAATATAATATTATAAATTCGACTATAAACTATCAAGAGACACGGTAGTGTCTCGCGCCAAGTACACGCGGAGCGAGACCAACCGTGACTCTTTTACGCGACGCGACGATTTGCAAGTACTCGAGATGTTGAGATCTCGATAACGAGTGAACGGATCAAGTTCTAAATAGGCTTGATCGATAGCTTGGGGTCGATTTGGGGGGGGGTCCGTTCTTTTCATTTTTCCGCTACGTGCCCTACGAGCGGAGATATTGGAAGGCAAAGTCCAAATGTGAAAATTTTATTTTAAGATACTCCTAACGCTACGATATAACCGAATATATATATCACGTGATCAGAGAAAACGTCCCTTTCACTTTTTCGCCACTGGCGGTGGCGGTGCTAGTATCGCCAGTTTCGATATTGTGCGCGCATTATTATCGATCTAGTAGGTAAATTATTATAGGTCGATAGACTTATCGGTCAGGAGGAAGATTTTTATATTTAAGTAAATTAGGTACCGTGTCTCTTGATCAAATAATCTTGATAATAAATAATATTATTATAATATTATTATATATATTATTATTATTATCAACCCAGCGAATAAATCCATCGAGTCGATATACAGGTTACCGACGACGAGGTCCAGATAGTGCGCTCCGTAGTTTTCGGTGTCTAGGTGTATTAATACTTTGAATTCGATGTCTACGTGTCCCAGGTTGCCGATGACGACGTCCAGATAATGCGCTCCGTAGTTTTCGGTATCTAGGTGTATTAATACCTTGAATTCGATGTCTACGTGTCCCAGATTGCCGACAACGAGGTCCAGATAGTGCGCTTCGTAGTTTTCGGTGTCTAGGTGTATTAATACTTTGAATTCGATGTCTACGTGTCCCAGGTTGCCGATGACGAGGTCCAGATAGTGCGCTCCGTAGTTTTCGACGTCTAGGTGTATTAATACTTTGAATTTGATGTCTGCGTATCCCAGGTTGCTGATGACGAGGTCCAGATAGTGCGCTCCGTAGTTTTCGACGTCTAGGTGTATTAATACTTTGAATTCGATGTCTACGTGTCCCAGGTTGCCGATGACGAGGTCCAGATAATGCGCTTCGTAGTTTTCGGTGTCTAGGTGTATTAATACTTTGAATTCGATGTCTACGTGTCCCAGGTTGCCGATGACGACGTCCAGATAATGCGCTCCGTAGTTTTCGGTATCTAGGTGTATTAATACCTTGAATTCAATGTCTACGTGTCCCAGGTTGCCGACAACGAGGTCCAGATAGTGCGCTCCGTAGTTTTCGACGTCTAGGTGTATTAATACTTTGAATTTGATGTCTGCGTATTCCAGGTTGCCGATGACGACGTCCAGATAATGCGCTTCGTAGTTTTCGGTGTCTAGGTGTATTAATACCTTGAATTCGATGTCTACGTATCCCAGGTTGCCGATGACGACGTCCAGATAGTGCGCTCCGTAGTTTTCGGTGTCTAGGTGTATTAATACCTTGAATTCGATGTCTACGTGTCCCAGGTTGTCGACGACAAAAAACTATAGCGCGAACTTGACGCGGGACACTACCGTGTTATAGGTTATGTATGTGACTGTGACAGCTGGTGACAGCGCGCTAAACGCACTGTCTGCACTGCGCGCAGTACACACACACGTATACATCGAAACTGGCGATTCTAGCAGCACCGCCAGTGTCGAAAAAGTGAAAAGGACACGATTCCAGCCAATGAAATGATAGCATGGCATGAGTGATGAGTAGATAGACGACGTATCTTAATAAAAAAATTTTCACATTTGGACTTTGCGTCGCAATATCTCCGCTCGTAGGGCACGTAGCGGAATATTATAAGAGCAAAATTTCCGAGAGAAGCAACGTGTTGGAGAGAAGCCATGTGTTGAAAATTACGGTTCATTAAAAAGCTACAAATACTATTGATTTCTTATATTAGAAGATAAGTTATAAAGTTAAATCGTTGTACTAACAAAGATTTGTGCGTAAAAATCGAGTTTATGTAAAGAAACATAGATATCAAGGATGATACTACGTCTTAAATTTAAACGAAATTAAGAAAACAAAGGTAAGAAAAAGAGGTAAATTTTATTTTTCAAAAAGGTAAAAAAAGGCGCCAAGTACACGCATGGTTACCTCGGAAAAACTAAGTAGTAGTATTATTAATTTTAAATTAATAAAATCCAAGTGGTACTTAATGTGTTTATATTATTAGCATTATTCAAGCTAGATTACGATTATGTCTTGTATCGCAAAATATATACGGCTTATAGAGCTTTACAATCTGTACATACTGTTTGTAAGATAAAGATATACTAATAAGAGGAGATTGTTTGACCGAACTGACGTTTAATCATATATTACATCAATCCATAAATTATTCTCGACGTTTCGACACTCGTTTTGTGTCCTTATCAAGAGTGAAACTAAAGAAAGAAAAACACACAAAGTCAAGTTATAAATTATCGCACAAGGAACGAAAAGAGAAGCGCAGAAATAGAAATTAATACCTATCTCATATTAGAATTACTCTTGATAAGGACACAAAACGAGTGTCGAAACGTCGAGAATAATTTATGGATTGATGTAATATATGATTAAACGTCAGTTCGGTCAAACAATCTCCTCTTATTAATATTCCACTGACGAAGAAAAGAATTTCTACATTTTAAAGATATACTGTTTCTAAGATGCGTACCACTACAAAACGCATGATATCAGTACAAAATTACCTTTTTCAAAAAGGTAAAAAAAAGGCGCCAAGTACACGCGTAGTAGTGTATATATTAAAAAATCTTAAATGGTAGTAGCTTTATTTCTCCCTAACAAAATAATTCACAAAATTGCGTACCTAACTCAACCCAAGTGATATGTAAACCTAACAAAATAATTCACAAAATTGCGTACCTAACTCAACCAAAGTAATATGTATATTAAAAAAAAAAATGAAATCTTTAAAGTGCGCCAATTGCAAAGAGAATATATATACTTTGAAAAATGATTGTTGCGCAACTACTTTTAAAAAATAAATCTTAAGTAGTACGTATTACGTATCCCCTTTGTATTCCCATTCAAGGATCTTTTCGTTCCAACCCAAGCTTTAATTCTTTTTAACAAAATTATAATATTACAAAAAATTATTTTAAAAAAATTAAAGAGATAACAGTACAAAATAAAAATTTAAAAGAATTAAAGAAATAACAGTACAAAATAAAAATATTTAATTAAAATAAAATAAATAAATTTTTCTTGTAAAAAAACTTGGCGCTGCTAAACCTTGAATTTAATAAAGTACTAAAATTTTGATTGAATTTAATAAAGCATAATTGAATAAAAAAGCAATTTAGGGAAGTATGCAGCGGGAGTCAAAAAGCAGCGCCAAGTTTTTTTACAAGAAAAATTTATTTATTTTATTTTAATTAAATATTTTTATTTTGTACTGTTATTTCTTTAATTCTTTTAAATTTTTATTTTGTACTGTTATCTCTTTAATTTTTTTAAAATAATTTTTTGTAATATTATAATTTTGTTAAAAAGAATTAAAGCTTGGGTTGGAACGAAAAGATCCTTGAATGGGAATACAAAGGGGATACGTAATACGTACTACTTAAGATTTATTTTTTAAAAGTAGTTGCGCAACAATCATTTTTCAAAGTATATATATTCTCTTTGCAATTGGCGCACTTTAAAGATTTCATTTTTTTTTTTAATATACATATTACTTTGGTTGAGTTAGGTACGCAATTTTGTGAATTATTTTGTTAGGTTTACATATCACTTGGGTTGAGTTAGGTACGCAATTTTGTGAATTATTTTGTTAGGGTATATATATCGATAAATAAAAGCCGCGCACTATTCCCCCATTTGTTATTCCGGGATAATTTTGTCAATTACTCGCGAACTGCAAATGAAATTACCCCAGATAGCAAAGCGTGTCTGAGCAAAGTCGCGCAAACCTGTGATTGCTTATGATGCTGGCAACTTGCCGTACATTTGCTTCAATTGATTTTGAGTAATTTAATATTTGAAGCAACACGCAGCCAATATTGGATATATATATTGCCGGCAATTTGTCGCCAAGAGAGCAGCATTAAATTTACTTCGCGTTGCTAACAATATGACAGCATTGTGTGATCCTATGAATTATTACAGCAACATGACAGCAACAGCTCGAATTTTGAATCAGACGATTTTAAACCACAGCAAGTGGCCAACAAGTTGCTGGCAAATTGCTACAAAAAATTGTTATATCGTGAAGGCATCAACTTGCCGACAAATGCGGACTCAGTGGCCACAATTCTGATAGCAACATATATACTATGTTGTCGGCAACAATGCAGACACGTTGCTATTTGGGATGAAACCATCAACGTGGCAAAATCAAGGTTCCCAAGGGATTGTATGGTAAGGAAACGGGCGCGTTTTCTTTTTCGCTTCCTCTGTTCAAACGAAATTTTGAACTAGGATAAAATGTAGGGTAGACCGGGGCACGTTGTCACATCGGCTTTATTTAAAAAACTAATAATCAGAGGACAACACCCGTTATTCCCAAAACGTGTTAGTGTATGCCCATCTTTGGTATGTTTACTGTGTTGAGATTGCTCCAGCTGTGTTGACGTAAAATCAACTTGAAAGTTTTTTGCGACTGTAAGTATTGTCTAATATTCAACGTACTGGACATGAAGCTTATGTTTTTTCAGAATAGACCTTTATATTATCTTAAAGTATGTACTTTTACCTACCGCGTGCAATACCTAACCTTATGAATATCTCAAACGTGTCGGCCATGAGGCTGTTTGGAGTAAAAAAATGCCCTCGGGGCACGTTGTCACGAATTTTAATGTCATAGGTGCAATTGGGATATGGTGCGCTCCTACAAACGGAAAACTGCGAAAGCCGCAGTAGTCGATCTAGAAGTAATTCGTCTTGCTGTTAAATGTGTATCAATAAGTTGCGCATTCGAGTGGAATTCTTGCATTTAGATTAAGACAAAAACTTCGTGCTTTTTGTACTTTTTTGAAATAAAATTAATGTTTCTGTGAAGGATTTTATTTTTTTACATTGCAGCGCACTATAATATATTGATATTTACGTTGAATACAGTTTGGATAACATTTTGCATGCAATTACATTTGATGTGACAACGTGCCCCGTGACCGGGGCACGTTGTCACAAGCGACCTGTCGTTATTTATTGTTATGTAACAACTGTAGAGTAACAATCACACAAAATTCGATACTGTCCAATTGAAGCTGAGAATTCACTCGAAATTTTGGCATATCAAAGTACTCTCAAATATTGAATGTGAAAAATACAAAAAATATTGAACAAAATGTGTGACAACGTGCCCCGGTCTACCCTATCTATATTACCTAGAATTGACGTAAGCTTTGAAATGTTACCACTCACGTGTCGTCAGCTGTATATCGTCACAGTCTCAAACTTGAGGTGCACACTATTACCCACTGCGTCCTATTCTCCTATTTTCCCCTAATTAATATGAACTTTGTCGGTTTTCCGTTTGACTGTTTGTTTAAAGATAACATGATATTTTACATATTTATTATATTATATACAGCTTTCTGCTTATATGGAAATTTAGACGGAAAAAATATACTTTTAAAAGACACGGTAAAGACACGGTTCTCGCGCCAAGTTCACGCACAGCGCAGTTCGCGTGGGACGGCGCAGCCGCAGTGGCGAGATGGTCCTATATATTTACACGAGCTGCTCATTGTCTGATAAAGGAGTTCACATTTTTATCAAATAAGAATAGTGAAAGAATCAGTAACGGCCTAGGAGCGGTAATTAATGCGCAATATATTATATTATATATTGCTATTAAATAGACAAATTAAATGAAATAATGTTAAATTAACTTTCTTCTAGCGCAAACACAGTTGCACTAGTGCAACATATTACTTCATGGCACCAAATTGTCCTGTCGACAACTGAAGATCTTTTACTGGTAGGGATTGATCGTTATAGTTCTATACTTTACTACTCTCGTAGATCTCATCGTTCTAGGCCAAAGAAGTGTTTTTTTTTTCTGAAAACAGCATTGCATTTCCGACTTAGGGTCTATGCAGACTATGCGGCCGAAAATCGTCGGAGGAACGTGCTCGAAAAACAAGGTTAGAGTTATTTTTTTTTCGTAAATACGTGTTGATCCTTTTAGTTAGAGTTGTTAGAGAGTAAATAAATATGAAAAATAATTGCGGGAGTTATTTTAACCTTTGGCTGTAGAATTGCAGGGTCAACGTTGCACTAGTGTAACGTACCATAATTTTCACCCTTTGGGCTCCAAATCTTTTTTCGCCGGTTTTTTCACCTTTAAATAATAAAATAAGCCAAATATATGAGTTTCAGAATTTTATGACAGCGAAATCAAAATGCGGGCGTTACAGGGTTAATTCAAGGCCCAGGTAGCACATATTATATTACACGTGCTCGGAGCACACTTCGTGTTCACGCAGCTGATGCTGATGTCGAGTGAGATCAATGCTACCAACTTACAGAAAATCTGACGTTGCCGCGATCAAAATACTTTTTTATGAGAGCTATTGTATTTAATTTATTAATAAAAGACGTAAATAAATAACGTAATATAATTTCATTAGTATTTTTAAACAATAATTACTATGTTTTGTTACTTTTTAAAGATTTTCACACTTTCAGATTTTTGTTTATTTCAGTTGTAAGTCAAGTACAGTCTTTCTAAAAACCATTAAAAGTGAAAGTTTACATACGAGAAAATATGCATAAAAATGTCTCTATAGCTCTTAAAAACACAGGCAGTCGTTATTTTAATAAAATATTAATATAAATATTACTTTCCAGTAAAGAATATCTTCTTAAATATGTTAATTAGTTTTATGTTACGTTTCTTAAACTTTTGGCAGAGATCTTACGGGTCATACAACCTTAAGGGTCGACAGGAGTAAGAGTGGAGACCTCTGTCGGGTTGGCTTAGCTGCGAGCAGCTGCGAGTCTGTATTTTATTTATTATAAATTTTTAAGAGCCAAAATGGAAAATCCGGCTATACCGGGTTGCGGCTGATCCTACTGATTAAAACGAGCATAAGTTTAATGAGATTTATTAATTAATTTGGCTAAAATTTGGGAAAAATTATTTGTAGCCGTGAACTACAAATGATTTTTCCCAAATTTTAGCCAAATTAATTAACGAATCTCATTAAACTTATGCTCGTTTTAATCAGTAAGATCAGCCGCAACCCGGTACATAGCCGGATTTTCCATTTTGGGTATTAAAAATTTATAATAAATAAAATACGGAGTTAAAGTGCAGTTTAAAGTGCACTTAGTGCATAAAGTGCACCTAAGTGCACCTGAGTTCGGCCGTCACTCTTGTCGACCCTTAAGCTGGCCACTTTTCGTAGAACGTAACAGTAGGGTTTCGACCAATCGCGTTGCTCAATTCGGCCGTCTGTAACCGTAGAAGTAAGAATCGACTAACATGATTGGTCGGAACCTTACTGTTACGTTCTACAAAAGGTGTGTGTGCCCTGCTTTAAGCAGGGCTTTCCGTAGAACGTAACAGTAAGGTTTTGACCAATCGGGTTGCTTGATTCGGCCGTCTGTAACTATAGAAGTAAGAATCAGCAACATTGGTCGAAATCTTAAGGTGATGCTGGAGCCGTCTGTTTTACCGGCATTTTTTGTCGGCACGTAGCGTCGTATTAATTTGACAGAATTAAAAATCCTTCTCCAGAATTGCAGTACATACATTAATGATTCAGGGGAACTCCGATTTTATATAGAAAACGAGAAAAAATTACGAAAGTACAGATTTCCTTATCATACTTTTATCTCAATATGGCGTCTCGAGTTGCGGCGAGCTGTCAGCTCGTCACAAGATGTATTTCATATAAGAGATATACCATTAGTACGAACGCAAAAACAAGTTCCCCTGAATTGCACAACAAGAAAAACATCGATAAACCCCCCAAATCAAGATTTGGAAGCGTAATATAAAAGTATAATGTCGATGTGTATCGTGCGTATGTGTGCGTGCAATGTAGCGTGCTATCCTTGTCTATATCTTTGTCTATACAAGGACAGATATAGTCGATAACATAGAAAATGTTAATTTTGTCGGTTATACAGACGGCTCCAGCATCCCCTTAAGGTACATTTTCACGATAACGCTCGACGCTGAATTCGAACGTCAAATCTGGTCACGTGACTACGTTTGACTGTGGACGTCTATCTGTGGAGGGGGCAATAGCGTCAAACAGCCAGCGTCCATGCGTGTTTGAGCGTCTGCGGAGTCTATAACGTGTATTCGTATTTCATTGGTTATTGACAGAAATGAGCGTCGAGCGTCAAAGCTAAACATAGGTCGGTATTCATAGTGGAATCTTATATTTAATGCTGGGTCTACAATGCGAGTCGCAAAGTCGTGAGTCGCAAGAATTGACCAATCACAATCGAATTTGAGGAGAATAATTGACTGTGATTGGTTAATTCTTGCGACTCACGACTTTGCGACTCGCATTGTAGACCCAGCATAAGACCATCTTAAGTACGATCTTATGGGCCGGTTTCACCATCTCCGATTAACTGTAACCTTCGATTAAACTCACTCTTCGTCTCTTTCTAAGGGGGACAGTTAGAAAGAGATGAAGAGTGAGTTTAATCGAAGGTTACAATTAATCGACGTTGGTGAAACTGGCCCTAAGATGTTATGAACCAATCACAGAGCCGTATTAGCATCTTAAGACATTACTTAAGACAGTCTTGAAATAAGATCCGACTATGAATACGGACCATAGTTTAGCTTTTTTTACTCGAAGCGGAAATTCAAAAATCTATCACGTGACCAGATTTGACGCTCGAATCCAGCGTCGAGCGTCATCGTGAAAATGTACCTTTACTGTATACTCCTGCTGCCATTGTAGACGACGCTTAAGGGCTCAGTCACAATGACAAAAATAAGGAATAAGATAAAGGAATAAGGAATAAGGGAATGTCGCATCTCACTTCAGTACACGTACATTAAAGTGAGATGCAACATGCCTTATTCCTTTATCCTATTCCTTATTCCTCTCATTGTGACTGAGCCCTAAAGGTGCAATTTCATTGACGCTAGAAACCAGCGTGCCAGCGGCAAATGAGCGGGGGAAAAAGACGGTCTAAACTTTTTTTCCCACTACATTTTCTTGACACCGAATCTCTAAAAAGTCACGTGACCCGCATTTGCCGCTGGTTTCTAGCGTTAATGAAATTGCATCTTAAGACATAAGCAGTAAGTTATTGACTAAAGGCCATGGCACATAGAAAAACTTAAGCAGTAAAACTCAAGCAGTAAGCAAATCAGCCAATCACAGTCAAGAACTTAAGGCACGGCCCTAAGCGGTAGCGAATCCATACCGTTGATTTCTTCCCAAGCAGCAGACAATGTTTTTTAAATGTTTTCTAAATATTTATTTTTTATTAATTATACATTGTACAATTCATTGTAAAAATAATATTTATTTAATGTTTATTGAATATTTATTTTACATTGATTATTTATTTGAAATAGTGATATTGAGAAAATATTTATTTAACGTTTATTTAATATTTTTTTTACATTAATATTTCATTTGCAATAATTAAAAAAAACATTTATTTAACATTTATTCGACATTAATTCAATATTTATTTTACATTAATGATTTATTTGCAATAATATTAAAAAAATATTTATTTAACATTTTTTAAATATTTATTTAATATTTACTTCAAATATTATTTTATATTAATTTTTTAATTGTAAGAGATGTTTTAATCGAATTTTTCTATTGTTTTGCTTGATAAATTATGTGCCGTTCCGTAAACCGCGTCATAGGACCCATAAGATTTTTTAACACTTTAAAGATATGTTGTAGACAAGTACTTACAGATAAGAAGGAAGTGTCAGAAGATCGTCACTTGTCCATTTGATCATCAAAGTCAAGCAACGTGGGCGCGGTACTATACTCGGATGGGTGACCGGCTTGAGAGAGCAGTTTTTTTTCAGATGGACGCACGGTTATACGCACACGCAATATACAAAAGAAACAGTTAGGAAAACGGCTTTTATCTTTTTCTAGATAAAGAAAAAGAACGTTCTTTAAACGTTTCTTTGTCAAAAAAATTATTAAAATAAACGTTCTTAAACATTAAAAAATGTTTAATGTTAATAAAACGTTTATTTAATGTTAAAAAAACATTTTTTAATGTTAACAAACGTTTATTTAATATTAAAAACACTTTTTTTAATGTCAAAAAAACATTTTTTACAATATTAAAATAAATATTTTTTTAATAAGAAAAAAAGGATCTATCCCATTAATTTAAACGTTTTTTAAATATTTTTTTTATTACTAAAAATGTTTTTAAAAACGTTTGAAAAATATTTTTTTGCTACTTGGATTACTGCTTAAGTTTTACTGCTTAAATTTTTCTATGTGCCAAGGCCCTAATGGGATTTTTACAATTCAAGAATAATTGACTGTAGTTGGTCAATAGCTTACTGCTTACGCTTACTGCATACTCTTGCTGCCATTGTAGACGACGCTTTATGCCATTGTAGACGACGCTTTACTGTTACGTTTTACGAAAAGTGTGTGCCCTGCTTTAATCTTATTCCCTGATGTAAATAAACGCACGTGTCGGCACGTAACTGTCGTCGCCATGTTGAAACGGATCGTCACGTGACCCACCGATGAGAGAGCACAAGCACTGCAAGTGGTAAGCGGGAAACACAGACTTTTACATAACGCATAATAAGTAAGCATAAAAAAATTGGTTGGTTTATTTCTTTATGCACATGTGTATGGACCAATCAATTTTCTTATTCTTACGCATTATGCGTTGTGCAGAAGTGTGTGCTCCCTGCTGTAATATATTAAAGATCAATCCAGACAAACTTGCATAGGTGCAAAAGCATATGCATAAAGAAATGGATTGGTCTATTTCCTTATGCACATGCATATGGACCAATCAAATCTCTTATGCTTATGTTTATGCGCTATGCAAGTTTGTCTGGATTGACCTTTAAGGCTGCGTTCGGAAACGTCACCCGAGTGCACACTATAAGTATACTCCCTTCTCTTTCTATCTCAGCGAGTTAGAAGGAGAAGGGAGTATACCCGTGTGTACCCGGGTGACGTTTCTGAACGCAGCCTAACATTCAACTTTTGCCCAAAATCAGGCCCAGATTTTTGCGGGTAGCCAAGTATGGAGATCGGTCTCCTTAATTATCTCTTACTCCCTGAGTATCGCAATCATCCACTATTTTGGCCCCATCACACAAATAAACAATGTATATATTATACATATGAAGAGTTTCGCGGGTTTTGCACACAGAATCAGTTTGAAAAATTGCACTTAAGGTGTAGATTCTTTTACACTACGTAGTATAATAAATGTGCATTATGTGCACTTTTTGACGCCATTTTAGCTCCATTTTGCTAAAAAAAATTTTTTTTAAACAGAACCGACTTTTAACCCTTAAACACATAACTGTCCAGTCTGTAACGTCAGTACATAACGTTGGTATGCCATACCCGACTCGCGAATTTCAACTATTTTGCGTCCTGTGCATCAATTTTAAACTGTTTTTTTTTTTAATTGTGTGCCAAACTGTAAGAAACAAGACCATGTACATGATATTGTAATTTAATGTTTACCTTCAAAGATATTTGCAAATAAGTCAAATAAAGACGTCGTAAGAAAATTTTGCAAAAATCACTTTTTCTTTTAAAATTTATTACTTAAAAAAACCGATAAAGACATTTTATTAAGGAGGTTCAATCGTTACTTGTGAGTCAAAAATGAGATTGAAATAAATGTCATTACAGCGATCCCGAATTCTATGCAATATTAGTATAATGAATTGTGGATGCTACTTACGTGCTATATTCTTCGTCAATTATTAGTGTATAGAATATTAACAAACATATACTGGGGTATGAGAGCGTCAACGACTCGGGAATCGCTTATTCTACGCTGGGACCTGAACTTTGTGACGATAAAGTCTTCAATCCACACGGTAAAGTCCGATTTTTAAAGTCTTTACACAATCCTTGATGTTTCATCTATCAAATGCTAGTTTTCAAAGTCCTAAAAGTTGGCTAATTGTGTACTAAACCAGTGATAATCTACCTCGGAGAGACTTTCTCCATAAGGGTATAGGCTAAAAGTGGTCAACTTCTGAATAATATTACAAAAAAAACTATACGGTCAATATTGCTCAAGTTTTGCGATTATTTGTGTAAAGTATTTATGTAAATCATATAAAAAAATTAAGGCTCTAAGTTGGCTTTCGAGTATAGAAAGCTTATTAATTGTCACAAAGTGACAAGTTCTAACCTATAATGTTGGCCAAATAAACAATTCCCGAGTCGTTGACGCTCTCATACCCCAGTATATTTGTTAATATTCTATACACTAATAATTGACGAAGAATATAGCACGTAAGTAGCATCCACAATTCATTATACTAATATTGCATATAATTCGGGATAGCTGTAATGACATTTATTTCAATCTCATTTTTGACTCACGAGTAACGATTGAACCTCCTTAACGGATCTTAAAAGTACAGAAATGATAGTATATGAAAAAAATACGTTATAATTATTTGTTCCAAAAAGTTGAATTATTTGACATGGTAAACTTGGACAATTTTTAACTTTTTTGGAGCATTTCATTATGTAAAAAAAATTCCTGTAATTCTGAAACTAATTTATAAAAAATTTTAAGACTATGTCTAGTTTTTACGATTAATAAACATAATTTAAAAGTTAAATTTGGCTTAAAAAACATGACGTCAACAAAATGGCGAAAATGAGAACATACATATATTTAATTGTTTTACAGAAATAGGTTAAAAATAATTTAAAATTACAATATAATTTTTTGAAAGTAATTTATTTTTCTCTTCTAAAAAGGGCATGTCGTCATCAATACTCGAATCTATAATCGAAATATTGTTGTCGCTTTTCCGTGATGCCGATTGGTTCTCTTTCTGCGCTTACCCAGGTAGCATTAATGTCTAAAAGACATCATAAAGATGTCTTTAAGATGCCAGAAATCTTAAAGATGTCTTTATGATGTCTTTTAGACATTAATTGCTACCTGGGTACTTCATGAGCGGCTGCCATGGCATATTTTGACAGTTGTGTAGTTAATAGTGTAATAGTACAGTGAAATATTAATATTAATATTAATAGCGCGCGCCTATAATGTCTAGTTATAAAAAAAATGAATAATGTTAGCTATCTCCGAAGTACTGCGTGACTTTGAACGCGTTTCCATTCCGTATATTATAATCTCAAATAATCCGTATTGTAAGATTATAACCTCAAATTATCTGCAAAGCATGAAACTGTTATAAAATGAAATATATTGCGGTAAATAAATAAAATATAAAATATCCTAAAAAATTCCACTAACCCATAACGTGGGTATAGCATACCCCAAACAAACTTTTTTACCTTTTTGCTCGGCTTCTATGGCGAGACTGACACTGCCTCAACTTCGACGTTCAAGACGAAACCTGAAAGTTTTTTTTACAGACCCATACCGGACCACTACCATCACCCATTTCGAAATGGCGCGTATTTAAAAAAGGAAAATATACTTTATTATATAGTTTTTGAAAGCTCTCGATGTAAGCTAAATGTTTTTGCAATTTAATAAATAAATGAATGAATAAATAAATGGATGAATGGATTTAATAAATACATAAATGAATGAATGAATGAATAAATGGATGAATGGGTGAATGGATGAATGGGTGAATGGGTGAAGGGAGGAAGGGGGAAAGGATTTATAAATAAATGAAATAAAGGAAGGATGAAGGAGAAGGGAGGAAAGGGGGTGAATGGATGAAGGGGGGGAAGGATAGGAATGGAGGAAGAAAGAAATGACATAAGGGAGAAAGGGAAAAGGAGAATGGAGGAGGGGGAAGGGAGGGAAGACAGAAAGAAAGGAAGGAAGGAAGGAAGTAGGAAAGCCATGCAGCCGGGCAGCATGCAGCTCAGTCAGCCAGCACCCAGGTCAGCGAAGGAAGCCACGCAGCCAGGCAGGCAGGGAGGGAGGAAACCATGGAGCCAGGCACCGAGGAAGCCAGGCAGCCAGACGGCGGCAGTGGAGGGAGGGAGGAGGAAAGCCAGGCACCCCAGGCAGCCGGCAGCAAGGCAGCCAGGAGCCAGGGCCATCCAGGGAGGCAGCCAGGCAGGCAGGGAGGGATTAAATCCATTCATCCAGTTATTCATTCATTCATTCATTTAGGATTTAGGAAATCCATTCACCCAGCAGCCAGGCATCCATTTATCCATTTATCCATTCATCCATCCATTCATTCAGGCATTCATTCATTAGGTTTTTAATCCATTAACCCATTCATCCATTCACCCAGTCATCCATTCATCCATTCATCCATTCATTCATTCATTTATGTATTTATTAAATCCATTCATCCATTTATTCATTCATTTATTTATTTATTAAATTGCGAAAACATTTAGCTTACATCGAGAGCTTTCAAAAACTATATAATAAAGTATAATTTCCTTTAATACTTTTCGAGAAAAAACCCATATCAAAAAATTAACCCCGAAAACATTTAGCTTACATCGAGAGCTTTCAAAAACTATATAATAAAGTATATTTTTCTTTAATACTTTTCGAGAAAAAGAAAACGTTGCAAGAAAACGTTGCAAGAAAACGTTGCAGTCGTGCTCCCCAAATTTCCCCATACCCCCCGAGAAAGACGTAGTTCTACGTCAAAACCGACCGGGTATGATCCCAGTAAGCAAAAAATCATTATTATTACAATGTTATTGCAACAATATTCTAGAACTTGTAATGTTCTTAAATATATAGTTATTAATGTTGTATAGAACATCATTATGAACATACTTTGACCACGATTCCGAAATTTCAGTAACGTTGAAATGGGAGTGCCATAACGTTGCAAATAACATTGCGCTAAGGTTTTTCTATCATTCCTGTAATAATGTTTTTGAGATAAAAATTTAAACGTACTATCAACTTTATTACAATATTATATTAAGATTACCGTAATATTAATTCTAACATTTATTTAAAGTTGTTATTGATATTTTGTTTTCATTTCAGGCAATATGTATTTATTTTCAATAAATATGCACTACACTAATTATCATAAAGAAAGTAGTTTTATTTATATGAACAAATATATATACATATACATATATGTATAAGCTTTATTATGAATCTTATTTCATGTGCCAATTATCTAATCCAATTATCTCAGAAAGTATTGATCCTAGGAAGGAAAGTTTTTGAAGTCAGCCTTCGGATAAGGGAAATTAAGGTGCCTTTTAACTCTTCTTTAGGCAATGCGATACAGGTGCTCTAGTTCAATATAACTCTTTTACTATTTTTTTTTCAAACTCTTATTCTTTCTCTAGCGAAGTAAAAATTACTTATTCTTATTCTTTCCTTTTAAACAGATTATTAATCTTTCCGGATTTTTACCAAACAGTTGCTGGAAAATAAGAATTTCTCGTTCAATTTCAGAAATATTAGTAACATCTTCAGTGATTCATTCTGTGTATCAAAATACATTATGTTACTTTTTTACCTTTAAGATTTTTTTCTTTGTTTACAGGTGTTTGCAAATCTAAAAGCCATTCCATTATAGTGTTCGAAGTCTTTCTCTGTATTACAAGGGATTGTTGTTTAAAAGTCTCTAAAACAAGAAGAATTCAATATAGTTTAGATAAGAGAAAGGTTATAGTTTAATAATAATAAGCAGTTTTACTTATGACTTGCGTAAAAGCTTCTTGGTCATCTTTTAGCATTTCCTCAAAAGTAAGAAAACTGTCAATAGAAGTTAAGGGAAGATGTTCTCCAATCTTAGTATCTTGTACAGAGTTTTCCTTATGATATATTAATTAATTGTTCACTGATGTTTATCTTAGCCAGGATCAAATTTTTCAAATGGTGGTTTTTTGAATTTGATACAATTGATCCTTATATTAAGATATATTCATTGCCCTGTTCATATAAAATATGCTTAGAATAATATATTTATATACTTTAAAGTGTGATAGCACATATATATATGTGAAAAAAATATAGAAATAAATAGTCAGTTTTAGTCTTGTTTATACTGATCGTTTGTTACGTCTATCAACTTTATAATAATTTTATACTAAATTACTCTTTCAGTGATATATGCAAACGATGATATATTAAATCCGTATAATACTATAGCTTTTTCAACAAATCGTCTTCATGCATATTGTACCAGCTTTATACTTTTTTGGTTTACATATTTTGCCCAATTTTGAGGTTATTTTATAGAAAGTTACACTGTTTGGTACCATCGAAATAATAGCATTGACAAACCTTGATGATATTTTTGATGTCCAAAGACAAGTCTATTATAGAACGTAGATAGATTTGATATTTCTTCTCTTCTGTAAATCTCTCTTGTAAATCAGAAAATGAATCCTACATTGCCAGCTACTATTCATAGCACGTATGGTTAATTGAGTTCTTATCATTAATATACAACTTTTAGAATATAATAGTTACTTACTTTATATATAAATATGCTGTAAATAAAGAGCACTCCGGGACTACTCGATCCACACATGTGTACATGCACTCACGCATTGTATGTAGGATAATCCATGTGCATCGATGGCTGTCGCGATGAGCGTTGCGCACAATATAAAACTATAACATTATAACAACAGAAAATTAATATACTACCAACGTTATTTCTAAGTCCAAATCACAAGGAATATTGAACTATTGCATTGATCTCAAATAAATGTCAGAGTAACATTTAAAAAATATTTTCTGTAACGTTCTTAAAATATTTTAACAACATTCAGAAAAATTATATTACGAAATAATATTTTTCAAATATGTGTTATTAAAAAACGTTTAAAAAATACACATATAGTCAATATTTTTAAACGTTAATTTAATGTTTCTTGCTTACTGAGACATACCCAATGTATGTGTTTAAGGGTTAAAAAAGCTCTAAAATAGAATGGACATTTTTTTTTATTTAAAAAAGCTTTAAAAAGTATGAAATAAGACTTAAAAATTCCTTTCAATTTTTGAAAGTATTATTTCATACTTTTTAGAGCTTTTTTAAAAGTCGGTTCCATTTATTTAAAAATTTTTTTTTATTGTATATTATCCCGGATATCGGAAATTATATTGGAAATATATATAATTGAATTTATTCTTTAGATTATTTCTAATTTTTGTTCGAGATATCTGGAGTTTGATTAACGTTTAAATAATATCCCAATCGGTTGCCGCATCGATTGTTTTGAAAACCGCAGCATTAATATTGTTCTTCGACAAATATCGGATCGTGGTCGGTCGAGCTACTGTCGAGTATTTTTCGCGTATTGTTACTTACGGTCTAAAAGTGGATCACGAACAATTGCCGCGAGTGCCTCTCGCGAAACGTCGAGATCGTTTGTCGTGCATCTTGCGCTGTAATCGTTACGTGCCGATATTACGATTTCGCTTCGATCGCCGTCGGACTCGGTCGATTTGTTAATTCGACAACGCGTCACGCATTTGGCTTATACTACGTTTACGCGAGCGTTACTTCTGTAGTAACTTACGATAATTCACTCGTTTACGCGAAGAAATTATCGTAAGTTACTACAGAAGTAACGTTCGCATAAACGTAGTATTAGTCCCAGTTTCACCAATGATTAACTTGTAACCTTCGATTAAACTCTTCGTCTTTTTCTAACTGTCTCCTTTAGAAAGAGACGAAGAGTGAGTTTAATCAAAGGTTACATTTATAATAATTGACGTTGGTGAAACTGGGCCTTAATAGACAATAAACGTAACTTCACATTTTTTTAAATTATTGTTTTTTTATCTGAAAATAAAACATACTTTCTAAAATCGCAATAGTTTTCTACATATATGTTGTCTAAAATTTAAACAAAATAAAGTAGCATACTGTTGGATTGATATATAGTTTATTAATTACTACAAGAAACGCTAGCTCTTCTTTCGTATTTTTCTTCTTGTTAACGTATTATTAATTTTTATTTTACAATATATATGTCTAAAGATAGTCTAAAATAAAACGTTTAGATATTAAAATACCTCAAAGACGTCATAAATCGAGACCTTTCTGATAGTTTTATAAGACGTCCTATAAAAATATTCAGACGTCTTTAAAACATCATAATTTTTTTTGGGGTCACACTCGATATTGCGAAATAATCTTAAGAACAAAATCGTCGCCAAATTTGCGATTTCATCTAATTGCATCGTGTAGTATTGCCAACGCGAAATTAGCGTTTTACCCTAGACTTTCAAATTTGATCGCTAAAATTATTTATTATCCCGAAAATTAGCTTGCGTTTATTCCGACACTTTATTGTTTACTCCTCGTTAACCTTATTACATAAAAAGATTTCCAAGACTGGCGTTAAACATCTTCTTGGAAAAAAAACGCAGTGTGAAGACCTCGAGCACGGCGAATTTCCATCGAGGATTCACCAAAGCGCCCTCCGTGGCTTTTAACCAATGGAGGCGGACATTCGAATCCAAATACTTCCAGATCCGCCATTGGCCGTGGTCGTGGGCCACACTGGAAATAGAGTCGCGTTTCGCCGACCGTGAAATCCCTCGTGGAGGATGCCGTTGTGGGCGAGCACGGCCACAGGGGAGCTCAAATCACGTGACATCTTTCATGTCCGTGATTTGCTATCGAGGGTCCTCGTCGCGATTTCGTCATCGACGGAGAATTCCATTCGCGAAACGAGCTAAACCAATACTCGTCGCGACGCGACAGCCACGAGTTTTCCTGTCGCTTATCGCATGTCAGAATTTTCCTGCGCGTTAACGCGTCGTTAACGAGATTTTCACGGAAATAAACTAGACAAAAAGAAGCCGTCGGACAGTCGCGAAGCGACGCGCCCGAGACAAATTCAATTGACCTCGGCGACGCGCAGAAAATGTTTGTGATAAAATTGCTGGAAAAAACTGCGTGCTTTTCCGACTGGCTATATATATATATATATATATATATATATATATATATATATATATATATATATATATTGCTATATATATATATATATATATATATATATATATATATATATATATATAGTATATAACACTCCGCGTCGCGCAAGGTCAATGGTAAATGCGAAAGTCAATGTCAAAAGTGAACGCCACTCGACGGCGAAAAACACCGATCGCCTCGAATGCATCTTCATTAATTACCAAACATCATATGCAATCATTTTTGACACGTATCTCAGCACTTTTTTCCTTGTTCTACGCTCTCACAATCAGCGAAATATTTCGCAGCACGGGGAAATAATATATAGCTCGATCATGCTTACGGGCACGTGATGGCACGTAAAAATAGGAATACGCGCTACTATGCTCGCGCGGAACTAGTCCTGGAGCACGCTAATTATCATTAAAACTCATCGCTTGATATTGTGTGTATTTTCGTTGATGCATTTCGTGCGTTATTACATATTAATTTACTACTCACGGTGCCGTAAAATTGTATATTAATATAAATATGCGTAGTGATCTCTCTCTCTCCCTCTCTCCTCCCCCCTCTCTCTTCCCCCCTCACTCTCTCTCTCACTCTCTCTCTCGTATATGATTTATGAGAACATGTAACGTTGAGAAAAATTCTGAAAGTCATACGATTGCAAAATCAATGTTCCATCTTGTAGGATGAATGACGTACTAATTCGAAATTATTAATATGAGGACAATGATAAAAATATCTTATCGCGATAAAACACGTCTTTCCTTTCTCAACAAACAATTTCACGTTTCTCAGAAATTTGCATCGCGTTCTTCTGGCTTTTCAAATCTTCGTGCATTTTATTTAAAAAATCGTCCGTCCGTTTCGATAGATTGGAGAACCGTCGATGAAGCGAAAACGGATTGACGTAATTATTTGCGCAAAATAGCTCCGGGCTGTTGATGTCGGCGAAGTCGCATGGCTGTGAGGATCGCGAGAAGCAATTAAACGGGCTATTCTAGGATTTCTAACGAATCGCTGTAAAGAATAGCCTCGCTTGGACAATTATCTCGCAGCTGGCTTATCATCGCGCCGTCGCGCGTCGCGTCGTAATTCGAGCGGGTATCTTAGTCGCACCTTTTATGTGCGCTTACGTCGAATCAATTGCAATGACGCGCGTGCTGACGTACATGCAGATTGCCGCCGAGAACCCCTGGGCTTATCTCAATGATTGAATCTGATCCGAATGATTTATAGGCGATTTTTCCTCACCTCGTCGGGGCGTAGAAAGTGCCGGAGTTATCGGCGTATCGAAATCAAGACCTCAAGATTGCAATTAAGGAACATCTTTTATAAACCTATTAAAATTTATATTCGGACAAACTTTATACTCTCGGACAAACAACCTTCGAGCGACAATCTTCGTTGGAATTTTCCGACGAAGAAACGATGTCGAATCAGTCGAGAAATTTGTCATTGAAATTAAGGTCATGAGTTTTAAGGACAGGTTGTATTTCACAGCGCTCGGTCAACGATATTAACATAAATCATCTAACAACGCGAGGAGCTTCTTATTAGCGCATTGTTCGCGATCGGGCAAGGACGGGCTTGAAAAGCCGCGAAAGGTCGCCGGAAACATAAATCCGCTATCGAGACGGTAGATTTCGATTAGAATAAATGCCATGCAATTCATGCAAATTTTCTCGATGCAAATAGTAAAAAAAAAAAAAAATCTTGACCGCGTTTTTTCTCATTTTAAGTATGTACTCTTCACGTGCAGTATTATCCTACATATATAATGTCTCGCAGCATCTTTACATACAGATGCAACATGAATACGTATATTTAACTTCAATGATAAACTGGATTTCAGTAAAATGATCTCGATTGCATTGCAAGTACTCCTTTCGCAGGAACACAATTTTTTCATCGGTATCGAACGTCACACGGCGACTTTTTCTTCGAAGCTCGCTCGATCCCGGCGAAATTCGATACTAGGATACAGACTCGGACCTGTGCCTGACCGAGAGAAGGGACGTGCGGTCGCTGCGGGACACCCCTTATAATAATGTCTCCTCTCCTCTTTCGGCCGCTTTTGAGCCTCACGGGAGTGACATTGGCTGTTCCCGTATTGATTTATACAGCTCGCCGTTGCACGCGGCCCCGGCCACGGTTCTGGTAAGCGACGGCCACCTCGCCTTGCATTTGAAGATGCAATCGAATAATGCCTTCTTTCGCCTTAAGGAGAGAGAGAAACGACGATCGATGGTGTCGTGAGAGCTCGAGAGCACGCGCCCGTGCTGCGCATCGCATCGCATTGCATCATATCGCCCGGTCGCGGCTCCACCCGATCGTACGGGCGAAACAAGATCGAGAAGCGAGAATCTCGCTGAAATTTACGCGCGTTTGATGAGCGCACGTAAATTCGTATTATTACATTAATGTCAAATTGGCGAGATACCGTATAATGGCGCTATGCGAATCGTTGCGGAAAATATTAAATTCGAGGTTCTCCACGAAAGCGTCTCGTGATCGAACGGTTGAGAAAGTATCTGATACGTGTACAGAATATGTATACATGTTAAAAAAAATCTCTGTCTTCTTTTTGTTCCTTTTCTTTTGATATATTCAGGTCAATTTCGCGTTGACGGGAACACTTTGTCCGAAGCTGTGTCCGGAGCGTTTCCCTAAAATATTCCTGCGCGGAAATATATCGCCGTCCGCAAAATGCTTACGATAAATTTTCGCGAAATTACGAGCCACGCGCAGTATTCGCCACGTTGCTTTTCCGCGAGAACGGCTGAATGGCGATCATTAGCGGAAAGAATGAGCGGAGAATGCCGTGGTCATATAATTCGAGCTCCCCGAGAAAAGACGTCCGTAAGCAGGGGTAAAAAAGGGGGGTACGAATTTGCACGAGAAAATCGTGCAAGAGTTGCCGACGTTTCGCAACTGCGGCCTTTAAATATGCAATTTCATCCCGCTGGGTCGAGGCCGGAACGCCAGAGGTTTGCAAGCTCGATTTCGTCACGTCGCCTTGGCGCAAACCGCAAGCGAGACGCGATTCCCCCGGAAACCCTTCGCCGACTTCCTTTTTTCCCCGCGATAATCCGGTAATACCGGGTGGGTCGTTGAAAAACAGAACGATTGAATATCCGTACATCGCATCAGAACGGTTCTCTTCTAACTCGCGTTGAATTTTCTCTAACTTCTCCTTTCCATTTTCGTAGATAAAGTATCTTGACAATTAAAAACGTTAAATTACTTCTACAAATCATGCGTCGATCTATATGAATAATTGAATAATTTTGAAGCACAAAACCTCCCGAGATTTTATTATACTATTTTGTGCGTATATATCCTTTTAATCGCGCTAAAAAGTTCTGCAACTTACCTCTTTCGCGACGTAGTTTCTGAAACATAGCGAAGGAAGGTGGGAAAGAAGGGAGCCAAAGGAAAAAGAAACATAGAGACGGCGATATCGTTGAGTTATCGTATTCGAAATTAATCCCTGCCGCTTTTCTTCTCTCTCCTCCTCCGTCGGCATTATTGTCGCCGGCAAAATCCGTTGCTGCAACCCTTGGCACATCGCCATCGCGTACGCTATATACTTTCGTACGTTCCTTTCTTCTCTCCTCCTCTCCTCCTCTATGTGCTCCTCTCGTTTCTCGTCGTTCTGGCAGGCACCATACGTCCTGGGCTTTCCTTCGGCCCTTCATACCCAGCCCTTTCAGTCTCGACAATGAAAGCGAGAGCCGGTTGCGCGCGCGGACCGCAGCTGATCCGCACGGTCTCCGGCTCCGGCTTCGGTAATTGGATACGACAGTTTTTAATTAACGCGTTCGTCTCGAGGCTGCGACTCCCAGAATGCCGCCGGTCCACTTTATAGCCCTTTATAAGCGTGATTTATCGGTAACGCGCTATAAAGCGTTACTTGATCTCCATGCGAAATGTATTATTAATGCAAACAAATATGGAATGATGTATCTTAAGATATTTTTTATTACGTCGCTTTTTTAAGATAGGTCTCATATTTTTCCTTGGTATTTAATATTAAATAACCGATAACAGGAAAAAAACCTGCAAAAATAAAGCCTAATTAGGTATAATCTTTCTAAATCTCGATTATAATGACCAACAAAGTTTCTTCTGAGTGATTATTATACTTTTGTATCTTTCTTAAAGCGCGATGTACTTTGGGATAGATGCTCGGAGGATTGAAAACAGATAGGTTGAAATACATGCGTTACCAGAAAGAAGAACTTTACCAGAGTAATTTTTAACATGAAATATAAATATATTTGGGTGGTATTGTACAGTCAGTGATTCGTTCATATATACAGAATTATGTACATCATATGCCGAACATTACATGTCGAGCACTCTCGTTCCGGCGATTCGCACACAATTTACACACACGCACGCACTCCGTCCCTCTCACACGCATGCAAATACATTGTGTATTTGCATGGATCAACTAATTCGACTCACGCGCGTCGCGTCGAATTAGTTGATCCATACGGCGCTCACACACTCATTAATTCTTGATTCGTGATTTTTTTCCCTTTCTTTTTATAGTCTAAGTCTCGAATGTAGTTTTTTTTTTTGCGATCGTATAACCGCATTTCGCGCAAATTTTCAGTCCAACTCTCATCCGCGACATTCGCCGACTTCCGAGTTTACACTTCTCCCTCGCTGGACCAATAGGATTGGAATTGACATCGAGTTACTCGATATTCTAAAAAGGATCACCCGCTCATTATTATATGTGCGCGCGCATATACGAGTGACTCTCAGAGGCTCAAGAAATTATAACTGCATTAAATCTAAATAAAAATATAAAACAATCAAGATACTTCAAAAATATTTCAATTATCTCGCATCAGTCCTAACATTTAAAGAAGCGGCGTGGCATCTCGACAAAGTTTTTTTCAATCAAAGAGATCGACATTATTATTCCCAATTAAGTGACGTCTAAAGACGTTTTAATGGCGTATTATTGACGTTAGAGACGTCATTAAAACGATATTAATATGTCTTTTGACATCACCTTGTTAACTGGGTTATCCCGCGAAATCAAAGATGCGCTCCTCTGGGACACCCTGTATATTCATGCCCGTCGATACGGGTGATCGCCCACTCATCGATCATAACTCTAATACGGTGGGAATCATCTCGTCGTCAACTCTCGTTTCGCCAACGGCGAAGGTAAATTCCGTCAGTTTTTTCCGAAGATAAGCGTCGAAGATGAGAGAAGCGAAGGAGCAGCGTGATCTCGTTCAAAGTGTATACGCGTTACACGAAAGTCGCAACGGCGAAATATACATATAAGCGCGCGGGTCGTTTCGATCGTTTCTTTTTTCTTTCCCTTTTTCATATCCTCCGCATCTCCTCTTTTTCCCCTCTTTTCCGTCCCGTTCGCGTTTACTCTATTACTTCGTTACAGAACTGTGTGGATGTCTCTTTTTTCCTCCTTTTTTCTTTCTTTACTTTTATTTTCGCCCGACCTCCGCGTTCACCCTCTTCGCGTTTTCCCCCCTCTTTTTGCGCCATGTTTCATTTTTCGTCTTCGTTCTCTTCGCCACTAACCGCACAACGAGGTATCCGTACTTTAGACTTTTCGACTACTAAGTTAAAGAATAAGCGTAGAAATGTATCACACTAGAGACTTGTACATTACCTTAAATGCATAGGTAGGTATAATTCCTTCTCGTTTACTTCGTTTCTATCGCGTTTTTCTTGATATCTTTTTTTTTTGTTCACAACGTTTTCTCATGTTTTTTCACTGCTGTCTATTCGTAATAACGTTAGCGTAGGTAGTTAGTTAGTTTGGCTAAATAGCCTCGCGTTTCCTACCGCGGACTCCCACGCGGTCCTCCGAAACCTAGAAAGAGGGCACGACTATAGCGAGAGAAGGAAAGAGCGAGGAGGGAGGTAGAAGAGAGGGAGGAAGAGAGAAAAAGGTAGAGAAAAGCGAGATATAGATCAAAGAGAGGTAGACAAAGAAAAGAGGAAGAAGGGGGAAATATCAATTTATTGATCTGGGACAAGCCCCGTCAGAACAAGACAAACAAGATATTCAACAGGTAAATCGTGCATACTACCGTAACCACCGGAAAAGCGGTAGAAGCAAAACTAACACGAAGTAAAAGGAGAAATAAAGCGGCCGAAACTAGCATGTATAACAAGAAAATCCGATAGGAAGAGAGAAAAAAAGAAAGAAGAAAATTAAAAAAGAGAATAACGTAGATGCACATTTAGAAAGCAAACTTTAACTTTTATGAGCATTCCCAGATTTTCAACTTTAACTCGAAATAACGCCGCTGGAAAGGTCAAGACAGAAGAAACGTGACAGAAAGAAATGCTAAATACAAGATATTCCAAAAAGAGAGGAAAACAGAAGAAATAAACAAATAAAAGAGAGATAAGGCTTCAAAAGAAGATGAGTTTAAGGAACGTATTTCGGTCGCTTTCTGAAAGCCTTCAAGATGTGGATATGCACTTGGGATGTTAGAAAGAAGCTTGAATGAATTGAAAAGAGAGAAAGAGAAAGGAAGAATCGAGAAAAAGAGAAGGAAATACAAAAAAGAAAAATGAAAAAAGTGGAGTAAAAAGGAAGATAGGGGAAAAAAGGAGAATGTCACATCGCGTTAAACGGGCGTGCAGAAAAGAGGGCGCGGAGGGGGAGAGAAGAGCAAGGGAGGGCGCGGAAAGAAGGAAACGGAGGTGTCGCAGACGAAACCTTTGACACGAGACACACGTCAGGCATACAAAGTCCACGATAAGCACGACGGCAAGAAAAGAGAGAGAGAGAGAGAGAGAGAGAGAGAAAGAGCAGGACTTGGTCCCGTTTTCGTTCACGGAACGAGGTCGGAAAGGTGGACGGTCGCGACCAAGTTTTCCTCTCGAAGCTTGCTTCCGCCATTTCACTTCGAAGGAATTACACATGACTCGTGAAATTGTCCCCGCGAGTGCGCTCTTCCCTCCAATTCAGAGACAACGAGTTCGAAAACGAGAAATGGGTCACAACGGGTTTCCCAATCGGAAAATCGAAGACGCGTTTATCTGAGAAATCAAGGGTTTCTCCCGAAAGGTATCAGTTCTCGTACTAAACTGAGAAATTAAGGATATCGATCTCTCTTTCTGTTCTCACAACGTTCTTCATTCCAAATCGGAAATTCAAACGCTTTTATAACGCGTGAGAACACTTTTTTATTTGAAACTATGTGTTTAATCGCGATACCGTCGATTTTTCTTTCATTCTCGGATCTAAATTGGAAGACCGAGGTAAAGTCGCGATCGGAGCGTGAGCTTACTCTTGTCTCGCGAGCGCTCTTTATTTCAGCCGAGAAAATCAAGGACGCATCGATCGCGCGCTGGCTTTTCCTTTCGTTCCGAGAGAGCGCCCTTCGTGCTAATTAGTAACACCGCAGACGCCATCGATCGCACCAACTTTTCCTTTCACTTCGAACGCGCCCTTCGTTTCAGTTAAAAAGCTAATGCGTTCCATCGATCGCACCCGCGCGCGCGGACTTTTCTCTTTATTCCGAGACGAGCAAATTCCGTTTCCATTTTCGGAAGATCAAGAAAACGATTTGTTTCTGTTGAGATAAAAATAGACCGTGAGATCAATGACTTCTTGTAACAATTATATCTTATTACTCCCCGTAAACTCTGTTGTCTTTACTTTCTTTCTATCGATCGCTCGGGACTTTTCCTCTTCCTTCTCTGAGAACTCTTCCGCGACAAGCAATTGAAAGGTCGAGCGCGCGTCGATCATTCGCCCTTCGCGCCGAAGAAACGCATCGATCGCTGGGAACTCCGATGCTGCTGATGCTGCCGAAGCTGACGCGGAATGAAGGCGGAATTTCATCGCGTCGACGGACCGCATTGAAAACAAAGAGCTCTCGACGTGTGTGTGTGAGTGTGTGTGTGAGTGTGTGTGTGTGTGTGTATGTGTTGGAATAGAGGCGTACAGGGCGCAAAAGGGATTGAGAGACCGAGAGAGAGGAGGAGAGAGAAAGAGAGAAATGCATTTTATCGTGGGGAAAGAGAAGCAGAGAGATAGGTGAAGAGTAGAGAAAGAGGCAGGAGGAGGAGGAACGAGTGCACGGAGAAATGTCGAGGTTGTCAAACGGTAGACGGTATCGATTGGTCACAAGCAGGCCTCAATTCGCTCACAGGCGTATTCGGTGGGCGCTTGGTGACGCTTCTCACTCACTCACTCACTCACTCACTCACTCACTCACTCACTCACTCACTCACTCACTCACTCACTCTCACTCTCTCTCTCTCTCTCTCTCTCTCTCTCTCTCTCTCTCTCTCTCTGCCGCGCGATGGCGATTTTTGTCAGATCGATCGCGGTCGAGAGCCGTCGCGTCGTCATCATTGTCATCGTTGTCACCTCGTTACATCGTCGTCGATATGAGATGCAGGGCGTGGTCCATCGTACGGAATCGCTCGCTCGAATTGGATCGTATCCGCATCTAGGAGTACCAGCGGCACACTTCTTTAGGTGGGATTGGCAAAAATTACGTTAGGAAGTTTCGCCGCGCCGCTGCGATTTCTGTGAATTGAAAGCCGAAAGCGCAAAAACGCGCCGGGCACTCGGCTCTGTTCAGCAATTAATACAATTTGAAACGTTTCCCGCTTGCGTAACCACATCGCACATCGCGAGCCTCGACGCGAAACAATTGGCTAAACATTAATGTGATTTGGAGCACCTTGCATAATATGCACCGTGTGCACCGGCCGCGCGCGAGATCCGTCTTGCGCAATCTTTTTTTTTCGCACGACAAAAATGCTTGTAGCAACAGTTTCGTGAATTTATATGTTTCTGATGTAAATAAATACGAAATTCGACGAAATATTCAAGAAAAATATCTTTTGCCAAAAAGACATCTCGATATTATCGTTAAAAGTGTATGATATATACGTGTACGTCATTAAAACGTTTAAAAATTATACTTGAATGATCCTTCCTTTACAAAACAACACGCGCATTAAAACTTTAAACAAAGATTGCGAAACCAGGTTTGTTATCGATACTTTAACATGCCGCGTATCAGAAAAGCTTGTTTATATTGACTTCGCAATGGCGCGGCGCTGACGAAATCCTACCGCGATCGCGAAAACACACGTTCAAAAGCGCGCGTATAACACACATGGGTCTGGAAGTCGGATGACCCTAATAATTCTTCCCGGCCCTAGCAATTGATCCTTCCATTGAGCGAGCGAGCAAAATCCGTCGAGGAAGTCTGGTCGGCGATGAACATAGAAGAGAGGAGGATCAAGCGAAGAAAGGAACACGATAGGACATGACTGCGGGATCGAAATGGACCCTCCTCCAATGGATTTCTACTTGCTTGGATCTAGGATCGGAATCGGATAGCTCCTTTTTCTTTCTCCTTTATGAATGAAGAAATCAAAGAACGTTTGATAAATTCTTTTTTCTCGGTTTCTGAAATCTTTCGATATTACTCGGGGATATTTTAGGAACACCGCTGATCAAAGCTCTCTTTCGCAACCTCTCGCATATAGTCGTATAGTCACTTCGCTATCTTTCAATCCTCGGATCGCATTCTTTGGATCTCCGGATCACTCTCTTTTTCTCTCTCTATCTATCTCGCCCTCCGTGAAGTGGCGAACCCTCTCATGGTCAGGATTCCGTCGTACCCAGCGCTTAAGTCGTGGCCCTCTGTCCCCGGGTTCCTGGACCGGGCGTGTCCGCGGAGAGGGAGGGAAAGGCAAGCCGGAGGGTTGGTGGGGCCCGGGTTCCACGGAAAAAGCCTTAGGTATATCTTTACGAGCGGAGCCATAAAAGCCGTGGGAGTTCCTCTCGTCCGACCGTTCGTTCGTTTGTTCGTTCGTTCGTTCGTTCGTTCGCTCGTTCGTCGATTAACTCTCTTCCTCGTGGGATACGGAATGGACCGCGCTCGAGCGGCTACGATCCTTATTGTCGTATATTCTTCGAGTCCGTATAATACAGACAACTAGTACGGATAGTCGTCGGTCGTGTACGACTACCGGTTGTTCTCACACACACTCTCTTTCTTTCTCTCTATTTCTTTCTCTCGCTCGCTCTCTCTTGTTCCGCCGAGCAATACACCCAGTGCACAATACGGTTCTCGAGGATGGCGACAGCAATGGCCGGATCCCTCAGAATTCGTCCATACATACGCATGCACATACACACATAATGCATACATCAATTGGTGCTTTCGAACTCCTTGACGTACCTAAAGGGTTGACACGGTCTTACGAACAATTTTTTAATACCGCGTAACTTCAGTGACAAACATTCCCTATTCTCGTGTAGTCCGCACTAAATGCAATTGAAGAAATTTTATCACAAGTAAGATATTCGCCTGAAAGTCCCTTGTTGGTGAAAAGTGGGTGTTACACTCCAGGTTTAACATTTTGAATTAGTTCACAATTCTCGATGGTCGTTTACAACGTGCGTTTGCGAACAAATGTAACTTATCAGGATCCGTTTACAGACTTCCGGTGTTGCGTTAAGAACATGAAGGATGTAAAAATTATTGTTCGAATACAATCGACAAACGGTCGAAAATGCACTCGGAGGTATGTAAGCGAATTTTGATCTGCATCTGCCGTTTGATCTGCAAGGATCGGTATTATCGAACCATTGAAATCGGTACAGTATCGGTACAATATTTCATGTGTCACGTAAGACATCGGAAAAACGATCTTCGTACTTATGTCTGGGATGTTCTTTTTCTTTAGAGAATATAGGCATAGAAAATTAAACGTTCCTAAAATCATAACGGCTTGGAGCCCTGAATCGAGCCCGGGATTATATTTTATCCGCCGAAAATGTGACATAGTTGCGAGTCGTGGTAACCAACGCATTACACGGATATTCACATATTCGTATTCGTCTTTCCATAACGCCCTGTAGCGTTTCAGGCTCATGAATTTTCTTTGCGAACGAACGAATGAATGAACGAATGAAGAGCAGCTTGCGCTATTGTGAGCCAGGGGTACGACCCTTCGACTATCATTTTTTGTCGGTAGTGCGAAAACCAAGACGAATCCTGCCGTGCGATCCTGGTCGGGATCTCGCGGCCGCCGTCAAATCGTCGTCTGCTCGTGCGATTTAAACGGAGAAGCCCGAGAAATAAAATCTCTGCGAATAACGAGTCATTCGCGCGCTATTCCTCATCCTACAATAAAATCAACGCGTAAAATGGGAGAAATTTTTAAAAATATCGATACATTTATGCAATAGAAATAGACGGCTATAGGAGGAGTGAGGTTTTATTTTTCTCGGGTTCTCGCGCTTAGATCAACAATTTCCGCCGTGCATTTCTCCTCGTTTAAGCTCGGATTACGCGGCGCTTTTTCACTGGCAACTGGCGCATTTTTTTCTCTCAACCCTGCGTCATGCTCGATCGAATTTTTCCATGTCACGCACGACGTGGCTGGCAGATATATTCGTCCTAATAAAAGGACGGTGCAAACAGGACCGGTTTTGGAACAAAATTTTCAGCACACGGTAGTCTCAACGGCACGCTATTCTTTCTGTAAGTAATGAAACATTGCAAACGTAAATGTCGATTTATCTAAGTTGCATCAGGTGTCTCTTCAGTCACAGATTTTCTAATTCTATAAAAAGTTTAGAGTCCTCATCGACACTTTTTATAGAAGACTTATCACAAATTTGAAACCTGTGGCATCTTGACAATTAAATCTCAAATCAAATTTTCTTTAAGATTTGAGAGTCGAATTAAATTAAATAAAAGACAAGAACTTGTTTTTATTATTTTTTTACGTGTTTGATTTATCTTTACGAGATTTTCTGGATATATACATATAATACACAGTAACAAAAAGATAAAACAAAACCAATAGAATAAAAATCCATAAAATATACAAAAGGCTAACAAAAAATATATGTAGACAACATTTCAGCCCTTGAAATGAAAGACTGGTGTCCTACAGCGCGATCCGGACGCATAAATTCCGCGCGTCGCGAACGATGAAACTCCGTGGCATCGCCTCGCTGCAAAAAGATATAAAGTCGTACGTCTGCCAGCATAATCGCGCGTGACACACGTACACACACACGTGCACAAACGCAGAGCGGCTTTTTCCGCGGGGTAGGCCCCGAAAAAGCGTCGCGCGATCCGGACTTTAAAGCCGCGCGGGAATCCCGAAACCCGCAACAGTGCACAGTAGCTCTCTGTGTTCTCCACCCTGCCTGTGCTTTCACAGGGAGCCACACACAGTGCGAGAGAAAAGGAAAGAGAGAGAGAGAGAGAGAGAGAGAGAGAGGAAGTCTCTCTCATACACACATGTCTCTCTCTCCCTCTCTCTCTTTCTCCCATGAACGAGCTTATCTGGTCAAACAGACCAAGCGTGTCTTCTGGTTCTCTTCGGATTCCGGCGAACGATAAGCGAGGAATTATCGCGTCCACCGGCAGCCGGTTGAATCGATACTCTTGTCCTCGTTCGATCTATGCGCGGGCGCATTCGCGCGATCGGTTCTTCTCTTCGTGCCCTCGCCCCGCCCGTTCTCCCATTTCTAATTTCTTCTCTCGTTAGGAATATACGTCGCTATTTCACCGTTGTCAGATACGCACTTCCGTTCGGCGAAATCGAAACGTGCCACGGGGCAGCGCGCGGGGAACCGAATCAATCGAGGTAGCGATATATCGTGCCATTAACCATAGATGGATCCAGTGTATTGCAGAAAGAGACTTCAAGTTCACGGAAATATTACTAAATAAAAGATAGGATACGTCGAAGTAATGTAACTATTTTAGTCGTTGCGAGTTTAAGCCTTTCAGATCGGAAGGGCTGGATCCATCTATGGTTAATGGGTTCAGTTATCTGAGTAATAACCGAGAGCGGTTTTTAATAAAAAGTGAGATTGTACCAACCGAATACTTCCAGCCTCGCGTGAAGCTTAACATGTCTATGACAGCATGATCACTTTGTGACTTCAATTAATTAATTAATTAGGATTATATCATCGGGAATAATGAAAATAAGGCTGGAGCAGTATTCGGTTTCCACTCCAATGATTGCGTACAAGGTCTGGGTCGCATCGTGTAATTATCACCATCATTTTACATCTTTCGCTTTATCTAAAAATCTGTATTTCGGCACCGTACTGCGAACCTTTTCAAGAGTGTATTTTACTTTCGACATTAACGAATCTCGACGTTAATTCGTGAGCAGTTGTTACGGTGTCCCAACCTCGCCGAACGGTCGACTATTCTCGCAAAAAAAGCGTGTTCTCGCCTCTACCAATGCATAGACATACAAACGTACTTTCTCACATTCTCGCTTAGACGATAGCATACTGCAAGTATTTTAACGTACGTTACACGATATAGGCTTTCTCGTTCAGTCAGTAGTAAGGGCGCTAGCTCATACATGTACGAGGTGGCCCGACCGCAGACGACGGATTGGCGGCACAGCAGGAACCGATTCTCGAGCGAGTTTGGAGATCGATACCTTCTCCCTCAAAGAACGTCGCAATCGGCTGTTCTTGCGTTAAGGTCTCCTCGATTCTTCGAACATCCGACAGCTTGGCAAATTTTCCTCGCGCGAGATTCCACTCGCGGTGAATTGTTAAGTCCGCGACCATCACGCGAGTCGCGCTCGAGAAACGTTATCCCCCTTTGACCCGACTCCGCCCTCCTCTTCCGGGCCACTCCGTATGTACACACTATACATATACATATATGTTAATAATTTGAGGCAGTTTACGTCACTTTTTTTAAGGCCGAGTTAACAGTAGTGAACTATAAAATGTGTGTGTGTGTGTGTGTGTGTGTGTGTGTATTGTGTGTGTATTGTGTGTTTGAGTCTGTATGTGAGCGCGGCGCGCAACTATCGCTCGGCCATGTTCACAGCGAGCAGGCTGCTGACGGATGACGGGTATGGGGAACGAAAGGATGAAGTCGTGAAGTGGAAGAAGTGAAGAGGGAGGGGCAATGATAATCGTCCGATGAGAAGCACGACGGTTTCGAAAAATTTGACGATTGATACGAAACGAGAGAGAATTCACGTTTTCAGCGAGAGACAAGCAGACGCATTCGAGAGTATACCCCGGATTATTCAGCCCTCCTCTTTTGTTTCTCCTGTCTTTCATCCTTCCCTGGCTTTTGAAGAACTGCATCGAGCGATAGTGATAGAAAAGCGAGACGATCGATCAGGCGCTTCGCGATGTTGACGGAAACGCTTCAAGTAACGGAAAATTTTACATTCCGTAAGACTTATTTAGAATTGGAAATCAGCTTTGCGATAAATTAAATTTTTTTTCGGTTTATACATTTAATGTACCTACCGCCAGTATTTGCATCTGTTAAATAGCCCAAACAACACCATGTCCAAAATCGAGACATAAGATGTCTTTTAGACGTCTTATGTCTCGCTTTTGGACATGCGAGCTGTCTGAGAGAAGGATTAACATCCCACAGTGAACACAATGGCCCAAATCGGGATATATGACGTCTTAGAGACGTCATTAAGACGTTTTAAAAACGTCAATCATGAGACGTCTTAAAGACATCAAAATGTTTTTAAAACGTTATATGTCCCGATTTGGGACATGCGTATTGTCTGGGATTATTCTACAACGTACATCATGATGGTTTTTTTCTATGGAAGTCCTCTACAAAGAAACTGATTGTTCGCTGTAAAATATTCGACTAATTAGGAATTACTAGAGCTGCAATTGTTCGACTCCAATTTCAAGGTATACGGTATCGTTGCAATTGCTCGTTATCTTCCAGTATCTGAACAGCGCTGTAAAGTTCAACCGCTCCATGTGAGAATCCTTGGTTTTTATCCGACGCGCGCGTAGCGAAGCGGGCAGAACACCGTAGATTATTTTTACAAGCTGGGGGCATCAGGGCGGAGGAAAACGCGTTAGTTTTTCCTAGTTGGCTACTTGGGGCCGGGCCGGTTTTACTGACATCGGTTAACGCCCAAGTACAGTCGGTGGGTCTTTCGCGTAGTCCGTGTCTACGGGATGTCCCGATTACATGGCGCCATTACCTTCCAACCTTCGGAGGGAGAGGCGGATTCTGATTCCTAGGTAAATTTTCTAGTTCCTATCGCGCCAAATAACTTTTCTCCGTGACATTTTAATCTAGGCATCGCTTTTTCGCGCTTTTTCCTTCGATATCTTTATTTCACGGTCGCGATTCACTTTCTGCACAAATATATCGCTAGCATACCTAGTGAACACAATCTCAAATCGGGACATAAGACGTCTTAAAGACGTCTTAATGACATCTTTAAGAGGTCTTTTATATGTTTGATTTGAGACATGCGTGTTGTCTGGATAAGCGAGATTCTTTGACAAGAGAGTACGATTTAAAACGGAACCTTAACAGAAAGAAATTCCATAGAACACGCTCGTATGCAAAATCGTACACTCTGTACATCCCTTGTGCAATGCGGCGAGCGATGGGAAGTGGGCTTCCGATCCCTCCATGCGAAATAGAGCTCTCACGAGCGAGGATTCCTCCCGGATGGTGGATAGTGGCGCGAGAAGGCCGTTTAACGCGATATAGAGGTACCTTTCTTCCTTTCTCTTTCTCTCTCTCTCTCTCTCTCTCTCTCTCTCTCTCTCTCTCTCTCTCTCTCTCTCTCTCTCCTCCCTTTCTTCTTGCTTTCTATACGGCGGACCGGCCGTTCGGGGTAATAATAATAAATGCGCGGCCGGAGCCTATGGAAGCGAACGAACGAATATACGGGCTGTACCAGTATACAATATCTAAATGCGAGAGAGAAGTAATACCGGCGATAAAAGAGAACTACGGCGGTATCGCGCGCGGTGTGTAACGATCTCGGGACGCTGTTCGGACAAAGAGCCCGTGCGTGCCGCCGTGCCGTGGAGGTGTGTGCGCGCATACAGGGTGTCCCATTTTGTCACGTATGGTAGGTCATTTCATTGGAAAAAAAAAGAAAAAATGACAGTGATGCCGATTCAAGTATTCGAGATACCTTCCCTGCCATAAAGAGGCCATTATGTAGGCGATACCCCCCGTCCGAGACTCTTCAACTGTCGTCTGAAATATCTTTCGATTTAAACAACGTAATTTTACCGATATTCGCAAAATTATCCTTAAAATAGGACACCCTCTATGCTTCCTCATATGTGCGTAAGTTCGATATACTAATATGTAAGCGAAAATATGTGCTCGTGTGTGTGTGTGTGTGTGTGTGTGTGTTTGCGCGTGCGTGTGCGTGCGTGTGTGTTTGTACGTGCGTGCATGTGCGTGCGCTTGAATGACAATGTGTGAGCAAAATGCGGCATATGTAGATGTATGTGTGTTAGATGGGAAGAGAAGAAGAAAGAAAGAAAGAAAGAAAGAGAGAAAAAGGGAGGGAGTGAGGGGGGAGGGGGAGAGAGAGAGAGAGAGAGAGAGAGAGAGAGAGAGAGAGAGAGAGAGAGAGAGAGAGAGAGAGAGAGAGAGAGAGAGAGAGAGAGAGAGACATAGAACGGACGTTCGCGAATACGTAAGAAGCTCATTTCTCTCGCTTCACAGCGTTCTAGAAAAGGAGAATGAACGTTACTTGTTCGACAATAAGACGGCACAGCTTTTTTGGCACATTGGTCTGTGTATGCGCTTTAAACACAAAAGAGGTATTTCGCTCCGGAGACTATAAAATTCGGCAGCGTCCCAGCTTTTCTATCTTCCTAGACTTTCTCGCTCTTGTCGATACTGGCATCTGTTATTCTTCCTGTCTCACGTTCTTTCTTTTACTTATTGTTAGCTTTAATGTCGACGTAGTTAATGCACAGTATTACAATTAACTACACTAATTTTATTTTTATCTCAATTGTCGTGAAATTTATTTGGAAACACATAATAAATCCTTCTTTTTCCTTTTTTTTTTACTTTATGAAGATTTACGATAATCAGTTTTAAGCTGACCTTAAACTAAACTTTAACTTTGCAGATACGTTTGGTTGTAAAGCTTAAAAAAAGGGAATGTTAATTAACATTCTAGAATAAACTCTCTCTAAAAACAGACAAAAAATAATTTCAGGGATAAATACAACAGAAATTTTCACTTTATTCACTTTCGTCCACTTTTAATTGTATTTACAATCAGAGAGATTTAAACAGAACCGTGAACGATTAGTCGATGTCGTCGAAGCCGAAGATTCGAAAACTGCTATTTCTGAGCCATTTTTCTTATTTGCTTAGTCTTTATTTCTTCATGCCCTTTCACTTAGAACAGCGACTTGAGTGGAAAGTTAATTTCGGTACAAGTCGCCCCCCGACATACACGTGGGGAGCACGGAAAACTCGGAGCGATTATATCCGGGCCTCATGAGCTTCTCCCCCTGCCCTGCTTGCTCCTGAATCAGCATCCTGACGGCGAGACGCCCCTCCTCCCTTTCGACAACAATGGCGCCCGCTCGTCCCTCGTTCGTGAGGTTTCTCTTTCTTCCTTTCGTGGCTATAGCGAAGCGATCGGATTTTATATGCACGCATCTAACATCGCGCTACTGTTCGCAAGAGAAAGAAAAAAGAAGAGAAACAGAAGAAAGAAAGAGCCGCCTCAGTGTTGTAAAGTATGGTGGCGTATCGCGAAATAGAAGGAGCCAGCCACGACTTACGTTAGCGAGTTTCGAAACCGCACAATCCGCGGTACCTAACGTGCCTAATTCATCTTCTTTCTCTTCTTCTTCCCCCTGACTCTTCACCCGCTTCCCCTCAGACCTCTAAAGCCCGCTCAGTCTCGCTCTCCCAGTCCGCATTTACCACTGGTTTTTTAAACGAAGTGTCAGGTAATGACTAAGACTCGTGTCCTTTTGGCGTGGATTTATCGCTGAATGCGACCGTCTCGCGAGACCGTGTCACCTTCGTACGGCTAAGAATTAGACGGTTACGTTTAGCGCTCTAAAGTCTTTCGAAACTTGAGAAACAGCGAGATATCTAATCTCGAACTTTATAAAACCTTTCAAACACCTCAAGGTTGCTCCAAGATCATTAACAAGCATCTGTTATCAAACTGCAATTTCCGGCGATTGGTTAGTGCTTATCGAGGCTTTTGAAACCAGTATTCCCGACGCCGCCGTGTCGCGACGGACAACGTACCCGTTTTTCATCCCCAATCCGCGAAGTCCGGCGATGCTGTCCGGAAGCCTTTCCAGAGACCACGACGATGACTACGACGATGTTTCCGCGCGCTCGCTCATTCGCTCGCGACGCTTCTTAATTAGCTAATGTCGTGACCGACGTTACATAACAACGACGTGCGACTGGTGAGGGTTTCAATGAGACACGATAATTCCCCTATCATCTACTATATCCCGCATCAGTATATAAATATCTATCAGCCTGCGTTGAAATTTAACCCCGGCAGCAGTCGTGCCCCGAGCTGTGACGGATAATGGTCTTTAAGGGAAGGGGGGATGGGCTCACAGGAATTATGTATGCGCGCGTTCAAGTAATCTTTCAGATTTATTATTCGATCTAAAATATGAAAATACAAACCGTTAGCGGAATAAAAATGGACTGAAAATCATCTTTCGAACATGGAATTCTTGATAATATCCTCAAAACGGTTATTTTTTAATAGGAACATTGAATTGAAAAAATTCGCTCGCTTGAGATAAAATTGGAAAAAACTGGATATTCCGTTATATAATCTTCAGCGACTATCGGATAGGCGATAAAAAATATTTTGCGGTAAAGGCGATGACTCTCTCGTACACCCTGTATGTGACCAGACTGCGTCCCGAAGGAGGGGGTCGTAATAACTCCGGCGGCTATTGGCCGGTTGTGGCCGCGTAAAAAAATCGTTCCCGAACTTCCTCAAATATCGGCAATATCGAAATATAGTGCGGTCGAAACGACCGGTCTCGGAAATTGTTCGGCGAAACATCTAGACGGCGATTGCGAGTATTTTCTAGGAAAACGATCGACTTTTCCGAGTAGCGGGTCGAATTGTCCATGGAAGGATGAATCTTCCAAGAAAAGAAGAACTTTATAACCACCTTGAAAAGAGACGTGGAAATTCCGTGAATTGCAATGACCGTCGAAACTATACGTCACTTCTCTATATTTTCCGACCTTGATTCTTTAATAATTAGATTCCTCATCTAATGAGAGAATCAATGTTACTTTAACGAAGATGCTGATTAAAGTCGATACTAAAGCAGTTAATAAATGTCGATTGACGTACGTTACATCATTAAGATACCGCGTTCCTTTCGGAAATATTAACGACGATAACACATCACGCTTCGTTAGTTTTAAGCACTACATTACATGTATTGCGTGTAATTACGAAATAATTCCTTCCATCTGCGAGCGCTCGGGCGGCTATGTTTGCCGGACACCCTGTATATATCCCGCCGTCTGCTTCCCTCACATCCCGTCAATAATTCGTGCGATAGATAAAACCGAGCCCGTTCCTCCGGAAATTCCGCGCCGCCGCCGAGGCAAATTTTTTCTTCCGTACAACTTCGATGCGCGTGAAGGTAAAGGCGCCGATCTGGACGACTGGCAAAAATTGGCCAATATCAGCGGAATGCGATGTCGCCTATAATCAAGGACAGAAAGCCATGAATGCATCGAATGCTGGAAAATGGAAAAATTTCGATATTGGTAGAAATTTATTAGGTGCTAGTAACCTGAATTTTTTCTCCTGAAAATTCTTTAGAGAAGGACACAGCTGACAATCGGAGAATAAAGATTAAGTGGAAGGAAAGTGCCATTCTGAGGACACTTTTGAAATAACGTTAAACGCGATAAATGACAAAAGGCAAGTAGAAAAAGAAACGTTCTTCGAATCCGCTGTAAATCATAGCTATTGTTGCAAGATATTTTTCGTATATTTTAGAACTTTCTATTTTACTTTTAAATTTTTGTGTGATATTTTTTGATTCTTTTAACTTTTTTCAGGTTGTGTTTCGGGGCGTTTTTCCTGCACCGGGCATTTGAAAAAACAACCGGAAACAAACGTTCTGTATGTTCGATCAATAAGAATCGAACGGCGCGACCAGAGAGAACCGATTTATTTTCCTAGGCTTTCTCGCGGTCCTCCACCGCGTTTTTCCCTCCACATGGTGCTGCCGATCGCGAATTCCCCGCCTTTGTGTCCGCCAAAATGCCTCGTCGATCCTCTTTCGGGATCCGCCGCGGCGCACATTTTTCACGGACGAGGGTCGGCCCGGCACGAGGGAAATTACGGACGCGGTTAAATCCGACGGCCCTTTCTGCGAAACGTGCGAGTGCTAATGACTTTTTGAAATATATGCCCGAGGCGATTAAATAAACGCGCTTTTCGCCCGAGGAGTTGCGGCGAACGACGTTTTTCCGAGAATTATTATGAATTGTTATTTCGCGAAATAAACGTGCTGCCATATTAGACTTTAACGACCATAGCTTTACGAAAAATTAAATATATTTAAATCCTTGATGTATTTTACAACTTTTGGGATGCAGCAGAATAAATCGTAATGTCTGTATATATTAACAAGCACATTAACAATAGATTGGGACAATTAAGAAATAGAATAGATACTGATACTAGCAATAGTTGTCCTGATAGCGCATTTGACGCACGTAAGTGTAGCGATCCCCTATATAGAAGGCTTAAGTGAGGGCATACGGCGTACTCTAGAAAGAGTTGGCTTGGAGGTTCTGTATAAGATACCGAAAAAACTTAATGCTGTCATCAAGAGGGGTAAGGATAGACTGCAGACGACACATAAAGAGACGAACGTGGTATATCAGATTGATTGTGAGAATTTCGAGGCTTCCTACATAGGACAGACAAAAAGACACTTAGAGACTAGAATTAAGGAACATTGCAATGATATTAAAAAACATGACAACAATTTCTCAGTTGTGAGCAAGCATCGAATACATAATGACCATAATTTCAAGTGGTCAGATCCGAAAATTCTACATAAGGAATGCAATATGAAAATGCGGGAAATTGCTGAAATGTTCTTCATAAAGAAGCACAATAACACCATTAACCTTAAGAAAGACACAGATAATTTAAACTCTGTATATGACGATGTCATTACGTCTGTTTAATTGTTTATTATTTCCCCTCTAAACTTTCCTGATGCCTTGATCACGTTCCTTTCTGTCCGCAGTCTTCGAATTACTTACATACGCATAACATGTCACAACCGAGAACTTTAAACACGCAAATTGAAATTCGACATATCAGACACGTAAGTCTCACTCGATCTTTACATTCTCTCTTCACATATTGTCGCATTATGAATTATTGCCCACAGCTGTTATTTATGACTGTGCTGGAACATTTTCGTGAACACAGGCATGTCTGTTGATTATAATCATATGACGAGTCGTTAGACGATTAGGTATTACTCTCCAACATAACGATTATTAATTTGACTTTATTTCTATGTCATATATTTATATTTATTGTAGTGCATAATTTGTTTTCCGAATTTTAGACCGCACTTGAGAAGGGCTCGAACCTAGAGCCGAAACGTAGTGCATACTTTTTACATTGTGCCGATTAGTCGAGCAATAAAATAATATTTTGGTTTTAATCTGGCGGATGAAGTTATTTTTCTATAGTCCGTATATATTCCATAATTTCACATCTAGCTATCTCGAGAAACTTTGTTGGTGCCAATGCGAGCTTTAAATCAAATATCACGTTATATTACCGATATAATTGATTTTTCCAGTTTTGCAAGGCGTCAATCACAATCTTTCATTTGTTCAGTAAATTTGAGTTTAATACGAATTTCTCGTTCATACACGACAGTGTCTTATCAAGCATAATATCGCATTCACACACGAGATTGGTATTCGTAATTTTCAGAGAAGATAAGATAATTTTCGTCAAAATAGTTAGAAAATTCAAGCGCTCTCAAAGAGTGCCAGAGGAAGGGCCTCGGTAACCGATCTTTGACCGCGTCCCTTTGCCCCAGGATGGGCCGTCCCCCGTCGGTCCCGGCGCTCTCTCTCTCCGCGGTTCGCTCGGTGCGGTTGTGCGGTCACGTTGATCGATCGTTACCGTGTAACGAACGAAATATGGTCCCCCCCCCCGTCTACGTCCGTTTCTCCTTGAGCGCGCGCTTTGAAAAGGGCGGATCCAGGACAAAAAAGACGAAACCCGAGCCGGCTCGGACGTCGTTTGGGTTTCTAGAGATGCGCCACACCGAGAACGCGGGAGAGAGAGAGAGAGAGAGAGAGAGAGAGAGAGGGAGAGGGGGGAGGGGGGAGAAACAGAGAGAGCTCACAGCGATACGAGGGACAGTGAGGGAAAAAAGGGGGCGGGCAGTGAAAGAGATATATAGAATGACCACGATGACTATGACGCGGTGCGGCGCGGCGCGACGCGGTCGCCGTTTCCATTTCCTGTACGCGACCGCGACGCGAGAGTTGCAAAAAAAAAAGAGGACCGAGATGTGAAGGGTTGCGGAAAGAGGCGGAACTATGGTGGGAGGGGAGCGAAGTCAGAATTTAGCAAATTCATCAACGTCGGTCCGTATTATGTTCGTTAATTTCCTACAACTGGTAGGTTTTTACTCATAACGAGCTTGCCATTGCTCACGCTTCGAGAGAACCTGTGCGTGTACCTATGTATGTGCGTGTGCACGCTGTGTATGTGCACGTGAGGATGCACGGTCGGTGGTTACGTCACTGGGTGGGAGGCGGACGGGGTCTGCAGGAAACAGGAGCTCAAGACCTGACCTCCGCAGATTCAAAGGCCCATATTCATATCATGCGTTTAGTGACAGATGCGAGATACGGGGGTTCGAAGTTAATTCCCAGCTCGTAATTAAAATATACCGCGAGAACCTTTTATCAAGCTTGACATCATCGAGTGACGATTTTGGTATGAATAAAACGGAGCAAATCGTTCCGCTCTTACTTATTGAAGCGTGCCACAAGGAATACGGGTAAAAATTATTCACTTATGCTCGTGAAATGGCAGCATTCGGCTCCGCATAAATGAAAAATTTTAAAAAGGCGCCGTGAGAAAATTTGAATCGTAAAAGATACGGATCGTGTATTACAATTTCACGCGCGCTGCGTGGCTGGGTGATTGATGCTTATCATGATAGCGATAACGTTCACAGACGAATGCCTCAGAAATGTGAGCAACAAATGGGACATATGAGAAATGCAGCTTTACGAAACGTAAAGTACGTCTCTGCTTCGTGCTTTTACTTTGAAACAAAAACGTGTGTGCTATAATATCTTTCTTCCAAACACACGTACTTCGACTCGTACTAGCGTCTGTCTTAGATTTTTTGCGTTGAATGAAACAATCAGCGGGGGGGGGGGTCGATCTTTTGTATAACAAAAAACTAAATCTTCTCATCTCACGCTTTATCGCTTACACAAACCTTATCGCCATGAAGATAAAAGTAAATAGCGTAATTTCTTGCATACTTAAACGTCTAGACCGTGTCAGCTGAACCCTACTATTGACCTTTCTCGTAGGCTAGTCTCGTAGATCAGTGAGTCTCTTTGTCTGACGAACGACAGAAAAAAGCGCGGCGCGGGAGGTTCTCTGTTAAGATAATTGTCGGTCACATGTTAAGTCTTTTAGCGAGCGGTCGCCTATACGGGTAGATTTTAGAACATTCGAGAGTCTTCATCCTGGAAACCTGTTAAGCGAGAAGCAAACAATAGTAACTCGCATCCACTAGAATCTAATCTGTTGCTTTATAAATAATCTAGGGCAAAAACGTATAAGTTGAAAATACCAATTTCAATGCTCCGTTCTACCTTCACGGACCGAAAGATGAATTATCTGGTCGTAATGAAAGGACAGTGGTCATCAGACCGCCCGCTGTCGACCCCCGTGCGTGTCAGTCACGAATCTCTTAAAGAACGAAATCATGCTTGCGGCATGCCTTGTAGGAATTCATTTTTCTAAGCGGTTTCCAAAAATTGATTGTCTTCTACGCCCTAAATAAAGGCATTTATTCGAAAATGTCTTGCTGAGCTTTACAATTAGATTTAGGTTCTTTAATGGCGTTTTGCCTCCTGAGTTTACGGCGAGAAACTCGATCTTTTAAGAATATCGCGATCAAATCTTGCCGATAATTTTTTGGATCACGTTAAAATCAATGATTTCGATTTCCCATCATTTCTACCGAAGCTACTTCGTCGACGTTGAGTTTGACGTTCGATGCAGATCTTCCGGAGCTTCCGCATTCGCACGACACGCCCGGCCGGTTTTTCGAATAATTAATAGATGGACGTGAGTAACGAGCTTTTAATTGCTGCTTTAAGCGCCGCGGGACGTGTACCTATCTCGATCTCGGACAAACATCGCTTTTTGCGTCACCGTCGCTCCTCGTCATTAATTGCGTCGCGACAATTCCCTCGTAAAGACGCTCGCAAACGCTCTTCTACGAAAGGGGAATCGTAATCCAGTAGCTTCTTTTCCCTCCTCCCCACATAATCCGAAATTGAACGACCATTGAGCGCCAATTATCGATCCTGCACGTAATGATCGACAGACCAACGAGTTTTCCATGGAGAATCACAGAAGCATCGACTTGAATTTTCACGGCAGATCGCCTGACTAATCCAGAGTAAAACTGACGTTTCTGCAACTAACTCCCGATATTCCCGAATTTTCTACAATAAACGACTTTCACCCTTAGCTCGCTGTGTTACACATCAGGACTCGGTCCTGCCGAGGGTTAAACCTTGGATTATATCTCTCCCGCGAAAAAAAAGGGATAATTCCAGAACTCGGATAATTAACCCTAGCGCGCCGCCAACAAGGGGCTGCGAAATGCCGATTTGTATCTCTCCCGATGAATTGCTTTATAACTTTATAACTTACATATAAATTTATGATTCTCTAAATGTATTCTACTAATAAACTTATAGCGTATATGTAACATCTATTTTATGTTTAGCGTCAGACTGAAAATATATATTTTTAATAATGGCGTACCATCGGAAAGTCTCGCGGAAGACGAGAAATCGAGAAAAGGCCGTTTTCTAAGGAGGCGAGATTCCAGTCGGCCAGAAACGACTGGTCGCTATCACGCGGCGAATGTCGCTGGCAAAACGTACAACGATGCTTATCATTCGGCGTCGATCGCGTCATCGCGGCATCGATTTTCGCTCTCACGACGCGCGACGTCGCGACTGGTCGCAACGCGGCCGTTCGGTTGGAAACGCTGAATAATGGAGGCGAGGAATTCGAAAGAGATTTCGAGAGAGAGTATTTCGGCAAGAGAAATGCCGTGAGATTTAAATAAACGACCTGATATTGTACCTGGATTTGAGATCACAGATGACCGAACTGCGAAAAGTCATTATCCCGACGATAAATCATAACACTAATCAATTTGATAAAAATAAATGATCAGAACCAAAGTTGAGTTACGAAATTGGATACTCTATTACAACGTGTTCACCATGACTTTTATTGTCTTTATTATTCTCCTCCGAATCTTGAATTTTTTTCTTTATATAAACTATTTCCCTATTTGATAGCCAAAATCTTTGAAAACGAAAAACACCCGAGTTTGATACACTAAATCCTGCGGAAAAATTTCGTATTTTTTTTATGTAATATTAAAATGTAATATTAAGCGATAAATATTAAGCTAAGCAATTTAATAATATTAAGCGATATATATTAAGTTAAGCAATTTTTGAATTGTAAAAGCTAATGTTATTGTGATAAATATTACCACATGCCTCAGTAGTCGAATTTGTACGACATCCTACACGGAATGAGGGTTCCAGATTCGAACCCTAGCTGAGATAATATTTTTCGCAATAAATTAAATTATTTGAAAAGAGGATGCTTATATTACATATAAGCATCAAAATTGCATCAATTTAAAAGAACCAAAACCCACAGTTGAAACATCTTGACGATTAATTTGACCAAAATCAATGATTGTATTATCATGACGATTATAATGATAGACAGTATAGTCGAGTAAAGTCTTTATTAAGCAGTTTTAGTCATTAAGATAGATTTGTAATAAATTTATGTACAATTAAATGCTCTTTCTGTAGAATTCGGATGAAATTGAAATGGAAAGTCATTGTTGTTTATGAAAAGATTTCTCTCACGCACAAAAAAAGACAGGTGCAAATTCATTCTTCAATCTCTTGCATTTTCAGCTGGTCTTCTAGTACTTGCGATGCGAACGTCGACATCCGACACTCCTTCCAGACATCCCGTACACGAACTTAAGAAAATCTGTGGCTTCGTGGAATTATGGACACAAAAATCTGCGGATTTGGAAATACGCATAACCGAGGATCAGTCGGATCAAAGCTTGAGCATATCTCACTTCTTTCTGAAGATAAGAGGAGTTTCGTAGTTTTTTCTCCTCTGCGTGTTGTCTTAAGAGTAGAATAAATTTATTCGTATACGCGAAGGGCTCTCCAGCGGCACCGAGGACCAGGAATTCGTGGACTCCTTGAATCCGATAGAACCGCGAATCCACAGTGTCGTCGAGAACCGTGAAACCGGAGAGCCCCGAAACTAAGCGTACTGTCCATCCTTCAAGAATACCGGCCACGTCCTCTATCCTTCTAAAGGATACTGAATAATGGAGAAACGAGTGAGGAGGGCGGAAAGGCGGAGGGGGAGGGGCGACATCTCACAAGTTCTCGAGAGAGGCCGGCGTTCGACGGCAGAGCCCCGAAAACGTTGGCCAGAACGTAGTGGATGCTAATGCGACCCTAAGCAAACGGGAATTTCTTTTTTCTACCTGAAGTAGCGCTCATTGCAGGTGGATGAAACGTACGCCTGACGTGTGTACGAGCGACGACCATTTTCAACTGTCCCTCTTCCCTCCATCCGTCCTATCCGTCAGGCTGCCGCGTGTGTATAATATGTACGCTTGGTTTGCGCATACTGGGGATATATGTATGTATGCGCGCGCGCGCGCGCGCGCGTGTGTGTGTGTGTGTGTGTGTGTGTGCGTGCATGCGTGCGTGCGTGCTTGCATGTGTGCACACGACGTGTGTTTATTCGGTGCCCGTCCGTCCGGCCACCCGCTCACCGTCAACAACGAACACGGCACGTACGATCGTTGTGTCGACGACGGCGGTTATACAGGGTGTCTCACACAACTCGATTTCCTCGAATCGCGCGGCTGCGTACGTGTGTCTGAAAGAGCAAAGTGGAAAAGAAGAGTGGCGACACGATGAAGAAAAACAGTCTCACCCTCGTCCTCGAGTCAGCTCTCTTTTTTTTTCTATCTTTCTCTCTCTTTCTCCCTCCTTTTCGGGCGTTTGAAGTTTAGGGATGACTTTGGCAAATTACGAAGCACGTTTAATTTTATCTCAAGTAGAAATTCAGAAGAAGTTTGGAAGATTTCGATTTAACGAGATGTTAAATTCGAAACTTAATCGATTTACGCTTGAAATTAATCGTCTGAGGAAAATAACATTCGACAAAATTCTTTTCAAGAAAAATACAGGTGTAAACGATAAAAGATATGAAAAGCAGGCGTAGGATCTCCTTCAGTTAATGACTCCTTTAATGTCATTTAATGCTTAAGTTAACTAAACGCTTCTTCATTTAAATTGTGCAGGCAAACGAGATGATACAAATCTTTTCTCCGGGAACACCCCTTGCATTAAAGATCCACACAAACATTTTCTTTCGAGATAAGAGTCATTAAATATAATACGCAAAAAAATGGATCAGTGTTTAAGTTTGACTGATATCGCAGAAATGTGAATCTCATTGTCAATGTCGAGCGGAGCGATACAGCGGCTTTTCGCCGTGCTTTCGGGACACCCCGTGTGTGCGCGCAGGGAGACAGATGTACCCTATGCCGACTATGCGCGCTATAGACCCACCCGCATGCACTTTTAACGATCGAGATGATAAGTCGCGCGGAACAGAGCGAGAGAGGATGCGGGCTCTCTTTCTCTCCTCATCCTTCTCTCTCTGGATTAAGGTAGCTTCACATCGAGGTGAACAGTATTCGCCGGATCATAATCCGATATAGCTGCGTGTCTCGACGAAGGAGGCGTCCGCCATTTAGGTCGTTGTCGTTGTCGCGAATATGCTTGCGAATTATTCGTTTTCGTCAATCCGTTCAAAGGAGAGTAGTTAGGAACCAGCGTGAGGCGTCTACGCCGTGTCTATATGCAGAATGTCTGAACTGTCGTCTGATGCGTAACGCCTTCAGCAAGCGGATGCCAAAAGAAAGAGCCGCTTGTAAAAATGTCTGCTAAACGATGTATATATATATATATCGACGGTATCTGTTTATCTACATCAAAGCTGCGTTAGGATCGCGCTCGGGTCGAGAAAGGGGGACCGAGGGAAATTACTTCAGATTATCAACCGCGCGCGAAAGGACTCTTTGTATGCCTAAGTCTTTAGCATTTCTTCGAATTTAACCAGGGAGGGAGCCATTTCATCGCAGATATTTTCGGTTAGAAAGGCTCGATGTTTTCTCGTTTCTATAATATAAATTATTCGCATTTACAATCCTGTAAAGATATCACGTGCTTTCTCCGTGTACTATTTTGTGACGTTTATGTAAATCTCTCTCTTTTCGCATCCATCTCTACGAACTTCATAAATTACACATATCCAAATAAAAGTTAAAACAGTAACGTTCGTTGATTATGATGTATCAATCGTAACCAATGCATACGAAAAAATAGTATTGTAAAATGATCGATCCTACAAGACAACTATCGCGCGATTATAAAGTACAGGTTTCTCCTTAAACATAATATCGGGAAAAAAGAGAAGGGAAGGAGGACAGAGCACAGCCATAATAAGTGTTGTCTACATCGACTATGCATCGTCTACGTAAATTACGCGTAAAATGATAGTCTGTACATAATCTACACGTGAAACGTCGGGAATACTCGACGCAAACAACAATCGACAATGAAGATTTCGTATCGAATTTGACCATCATTGTATGATTGCTAACAACAAGCTCCTGCAGTTATCCAAGATGCTGTTATGAATTGCGCTTTACAAGCAAACGCGCGTATTGAGATATCAAGAAAAAGTCTTTAAAAAATTCCATAACGCTTTTTCTTAATTCTTAACTGACACGAACAGCCCTCGGAGATCACGTTTCGACTTAACTTCTTTTTTCTCAACAAGTTCTCTCAGTTTTTATCGAGAGCTTGATAAGAATGGAGAAAGACTCAAGAACAGACTCCGAGATTACCGCGAGTCAGTATGATCGAGATTCGATACACGTTCGTTTTGATTCGCAATAGTTCGATCACGATCCGTTGCCGTTGTTGTTCACGCGTAGATACCCAACGCCGCGAAACCGTCCGGACATCCGGCTGTCGTTTAACTTTGAGGCAGGAGAGCGTGATAACTCGGCGTCTCATAGAAGCCAGCGGCGGCCTGAAGAGCGTGCAGGGAAGTCGCGTGATGCCTGTGTATCGTGCTCGCGTATACGCTGGAGACACCGGCCGCGGCAGAAACGCCGTTGGAAGCACCGAAGATGGACGAGGAGGAGGAGGATGACGAGGAAGAGGAAGCCTGCTGACCGATATGCGAAGCCGTTCGCGTCAGCAACGTCACCGACGGTCGCCTGTAGGGATGATGGGCGACCGCCGAGACCGCCGATGTGCCAGCGCGATGATGGCTGCCCGAGCTCGAACTCGTGGCCGCAATATTGCTATATGCCTGCTGATAAGTCTGCCGTAGAATACCGGAGATTGACACGGACGTCGGAGACGTGACCGACGACGAAGAAGAGGAACTTCGGTCGCTTTGGTGAGGTTGATGATGGAGCTGATGAGTAGTAGCGGTACGATGTTGCTGCTGCTGCTGCTGCTGCTGCTGCTGCTGCTGTGGCTGTTGCTGCTGGCGGTGTTGATGATTGTGACGCATGGCGCGGAAGTAATGTTGATAAATACCTGATATGACTGCCTTCTCGTCAGCAGAGATGAGGTCGGCGGTACCAGAAGCCGTTGGTGTCACGGGTCGTTGTTGAGGTTGTTGCTGAGTATGATGCTGCTGCTGTTGCTGATGATGAGCATGAGTGTGATTTCTATGATGGTGATGATGATGATGAGTCGGTGGTTGTTGCTGCTGCTGTTGCTGTTGGGGATGATGCCGCCGTTGAGGCTGCTGCTGCTGTTGCTGAGACAACGTGGCCGCAACATTAAGTGCCGCACGATACGAGGCAGCCATGGTGACGGCGGACATCTGGCCGTTTGTGGATATGAGGCCGCTACCGGAATCCGCTGCAGCTACTACCGCCGCGGCGACCGAGGTCGTTGCAATGGATGTCGCCGGCGATACGACGGAGGCAGATACGACGTTGGAGGAAACGACGATGTTATTCGACGGCGGCACGACCGTCGTTGTCGTCGAGGAGGTCGCCGCGACCGCGACCGCTGCGGCTGCCGTAGCAACCGTCACGGCAGCTACGCCGGCGGATGCGGATGCCGTCACGGCGCTTCTGCGACCGTTCCTGCGGGAAGCGGACATAGGCGCCGTCGCCGGCGCTGCCGGGGGCGGCAAATTATTGACGAAAGGGCTCCTCCTCTCGCGCTCGGCGCGTCGATAGTAACACGGATGGATCATTAGGAGGGGCTCGCCGCCACCGGGCGGCGGCTTGGCCTGGCTTGGTAGCTCGTACTCAACGCTGCAGTCCACGTGGAGCGGTTGCGAGTAGTCCTTGTATTCTTGCACCTTGTAGCTGTTAATCGCCACGGCGGCAGCCGCGGCTGTGGCAGTGGCCGCGGCAGCGGCGGCTGCAGCCGCGGCCGCGGTAGCCGCAGCGCTCGTCGTCACCGAGTTGGCGCTGACGGCATTGACATTGGCAGCATTCACCGACGAGGACGAGTTGTTGGAAGCGGAAGCAACAGCGGCAGCGGCGGCCGCGGCGGCGACGACGGCAGCATCGTCGAGGCCGGTAGACGTCGCCGGTAGTACTGTCTGGCCGGTTACACTGCCGACGGACGACGCAACGACTCCGTTAGCGTGATGATGATGATGATGATGGTGGTGGTGATGGTGGTGATGGTGGTGTCCATGTCCGTGATGAATGGCGGCACCTACCACCACTTCCTTCTCGTAGCAGGCGGCGGCCATGTTGTCGGGTGCCTCCTCCTCCTACTATCCGGGCTTCCGCCGGCGCGCCGCCGTCCCTTCTCGCACGCCCGACGCTGACGACCCACGATGACCCACGGTGTCGAACGCTAGGCGACCCTCATGACGCGGGACTCTCGCGATGATTTTCGCCGACAACGGTGATCCGCTGCTGTTCGTCGTCTCGAACAACGTCTTGATGCCGCCCCCGTCGCCGAAGCGCGCCACGAGGAGGAAGCCGACTGAGATCGGCAGCCGCGACTATCTCGAGGTACGCGCGAGGTACTCCTCCTTGCCGTTGAGAACGACGACGATGACGATGACGATGACGGGGACGAATTTGCCAGGGTGGTCAGTGACGACCACGACGATACTCCCCGACTAGATTCACGTACTCTCGAGCGAGCCGGAGTAGAAGGATATAGCTCATCGCCGCGGTAGCCTTAGCCAAGGGTTGGACCAAAAGGATATATCCAACACCGAGGGAAAGCTCCCGAGAGAAGCCAAGCGCGCTCGCGGCAAGCGTGTTATACTATCGAATGTTTCTTTTTCTTTTATTTCGGATAAAAAGCTCGTTCTAGTGTGCCAATTACGTACGGGGTACGGGTCTCTATTACTCTCCGGCGTTTAATGCTCGCTCGTTCAGGACGGTCGGTCTTTTCTCGTCACCGCTCGCTGTCAGGACCACCCGTCCTGTAGCCCTCTTCTTTTCTCCCCTACCTTCTCTTTATCTCTTTCTTTCTCCCCTTTTCTTCTTTCTTCCCGACTCCCTCTCTCTTTCTCTTTCTCTTTCTCTTTCTCTTCCTCGATCTCTCTTTCTTCGTCCACCCAACTGACCGGCGTCTTCTTCGTTCCTCCTTCTCTGCGGCCACTTCTCACGCGTGCTTTACTTCACTGTCACGAGTCGCTCGAGGGCCCGGGTCGCGCAACCCGATCGCTGCTGATGCCCGCCGCCCCGCTCGCGGATCAGCACCTCGCCGCGTGTCAGCTTCTCGCGAGGCGGACCCGTCGGGACCCGTGGGAACCCCGTCGCGTAACCAGCGCTGGAGTATCGTCGGGGTGTCGTCGGGCCCGTGCCGACGTCCGACTGACTGACTGGGCTGGGCGTAGTAGCGCGTTCGGTTCGCTCGGTCGCGTCCGTGTGTGCGCCACCGCCGTCTATATCGCGCGACGCATGGGTCCCCCGATTCGTTCCGCCTCCTCGGATCGTCTTTTTCTCGTCTCTCTCCCTCCCTCTCTCTCTATCTTCTTCACGTGCACCCTTACCGTACATACAATAATCACGGTGACGGTTTTTCACCCCCGCGTTCGCGTGTACGATCAAATAGACGTACGGGCACGTCCTACACACCGCGGCGTGCGTGCGGCCTGCGTGCGTGCGCGTGAAACGTGCGTGCGTACGTGTTATGTATATATATTATTACATATATGTGTGTATGTGTGTGTGTGTGGGTGTGTATGTGCGTGTGTGCGCGCGGAGCGCAGCACAGGCAGGTGAACGCGGCTCGATCGTCGCGCACTGACAGCCGAGCTGCGACTGAGAATCGAGTTCCTGGGGCCCCTGAGGGACTCTCGACGGGCTCCCCTCCCGACGGGCGTTCGCCGGCACTCACGCGTGGTCGATCGTGGAGCAGGCTAATGCCGGGTTTACACACTCCGAAAGAGACGGGTGTAAAACGGTCCAATTTTTGCGGTTTATAGGAGCTCGTCGGCGCATTTATTCATTTCGTATGCTTTAAAACACTCGAAATAAATCCTATTCAAATGTATTTATGCCCGAAAATCTAAATTTGCACGCGACTAATTATGAAATCGAAAACGTTTGAATCCTTTTTCACGTTATAATATATTTTTTAAATTTTTCTAACGCGAGCACTTGTCACTTTCTAATATAATACGATTATTTCAAACGCGACATATACACACATCGCGTTTAGAGTAATTGTCGGAGTAATAGTCTAATCAGTCTAATGTCTAATTCGAGCCGCAAACGCGGTATTAAAGGGCAGATTTAAAAGTTTAGTTTAATGCACCGCGCTTCGCGTTTTGTACACCCGGAACGAAATAATTTCCGTAAGTAATTCGAAGAAAGAAGAAGAGAGAAAATCTGTGAGAAGTTTCGGAAGAAAATTTAAAAGGACAGATTTTCTTTCTCGGAGAAATGCGCTGGCTGACGTTTGACAGTACTGCACTTTCGTTCGCCCGGCACTACTCTCTATTCTCTACCACTGTGGCACTATGGGAAGTAGTGAGAGTGTCAGGGGCGTCGGACGAGGGCACGTGAGGGCATATATGAGACGCCGTGCATGGTCGTGCAAGTGCATCGCGTGTAAGTACCGTTCAGGTTTCTATGATGTCTACCGTTTGGTGTTCGAGGTCGATATGAGCGGCGAGCCGGCGCTTCATCGTAAGATGTATTACTTAGACGTTTCTCTGTTAGTACATTCACTATTTCGTCATGAATGTAGACGTAACCGCGGCTAGTCCGCGGGACATAACCTATACGTGTGACTCCATCGGACTTTAATTCTATTGCCGAGCGAGCACGACGATCGTTCTACTTTAAAAACTCGAGATATTTGCACATTCAAAAAACTTCTAACTGTATACATAATAACTGTACGTTTTGTTTATTTCTATTTGTAGAGAAATTCCATCCGATCTTGATCTCACGGTATCTCCCGTATATCTCAAGAAGAACGTTTTGGAAGCCGTTCGGTCGCTGTTCGGAGAGGAGGGAGCTAAGAGTGCCATAGATGTTCTAAAGATCTATCCAGCAAAGCGCAGATTTATCCTTCGTTGTCCGTACAATAGCTACGTCCGACTTCGAGCAAGCCTGACTTTGAGTACGACGTACGAGGGGAAGACGTGCGTGTACACGGTTCACCGGGCGTCGTCGAATTTATTATCGTTCACTGCCGATAGTAGGACGTACCAGCACGGAGAAGTTCCTCCCGAATCTTCGCCATGCCATTGATACGTAAAGAGGGCAAAGACACCATTATCTTCGCATCTAAGGAGGATCATGCGGTGCCCAGTAAGATTAGTCTTCCTGAACCAGAGCCTAGTCCCGGACTGTTGTTGCCTAATGGCGAGATCAATTGGAATTGCCCGTGTCTGGGTGGTATGGCAACCGGGCCATGTGGTTTAGAATTTCGTGAGGCTTTCTCTTGCTTTCACTACTCGACCGCAGATCCGAAGGGCTCGGATTGTCGCAAAGCATTTGAGACGATGCAGAGCTGCATGTCGCAATATCCGGCACTATACGAGAGCAAGGGCATGCCGACAGACGACCTGGAAGACGAAGAGGAAATCGAAGAAGACGAGGAGGAGGAGAAGAAGCAGCCGTCGGCGGGCAGCGAGGACAAGAGAAAGGCGATGGTTGTTAGTCAAGGTGCAGCAGATTAGCGATGGTCGTCTTTCTCTTGTCTTTCTATCTTAATTAATTACTTTAAGTAAATTAACTTTATTTGTTGCACTATATAGTTGAAAATAAATTTAAAGAAACACACAATTAAAGTCAGATTAATCAAATCGCTTTGCGAACAACTTGGAGCAGGTAGAATTGCGGATGAAAACAATCTAGGGATATCTCGCGAAGGAAAACTTCAGTATTATGTGGAATTAACAATTTAATTTCTTATCACATTCTACATTCTATTCGCAAACTAATATAAGTTGGAGGAAGTTTATCATCAGTTTTGTCTGGGAAAAGAAAAATTCTTTATTTCTTCATATTTATGTTACAACCTTCTCTCTTCTTTGCAAGACATGAGTACGCATATACAGTTTAATTAAACAAATATAGAAAAATGCTGGAAAGTATAGACAGTCATATCGTACCATTTGACTTCCGTTCAAATGTGTCGCGCGCTCTCTAATAGGTCGCTCGCTACTTCTTCCGGACACAGCCAGATGGCGGAACCTGGCTGCGTGACGTCGGCGCGCTCCTCCGCCCCCCTCTAGTCGTCATTCCGCTTGCGTATGGTATGGGTCGTGGTACCAATGTTGTGTGGATCATCGGACGCAACGCGATAATAACAGTGCCGCCGTTCGCGTACTTACAGTAGCTATCTGCGATAGCAACAACGTTGCGTTCGTCGTCGCCGTTGACGCACGCCATGTGTCTGTCGTTACACGCGCAGCCTGTGTATCCGTCGGAACGCGACGACGCTGCTCATCGTCCCTCGGCCTCGGCGCAGCGCGACGTCGAGCAGTGACACGCGTCGCGTGTGCGCATCGATCACGAATACCGACGCTGAGACAGACTACAACGACAGTGACAAAGACAGATAGACGGGATAGACGGTGGAGCAAAGTTCAGCCGAGCGAAATTTCCGTCAAGTCGGCTTAGAAAAGAGCGGAGCTTATTCACGAGCGCGCGCGCACGCATATCCCGGATACGTTCCTTGGCAGTGACCGAGAGTGTATCCTGGTTTTCGTGCGCCTAAGTGCTAGTGAGAGAAAACGCGTCGTTACGTCCCTTTATCTTCCGTTGGCCTCATCATGGACACCCATAAAAAGGAGAAAAAGCACAAGGAGAAAAGGAGGTGAGTCGCTTGCGCGCGCGCGAAAGAATCAGATGTAGAGATAGAGCGAGCGAGAGAGAGAGAGAGAGAGAGAGAAAGTGCGTGAAAGTCGCGCTTCTTTATTTTCGGAACAGCCGTATGGATCCAGGGTGACGCGAATTCTCGCTCGCGGCTGTCGCGTCATCGACGGACGGTTGACGGACGCCGGACACGATAATACCGCTTTTAATTCGTGTATTCGACGGGGTTTGAGGGAATAAAGAAAGAGTGAGAGGAAAGCGTTCGTGTGTATGTGAGATGCGTGTTTGATGCAATCGTCTCGCTTCTTCGATGTGTGGAATCATCGCTCTGTCTCTTTCTCCGATTACAACGCTTTATCTCGCTCGCACTTCTCGGCGGCGCCCTATCGCTATCTCTCTCTAACGCCACGTGATCCCCGTCGTCCGTTTCCGTCGCTCTCATGGATTCTTTATTGGACCTGTCGTGTTCTCATTTTCTCGCTCTTTCTCTCTTTCTCTCTCTCTCTCTCTTTTTCTTTTTCCTCTGCTCTTAAAGTCTCTTAAATTAAACGAAATTCTAAACAAGTGTCAATGAGATGCCCCGACGCTTGGCCTTCCTTTTTTCATCGTCCGATCTGTCTTGTTTTTGATCGGTCTTTAAGTTATTTACGACGTGCCGCACAGTTGCTCCAGTTTCGCTCTCCCTTCGCATCATTATGACTTATTTGCGACTTACGACGAGCGACTTACTTTAATAAAATTGACGTGGTTTCTTTACTCACTGTACCCGGCTTATTTATATGTCATTACAGTTGGTTTACTTTCCGCTGTATTTTATCCGCGCATGACTTTGTCCATTAACTCGAGATTTTCATCCGAAAATGGCGCCTGGGATTTATTTCTGTACGACTGCGAGTCCAATTCGAGAAATAATCGTGTATACAGGGTGTTTTCTAAGTACAAAAAATTGAAAAGGATATTCCGTAGCTTATTTTAGGAAGAAAAGGTCCTATATATATAAACATATGCCCTAAACTGCTTTGTTTTCAAAATACAGGGTGTCAAAGTTGTGAAAACAAATAAAATTTTCGAAAATTATCGGAAAATGTTTAAAGGTATTTTATTCAAATTTGGTATGCGTATACATGTAGTATTAAACTATTAAGAACCATTTTCCAGTACTAGTAAAATATTTTTAGATTCACCAGGATCGTGCGTCTTTGACACAGTGTATTTCGAAAATAAAGCAGGGCATATGTTAATAGAAGTGCCTTTTTCTTCCTAAAATAAGGCAGTAATATTCCCTTCAATTTTTTGTACTTACTTAGAAAACACCCTGTATATTTCTATATCTCTCTGTTTGGTGTCCTCAAAAGGATTTTTGTCTCTCTTTTCTCCTCTCTTTCTCTCTTGCTTGACTTTCTAGCGGCATGCTGGTATACGAGTGATTTTTTTTTATCTCGTGGCGCAACAAACCATTAAATATGTTATACGCAATTTGGACCGACGCTTTTCGAACATTCAAGAATATCGTCAACAGTGACAATCTTTTTTAGAAATAGCCCGAGGTTTGATTTCTCTTTTTCTCGACTCGCGTGCACGCGCGCGATGGCAAGGCGTTTATTATACAATCGCGTCCGCGACCCCAACAGTTAATATTCCAATGTTTCGCTGCGCGCTATTACGTAAAATGTAGAAGCGTCGGTTATCCAGGAATATATCCCGCATTTATTCTACATTCACACGCTAACTGCGGAAATTTTATCCATTTTATCCATTTTACGTCACCAGCCAGTCGAACGTACTCAATCTTTATCAGAGAGCAAACAGCGGAGCAGTATGTCGCTATTATAATTGATTCCGATCAATTGTTTAAGTAGATAGATAAAAATTTCTAGTCATATTCCTCGATTAATCAGAATCTACCGAGTTCGTCAACCAGTTTAATGTAATGTAAAATCGTAGCGAGCGAGGATCATTATTTTTTTAAAAGTATATGAATCTACAGTATGTATTTCGCGAATCGCAATAAACAAGAAAAATTTGAAAGTTTTACTATACGTTAATAAACGTGGTATCTACACGTTTGTACAGTTTAAAAGTATTTAATTGACCGTCCCGAACACGAGACAATCACTGTCAAAAATTACACAGAAAAAAAGAATGTTCTTGATTTGAAAATATCTTTAGTTTCAACGTGGAAATCATGAAATGAGATTATATTGTGTTAAACTTGCTTGAAGACAACTTATTTAAATGAAGTCATTATATAGTGCAACTGAGAAAAAAAATGTTGAAATAAAAAGTTAAAATTCTTAAGAAGATATAGATTGTTTCACATATAAGCAAGATCACTATAATCTTCTTATAAGAATTTCAACTTTTTATTTCAACATTTTTTTCTTGGTTACACTATACATGTATATATAATTACTTTATTCAAGCAAGTTTTCTTCAAGCAAGTTTAACGCAGTATAATCTCATTTCAATATTTCCACGTTGAAACTAAAGATATTTCTAAATCAAGAATATTCTTTTTCTCTTCGTTTTTCTCTATGCACTTTTTCCATGCATTGCATACACCAAGCATATAAAAATCTCATATTTTGAATTTTAATAATTAGAACAAACAACAAGAAAGTGATGAACCTTAGCATAAAAAGATGTTAGCATAAAGCTTAGAATTATCTTAATTTTTTGTTAGTATCTAAATCGAAATACGCTTCATATTGTTGTGAATAAATCTAAATTTTTTTCTTTATCTAACATCTTTTTATGCTCGTTATTGGTTGTTTACCGTTTCTCTTAAGTTTTTCTCAGATTGAGCGGTTGACTTATTATTTTTAATTATTATTAATGTTATAGCTATAAAAAATTCTTAAATAATCGCTCGTTCACGCGAGACAAAGCGATTCTTTATCGTACGGATAGCGGCGTCCATGACAACAGTAATTCCGGCGAATTAGGCGATGTTTCTGTCCACTCCGATCTATTTCGTAAGAGTGTAGAACGGAAAATTTTCTAGGATTGTATTTTGTCGGTAATCAGCCGTTCAAAGTCCAGACTCTAACGCTGATCGCAATCGATGTTTTGTCTATTTTTTTTCATGCTCGGCGCGTCTTATCGTGCGTCAATTATAATTCGGGACATTTGAATCAATCGTCTCGCGTTATATTTCGAGACATTGATTTCGGACTAATTTAAACTGGCGACGTTCCTCTAGAGTACGGGATCTCCATCATGGTTTTACTTCTAAAACGGTGAATATAAACAAAGGAGTTCCCATTGTGTGACTTATGTCCATTTCTATCAATGATTAACTTTAATCTCGGTTTAACTTACTCTTTATCTTTTTCTAATTCTTACAACTAGAAAAATATACATTGATAGAAATGGACATTAAAGAGATATTTTTCGAGAGAAGCGATCCATAGGGAGAGCTTTTTTCAGCCGCGAGGATTCCCCTTCTCCTTTGGACCGCGAGGGTCTCGCGTGACACGCGCTAAAATAACCTGCTCGGAAACTGCGAAACTACGAGGAAACCATTAGCGTCAGTGGGGTCATGTGATAGTCATCGGTAGACCGTAACGAGGCGAGATCGACGAAAACAACGTTCGGCACGTATCACGCGCGCACGATAGCGTTTGCGAGCGGCGGAAGATATTTCACTTATGTAGGGTTATCACTATACCGAATACAAAAGTAGAACGATAGCGCGACACGACGATTATTATTCATCCCTTTTATACGGACTATCCATCACGTAGCCTGTAAATAAGACAAAAAGATATTTTTCGAGAAGATATTTTTGATTCTTCGTTATCGCAACACTTTTTTGATACAAACAAGTTTTCTCTAGATTCTAGATACTTGGTTTACAGTCCAAAAAATCTTCAGTCGACATGTTGGTCTTGCTCTCGCGCGTAAAGTATCCGAATATTTCGTGATACACGGAGAGAATTCACTACAAACTTGGGACAACTTGGCAACCAAGGAATTTTTGAAATATACAAAAGACATTTGACAAACGTGATAAAAATTACCAAGCAGATTGGTAATTTTCGAAAAATTGTTGAAATTTCCTAGATATATTTTAGTAAAATTCATAAATCAAACATATTTTATATTTTAACGTAACAGATATTAATATTTTTTATTATGGTGGATATTAATCAGAATAGCTCGCATAAAATTCCTCGTAGCAACGTGTTGTCCCACAACTACCATGATTTCAGGGTAAATTCTAAAAAAAAATTCTCTCCGTGTACTTACATCGAGTAAAGAATCTGAAGAATTTTTCACAGGGTGTAAATTAGGGTGAAAATATTATTTTATAGAACTTGAATTTTACTTTTGCGAGCATTAAAATCTATGTACGAGTTATTGGAGAAGAAATAACAAGATTATTGAAATTCCAGCAATAATTTTTTAATGCTGTAACCCAATCTTTTAATGTTATTAAATTTTATATCATTTATCCATTAATTAATCGAGAGGTATTTCCTTTGACGTCTGTAAGAGAAATATAATTATATTATTGTAAATAATGTAAACAATTCGCCAAGAAAAGATTTATTTTTTAGACAATAAGATATATCTTTTATCGAGATTAATTGCAGCTTGTAGGGTGAATCACTAAAGGTGTTACAGGATAATATTTCTGAAATTGAACGAAATATGAAATTCTTATTTCTTAGCGACTGTTTGGTATCGAAGCGGACATTGTGTGATAAAGTTAATTTTTTTCGTCCGTTTTGATATCAAACAGTCGCGAGAAAATAAGAATTTTATATCCCGTTTAGTTTTAAAAATACTAGCCTGTAACATCTTTAGTGATTCATTCTATATAAAACAGCAAAATAGCGACGTTACTCGAATTAACAGAAAGTTTAATATTGGAAATAAGGATGTGTAATCTGCGATGTAACGCATTCTCGATTAATCTAGTCACAATGTAACGTATTTAAGCAAAGGGTATTTATACGTAGCAAAAACCGTATGTCTGGCCAAGTGATCGATAGAGGTCGGTGAGGGGGTAGTCAGGGGAAGTACAGATTAATATGTCAATTAAAGTATCTGCTGTGACAGTTATTTCTCTGTATAAGCGACTAGTGAGGGGAGTTCTCTCCACTTCAATCATGTATGAATGGTCTACCGAGTGTTTTACTTTGGCTTTATTTGTTAAAAACAAATGCTCTCAGAGTCGACTTTTTATCCACAGAAACGTCGAAGTAGGTTTTTATGAATTAACGAAGGAAAATAAAGAATTCTCGAACAATATTGTCATCAGTTGAACGTTATATCGTTCTTAATTCTAACTGGGATGTTTATTTTCTCGAAATGTTAATTTTTGTATAATGACAAGTTTTTCTTTGGAAAGTTGCGGTAGACGCTGATTTCCCTTGACATTTGCGCTAACCGGACTCCAAGCTAGTCAAGGACTCCGGCTGTTAAAAGATGATGTTGCAGAAATGGAACACTCTGTATATATCGCGACGATTACGCAGCGTGCACGCATGAACGGATAGCGACCTTCTGGAAAGTTTTCTTCCCGAATTGTACATCGCATCCTGCCGTTGGTAGTTTTAAACGCATGGGCGGTTGAACAAAACGAAGGTTAGATTTAATCTCTAGGTCAAGTATCTCAGTGAATCTTCGAGAGAACTAACAGATTCGCATTATATTTGAGCGTTTAATATTAGAAAATATATGATTCTTCACGATTTTCGCGTCAATCGTGGATAACGATAAGATAGAGAATTGCAAATTTCCGTGAGAAAGAAAACCCCATAATATATTGCTTTCTAGTGACCCAAGAATACACGATTTCTTGAATATAGGCGAAAGTATACGCCGAAAAAACCTCGCCCGTCACTCTGTTAGAAGATCCCAGAAAACCGTATTTGTTTCCTGTGCAAACGTATTTTGTACGTAAATGTTGGGGTACCTCCCGCCGAAATCGGCGCGGAGTATTGTATGCATATTGTATATATATCAGCGGAAGTATTAGTCATCGCTTATCCGTATTTAGGCGCGATGATGAAAAACGCGCTTATTTATTAATTAACAGTATTGTTGGTGCGTCATTTGCGTGTACTTTTCTTTGTCCATTCTGTCGAGGTTTAATCTCTTGTTTTCTTTGTTTGTATTACTACTACTACTACTACTACTGCTACTGCTACTGATACTGCTACTACTACTACTACTACTGCTACTATTGCACTGCTACTGCTGTTACTGCTGCTGCTACTACTGCTAATACTATTACAATTACTGCTACTATTACTAATTGTATTACTACTGTGGTGCACACATAAAAATAATCATTCTACAGCCAAGGAAAGCACTTACTTACTTTATTTTATTTCTTTTAAGTAAGTTTTCTTACAACAAATAATATTTTTTTACTAATAATTTTCAAATATCTTGACACAAGTCTTTGAAAACCAGAATATTGTTTTAAGTAAATGTAAACTCTTGTTGAGCTGGCCCCCCACCTTACAGAAATTAAAAAACTAAAAGCGCAAAATTACAAGCTATTTATGAGCTTTCATATCCCGCAGATTAAAAGTTTTGAGCTCGTCACATTGAACAGAAATTTAATATTTTTTGTGGGGGAGTCAACGTTGACTCAGCCCCCCCCCCCCACTACTTAAAAATAGAGATATTGAATCGATTTTTGCGGCAGAATTAGGAGCTATTTATGAGCTTCCGAAGTAATATAGTTTCGATTTTTGAGCTCATTCCCTTAACCCCCAAACAACCCTTTAATTGATTCAACTCAAGAGAAAGATGTTGAGAAAAATTGAAATATATTGTCGCGGATATAAAATTGAAATATATTATTGCGGATATAATTTGTATAGCGCATAAATTCTAAGAATAAACTCTTAAAATACATGCATTCTGATTATTGAACTACAACCCCTTCGCAAGAAAACCACCCCATCTTCCCCTTAAGAGAGAACTGTACTTAAAACGAATAAAATTAATTATTTTGCGACTAAATATTGTTTACTAATTTATGAGCTCGCAAAATACATGCATTCTGATTATTGAATTGCAATTTCTTTTGTAGGAATATTTTAAGATTAAATTCTCTACGGAATTTACCTTTTATATTTCACATATTAATATAATTCACGTATTGATGTAATTCACAAAAAAAAGCAATTTAAAAAATTAATGCAATTAATTTAATTTTTTTATGATTTACACGATGTAAACAAATTATTGTATACTTTGAGCTATTAAAGAATTAATTTAGATAAAATGTAAATTAATATTCTATAAATATAACTTATAATTTTTTTGTATAGCAGGAATGTAAAATATTCCTACAAAAGAAATTGCAATTCAATAATCAGAGTGCATGTATTTTGCAAGCTCATAAATTAGTAAACGATATTTAGTCGCAAAATAATTAATTTTATTCGTTTTAAGTACAGTTCTCTCTTAAGCCGGGAAGATGGGGTGGTTTTCTTGCGAAGGGGTTGTAGCTCAATAATCAGAATGCATGTATTTTGCGAGCTCATAAATTAGTAAATGATATTTAGTCGCAAAATAATTAATTTTATTCATTCTTTTCAGTACAGTTCTCTCTTAAGCCGGGAAGATAGGGTGGTTTTCTTGCGAAGGGGTTGTAGCTCAATAATCGAAATGCGCGTATTTTAAGAGTTTATTCTTAGAATTTATACGCTATACGAATTATATCCGCGATACAATATATTTTAATTTTTCTCAACATCTTTCTCTTGAGTTGAATCAATTAAAGGGTTGTTTGGGGGTTAAGGGGATGGGCTAAAAAATCGAAACTATATTACTTCGAAAGCTCATAAATAGCTCCTAATTCTGCCGCAAAAATCGATTCAATATCTCTATTTTTAAGTAGTGGAGGGGGGGGGGCTGAGTCAACGTTGACTCAGCCCCCCCCCCACAAAAAATATTAAATTTCTGTTTAGTGTGACGAGCTCAAAATTTTTAATCTGCGGGATATGAAAGCTCATAAATAGCTTGTAGTTTTGCGTTTTTAGTTTTTTATTTAGTTTTAGCTTTTAATTTCTGCAAGGTGGGGGGGGGGTTAGCTCAACAGGGGTTAAATGTAATGTTTGTAATAAATTTATGGTAGATTTGCGAATTAAGTATTTGATAAGGTACCTATATGTATATCCGCAAATCTACCATAAAGTCAACATAAGCATTACATTTACTCAAAACAATATTCTTTTCAAACACTTGTATCAAAGATATTTGAAAACTATTAGGAAGAAAATATTATTTGTTGTAAGAAAACTTACTTAAAAGAAATAAAATTAAGTAAGTAAGTGCTTTCTTTGGCTGTAAAATGATTTATTTTTCTCTGAGTAGCCGCATGTGCCTCTACGCTCCCTATCAAGATGACACCACACTAATTAATCGCGCGCGCGGGCAAAACGTGCTTTTTCGCTTGCGCTTGGCCGCGCCAACTAAAATATATAAACAAATTCGGCAACAATACTCATTGCCCTGATCGACGCTCTCACCGACGATCTTATCGGACGACAAGAGCTAGGCAGGCATACTTATGGATTCTTACCATCGCAACTCGCAGAAAGTCGCATGGTATTTTTGGGGACACATCCTCCACATACATCATTTTATCCAACTATACATTCTTTTACACTATCATCACCATTCCGCGATCGACAATGACTCGAACTCTAAACTACTATTTCTATACTATTACTGCTATTACTACTATCACTACCATCACTACTATCACTACTACTACTACTATTATTATTATTACCTACTACTACTACTACTACTACTACTATTATTTGACTAACAATAAGTGGAACACGAAGATGTAGCTATCAAAAAGCTACGAAACGTTGGTCGTAAGTAAATAGCGGGCCGATTGACTCAGGAAACGATCGCGGAATAATTTCCGTGTTTTTATATCGACGGCACTTCCAATTGCACGATTACGTTGCGAGGATAACGCGATCGGCTCGAGGATGTCTCGCGCAGTATTGCGTCAGGATTGCAGTGTATCCGTCATTGGGATTGCATTGCATCAGGTTGCGCGATCGAAAAAAAACGCTGGATAAAAACGTTTGCGGATGATCTGTGGCGCGTACAATGGTTCTTGTTCTCTTCGAGCGGGCGATACTCGTCGGGGATTGCGTTATCTTGCGCGATAGGAACGCTCACGATTATGACCAACTACTGGGCATTCAAATTACCGGAAAGTCATTAGACATGCGACTGCAGAGAGTGAAAAAAATAACCCATTTACCGCGCTACCATGCACGGAGAGAATTTTCTTTTAAAATTTACCCTGAAACCATGATAGTTGTGGGACAACATGTATCACATGTAAAAATTTTATGCGAGCTATTCTGATTAATATCTACCATAATAAAAAATATTAATATTTATTACATTAAAATATAAAATATGTTTGATTAATTTTACTAAAATGTATCTAGGAAATTTCAATAATTTTTCAAAATTTACCAATCTGCTTGATAATTTTTATCACGTTGTTTGTAAAATGTCTTTTGTATATTTTAAAAATTCCTTGGTTGCTAAGTTGTCCCAAGTTTGTAGTGAATTTAAGGGTAAAATATAACAAAAAATTATTTCAGTGTAGAAAGATACGTAAAGTATAAGACTTTCTTGCAACATCAGCATTGTTTGGATCGAGAACATTTATTAATTTGAGATTTCGTTAGATCTCTCGGGCATATTGTGTTAGAAAATTATAACTGGAGTGTCCTAAGAAGACTGCTTTTTTTAGATATTTAATTTGCCAATTTTTTGAAAATAATATACATATAGTGCAGTTAAAATAATGTCGATTAAAATATTTATTCCTAGATTTACTCCTTTATTTTAAGATCGCAAGATCTAGAAACCGCAAGCTATGCTACTTAATGCAAAAATATGCTAATTGCGTTGTTTTTCACCGCGTTTCCTTCTAATGGAGTCTCCATATACGCGACATATAGATCCTTATCACGTATTCCGCGAATTTTACCACCTGTATCCCTATCGTGTTGTTATTTTCTAACGAATTTAGCGACTGTTTATTCGTTTCTTTTATATTGCAAATTACAAAAATATTTTCACGCTAACTGAATCTATTTGACGTTATTTGATGAAAGTTACGCCAAGAATCTGCAGAATGACAGGTTTGAAACATCGATGAATCGTGACAAATGAATATAAATAAATAGAAATATTTGAGTCGGTAAAAACGTGCTTGATGAATTTGTTGTGTCGCGCGCGGGTCGATGATAGAGTATCGTTATCGACGAGATAACGATCGTTTAGAACGTCCAGCAGGAATAGCATTGCATTGCTACCGGGCTTTAGTATCGCGCGAGCCGTGAAAGTGGATCAAAAGTCGAGGGGAGTGTGCGAGAAGACGAGGATGACGATCCCGTTCAAGGTTGCTCTCAATGAATCAGGAAATGTAGATCGTTGACATCTCCGCTGACTAAATCTAATTTTGAATTTGCTCTGTTAAGATAAAGAGCAAGAGAGAGTCTACCGAGAGATACAATAAAAAAGATAAGCCGATAAGAGATAATAAAAGAAATCGTTACGACGACCATTAGGGCAAGACACAAATAGATGAAGAGGGGAAGGAATGAGTGAAGAATAAGTGAAAAAAGGATGAGAAAGTGTTATTCAAAACTGTGGATAAAACACGAAGAGAGTATAGCTGGATTGGCGTGTAAAGGAGTGCGAAGAACTGAGATTAGAGAGCAGCAATCGGAGCTGAGGGGGTGAGTTTTTTTTTACGAGGATGATTGGAATCGTCGAGAGATAAACTTGCGACTTGCGTACCGAGCGTAAAGAAAAGCGAATTTTTTGGGAAAATATAGAAGAGTGGAGTGAATAAACTGAGAAAAGAAAAATCGGAAAAGAGGGATAGGGATAGCGCAGACAGGCGCAGTTGGACGTTTCACTTATGAAGAGGGGCTAGGATATTAATCAACTGAATCTTATTTTTTTGTATTTCTACCTTTTCCCCTTCTCGTGCTAAGAAATTCCCGATTGTGCATCGGTCACGTGGATCAGACATGACCAAGATAAGCTCTTAGTGACAAAAAAATAAAGACGAATGTGAAAGATAAAGAAGAGGGATGAAATGTCGAGCAAGTGGAAAACGACTAAGGATCAAACGCATTAACGTGCTGGAAATTTATTTCTATGTAGATTAACGATGATTAATTAATGAATGGCGAAGATAATACTTTGTTTTCTTATCAAAGAAATTATAAGTTGTATTAGGAAGAAAGAGAATAAATGGAGTAAGTTCTAAAGAAGCAAACTCGAAAATTAAAAAAAAAGATAGAGAAAGAAAAACGCAGGAGTGAATAAGTGAAAGACAATAACAAAATTAGCATAATTGAAGCATGAAATTTTTGGCGGGTGGGCATACGTAGACTAATTGCGAATGGAAACAGCTTTCAACGGAGAAGAGGAGATAGTAAACAAAGAAAGGAAAAGAAAAAGAAAAGAACGAGAAAAAATTTTTTAGATAAAAAATCTCTTGATAGGATTAATTGTAAGACGTGAAATTCTACTGATTGCGTTGGTTAAAATAAGTATAATTAGTTCTAAGAAAAGTAAAAGACACAGTAAAAAAGACTAAAGAAGGTAAAAAAAAGAGAAGTAGAAATTTTTAAGAGTGAGACAACTGCAAGATTAAGAAGTAGTGACGTGGATCGAAAATCGAAGAGGAAAAATGAACGTGCGTCTGCACGAGATGGAAGAAGAAAGACGAGGAGGTAAGGCGAGAGAAGAGGATGGAAACATCATTCTCGGTGATGGTTGTAAACAGCGGGGTCGTTGCTCCGATCTCCGCGACTGGATCAGCAAGGCGTCGGGTAACGCCGGTGTCGATGCGCGTCACATGGCAAGAGGAAACGGGATCGATTTTCCGTCGCGCGAATTGCTGAAACCACCGCCGTCGTCTTATGGTCCAGCGATCGCGTTTAGCAACGTCAATGTCTTACCCGGCAATATTGCCGCACCCTCTTCCAGCCTTACGTCACACGCTGGCGATAATACTAGATCACGAGCTTGCGATATCGGGACGACATCTTGCTCCACGATGAGATTTCCGTATGCGTCTGGGCTGAGTTGCAACGTGGCGTGTAGTAATGCACCAGCGACGTCGTGCAATATCACGTTAGCAACGTGCAATGTCGCTTCAGCGGGCGCCGATTGCGACGATCCGGTGGCAACAAGGTGGTTCCGTAACGACGGTCACTTGGCCGACCCGCAGTCGGGAACTCACGCGGCGAATACGGCGGCCTCGAAGACTTGCCAGCTGGGTCCGATTGACGTTGAGGACCTCGCGATGTACTTTGATCCACCGACGGACAGCTGCAAACCGCCTTTGGCGGGTAATCGCGCGATCTACTCGAGGAGATCGCGATACGGGCAGGCCGCAAGGATGGACCAGTCCCGAGACTATCGTCGCGATCTGGATTTCCGTGATCTACCCTCTTGCGATTTAGCGCCCAACCATTTACGAACTTGCGACATGGGTCCCAGCACTCTGGGATATTGCGATCTTAGCGATTTACGACTACGTGACTCGCCATTTTGCGATCCGAGACTTAGCGATTCGCAATTTTGCGACGTAAACCCTCATGCCGCACACCAGTGCGAGGAGCAGCCGCGCGAACCGGGCCGATACGATCTGGGACAGGGCGATCCAGGACTAGGCAATTGGTTTTGCAACAACTGCCCGGAACTGTTCAATTTCTGCAGCGAGGACCGGTGGCTACAGTGCCCGGCGAGCGATCGCTGTCCCCTTTACGACACCTCGTACGCTTATGGCGCACCCGTCTTGCCGCCATGTATGTACGATAATGGTTACGATGATAATGATAACTTGCATCACGGCTACGTGGAGGACGAACAGCTCCTCGAGAATTACTTGTAAGTTGGCGATTTTCGTAATGTTCTTTTGTTTTCCTCGTTTTCACCTGCTGCTCTTTGACACCGTGACGTTGAATATTGTATGACGTTACAAGTGGTGAATCAATTCTATAATAGTTTTTTTAGAATAAATCTATTTTCTTTTATAATTAATCTAAATCTTTTTAAATTTTAATTTAATTTTAACCAATTTTGTAACCTAATTCAATTGAAATTACTCTACTCAATTTTAGTAGTTTTTAAAAAATTTTCAACGAAAATTAGGTTTTCCAAACTTTATGATAAGTTTTCTTAAACATTTAAACAAGTTAGCCCGTCCCAAAAAAACTGTTTTCTTTCTTTCAATTAAAGAAGTTTGCATGTCACTTATAGTTTGTGCAACATGGAATCTATATCAATCTGCGCCGAAGAAAAAAAATGAATTGATTGTATCGTTTTTCCGCGGGAATTTTCCGTAACGTTTAATTACGTCGACCGGATTAGCCGATCAGTTTGACTTTGACTGGTTTGAGTCCGCTAGCGGTAGGAGGGAGGTGAGGGAAAGAAAACGTGACGAGATCGTAGGATCGATTTCGAAGTATCGTTCGAAGGTCGACCTGCCGCGGTGATAACGCTTCGCCTCGCGATAACGTCGACGTTTTCCCTCGATTGACGACCGAAAAAGATGCACCTGCCGATCTGCCTATAGCTACATTCTGCAGCGACAGCAATTGAATACGCTCGAGTTAATGCTGATACTTCAAGCGGTTTTAATGATAGACAATCTCTTCCGCCTCTTCGCTTCTTAGACTGAGACTTTATCCATCTCAGATATTTTGTGAGGGAGTTTTTTAGAATATGTCTCTGTAACGAAATTCTCTCTCTCTCTCTCTCCCTCCCTCCCCCTCTCCCTCTCTCCCTCTCTCCCCCTCCCTCCATCCCTTACTCACTCACTTTCTCTCCCTCTCCCTCTCCCTCTTCCCCCTCTCTCTTTATAAGGGTTGTTGTATACTTTAAAATAATGTTGGTAAAACTATTTCTTTAGCCGAAAACAAAGTCGGCAAAATTTTACAAAATTTTTAGTGCATTAAATTCAATGAAACAGGTCTAATTTCTACTAAAAACTGGTATTTAAATGTTATTTTTGTCAAATAATACGCGTGCATATTTGCGCTTGGTAACCGAGTAGCCTACTTACTCCGAAATCAAGCGGTGCCCGCAGCGTGCACAGCATGCATTATGATGCATGATTGGTGTAACCAATGTAGCGTAATGTCGAGCCAAGTTGACGACAGCGACCTTCTAGAATCGGGCAATGAGACCATTTATCGTGTATGATAGTGCACCTGACACGTGATAGCGACACTCCGCTCACGAGGTACTTCAGGACGTCTGTTTGCGGAAAAAAATCTAGTAGAAGATAGTCAAGAGAGCTCTCGTTCACGCGTGATTCATTCTATATGAAAAACGCGCAAAAGAAGAGTGTATATATACGTATATATATATATATATATATATATATATATATATATATATATATATATAAACGCGTTTCAAAGTTTTAGGGACAATAAAATACAAGTTTATTTATATGTATGTATATACGTATATATACATATACATGAATTTGTATTTTATTAGTACAGGAGTTTTGTTCGACCAAATTGGCAATTTTATTATTCAAAAGACGCTACGTTTCAACCGCAAAATTCGGTCCTTTTCAAGCGTGTATAACTCACAAATCTTAATTAGTTGGACATAGTTTCCAAAGTACGCCGAATCTAAAAAATATTAGAGTGTTATTTCGAGAAATAAAAAACAGTTTCACTACATTTCCGTTCTCCGTAATTATATCAGAGGGACGAGTCCCTGTCGTGCGATGGTGAAATTGCGACTTGTATTTTATTGTCCCTGAAACTTTGAAACGCATTTTCTCAGAAACTATTGACTCAGATTTAAAAAACTATAAGTAGGTATCATTGTAAAGAGAATTAAAAGATCTTGAAGTCATTTGCTACTTTTCACCCCTGTTGCCAATTAAGATTTTTGAGAGGGTTGTTATCCCGTCTAGGCGGTTAGCCCAAAGAAGTAGGTGAATTTATGACAAGAACCTGTTTCCCTCGCAAACAAAATCGACCTGTTTCTTTTTCGGAAAAATCACTTATAGATTCCAAAATAATCCCGGTGAACACTTTTCGTTAGAACACTCTGTATATATAACATTTAAAAACCACATCAACTTTTCTACATGAAATGCATGGGTGTTTTTCACTTTCTACCATAATTTTTTTGGTCAATTATTGCCACGAAAATTCGTCTTTTGGCAAAGAATGTTAAAAATATTCTCTCGATATAGTTTGCAGTTTATTGATATATTTCTCAGAGTTTATAATACATGTCAATTTATAAAACATTTGTAAAGATCGCAGATTGCACAATGGAAGTAATATCGGATGGACTAGCTTATTTCGCAGCCGATAGACGAAAGGAACTTTTTGTGTTGTTGCAGGAGCAATGAGAAGAGGAAGGAGAGATCCCGCGATGCAGCGCGCTGCAGACGCAGTAGGGAGACCGATATCTTCACCGAACTCGCGGCCGCGCTTCCGGTCGCGCCGGAACAGGCAGCGCTTTTAGATAAGGCCAGCGTAATGAGACTGGCAATTGCTTTCCTCAAAGTCCGGGCCATCGTGGATTCCAGTAAGTATCTATGAAAGTATCTGAATGTCCGGCTTTATCATAATATAGCAAAGATGTTTCCTTCTTTGGAGATACAAGACATCATCTATTCAACTAGAAATATGGAAATATACTTGTTGCAAATGTAAAGGTTATAACAGAACGCCTATACTAGGCGTTTTTTTTTAAATGTGCATTTTTTGAAAACTGTATCATACAAAAGTTGTAGGATTTCGAGGGAAACGAATAATGGTAAAATTAATTTTCGTAAAAATCGATTTTTTTAAGGTCACATATAGGTCATTGCCATTTTTTAAAATAGAACTATATGATTTTTTTTACACAATGATTCTTCTAATTGTTCTACATATAAAAGTATTAAGGTAGAGTTATTAAAATATTAATAATTTTACGATATTTTATACTTTATCCTGGCACATTTTGACATGAAATGTAAAATATCTAGTAAACTATTTATATTTTACACAATAATAAGGTGAATCAATTGATGTAAAGAAATTTCATAGTTGATTTGTACACTGAAAAAAAAATGTTATTAATTTGACTAAACTCGTTTAGTTGGTAGTGATTTGTTTAATGCAAATATTAATATATTTAAATCAAATATACGTGAGTAATATCAAGAAATTCTTGTCATTTAAAATAACAAAATCATTTTGTTAAATTATTTAATTCAACTAATCATAAACCTTATGAAGAGTAAAGTATTCTTTAGGTTCTTGTTCTGGTCTTAAAAATTCTATTCTGAGTTGTTCTAGTGGAGGATAGAATAGTTTTAAAACGGGAAGCCTGGAACAAGATTTTTAACTAATAAAATCAGAACATAATATATTCGATAAAGAGTAAAGTGCCCTTTAGGTTCTTGTTCTGGTTTTAAAAATTTTGTTCTGAGTTGTCCCAGTAGAGAACACGATAGTTTTAACGCGGGAAGCCTAGAACACGATTTTTAACCAAGAAATTCGAATTTTTCCGATAAAGAGTAAAGTACCCTTTAGGTTCTTGTTCTGGTCTTAAAAATTTTGTTTTGAGTTCTACGCGGTTATAAATATGTTCTAAATTGACAGTTTTGTAAGTCATTTTGTTTACGAATAAATGGCCAAAAACTGTTATTTCCAAAAAAATTAATCTTTTTTCAATATCTCTTAAAGTTTTTGACCAATCAAACTAATACTTTGAAACAATGTTTAGAACAGCCTGGAACAATCTTCGAAAGTTCGATTTTCGAAAAATGGGATGCCAGGTCAGAAAATCGTTTTTATTAATTTTCCGTAAACATTTTTATTTTAAAAATTTGATTTTTTGGAACAATTTAGAACAAGTCTAGAACAACCCGGAACAACTTTTTGAATTTAAAAATTTTTAAAATGGGATGCTAATTTCACACAGGTAACAATGTGTTTTTTTTACATTAGATTCATCTTATTATTCTGTACATAAAGTGTTAAGGTATAGTTACCAAGAAATGAATAGTTTACGAGATATTTTATATTTTATGTCAAAATGTGCCAGAATAAAGTATAAAATATTTTTAAAACTATTAATATTTTGATAACTCTACCTTAATACTTTTATATGTAGAATAATTAGAAGAATCGTATTATGTAAAAAAATCATATAATTATATATAAAAAAATGGCGATAACCTTTATGTGACCTTAAAAAAATCAATTTTTTGGAAAATATTTTTCCAAAAAATCACCTGATACGGGCGCTCTGTTACACTCTGTATAGACGCAGTCCTCCAAATATATTTATAAATGTGGGATGTTTAGGCGCATTATTCTCATAATTTTAGGCCGAGTTAGAATTAATGAAAGCATATCTATCTATCTTCTATCTATCTTCTCTATATATATAAAAATGAATGTATGTATGTATGTTTGTATGTTTGTATGTTTGTCCGCTATGCAAATCTACAGTTTTCAACCGAATCTTAAAGAATTATATATGAAATAGGGGTAGAATTTTCCAAGGAGAACTATAGAGTGTATAGTTTTTTATTACCAATCTTTTTGGGAACCAGTATTCGAAATTTTTCCAATTTTTCGGAAAATAATTGACCGAATCTTAAAGAATTGTACATAAAACAGGGGTAGAATTTTCCGGGGAGTGCTATAAACTGTATAGTTTTTGTTAACGACCTTTTTTGGAACCGATATCAGAAATTTTTTCAATTTCTCTGGAAATAATTGACCGAGTAGAAAAAGATTGGTTACGACATGTAAATTATATATGAAACAGGGGTAGAATTTCCCGGGGAGTGCTATAGAGTGTACCATAGAAAATTATACTATAGAGTGTATAATTTTTTATTACCGATCTTTTTGGAAACCGGTATCAGAAATTTTTCGAATTTTTCACTGACTCACTGACTCATCAACGCCCAGCCCAAACCCCTGAACCGAATTTTTATCAAACGTATATGAAATAGGGGTAGAATTTTCCGGGGAGTGCCACTATGTGTATAGTTTTTTGTTATCGATTTTCTGGAAACCGGTTTTTCTAATTTTTTCGGGAAATAATTCACTGAATCTCAAAGAATTATAGATCAAACAGGGGTAGAATTTTCCGGGGAGTGCTATAAAGTGTATAATTTTTCGTTACCGATCTTTTTGAAAGCCAGTATTTTTTTCAATTTTTTGGGAATTAATTGACCAAATCTCAAAGAATTGTATATGAAGTAGGGGTAGAATTTTGCGGGGAGCGTCATGATGAGAGAGAGGGAGAGGGAGAGAGGGAGAGAGGAGGGAGGGGAGAGAGAGAGAGAGAGAGAGAGAGAGAGAGAGAGAGAGAGAGAGAGAGAGAGAGAGAGAGAGAGAGAGAGAGAGACTATTTGCGTGTCTTATCACATATGTCCTCCGGGGCGAAGCCCGGGTAACCAGCTAGTATAATATATAAATACCGTCTTCTGTCTGTCTGTCTGTCTGTACACGAACTACTTATTCGTTAGTGGACCGATTTTTTACCAAAAGTATATGAAATAGGGGTAGAATTTCCCGAGGAGTGCCATAAAGTATATAGTTTTTCGTTACCGATTTTCTGGAAACCGGTTTTTCTAATTTTTCTAATTTTTCGGGAAATAATTGACCGAATCTCAAAGAATTATAGATCAAACAGCTGTAGAATTTTCCGGGGAGTGCTATAAAGTGTATAATTTTTCGTTACCAATTCTTTTGGAAACCGGTTCAGAAATTTTTCCAATTTTTCCTACTTTGTTAGTGGGCCGATTTTCTTCAAACCGGTGCCAAAATTTTTCTAATTTTCCGGGGCGTGCTATAAAGTATATAATTTTTCGTTACCAATTCTTTTGGAAACCGGTTCAGAAATTTTTCCAATTTTTCCTACTTTGTTAGTGGGCCGATTTTCTTCAAACCGGTGCCAAAATTTTTCTAATTTTCCGGGGCGTGCTATAAAGTATATAATTTTTCATTACCGATCTTTTTGGAAGCCGATACCAAAATTTTTCTAATTTTTTGGAAATTAATTGATCGAATCTTAAAGAATTATAGTGATCTGGATTGCCTGGATCGGTATTTTCTCTTGACGTTATTTGATGCGGTTGTAAATGACAACGCTTTTAAACAAGGAACACCTAAACAACAAGGAAACAAGGAAGAACTAAAGAATGTAACAATTAGAAAAATGGCAAGAATGTTATTTCTGGAGCCCCTCAATTTGATGTGGTAAATTGCAAACCCCATATATATATATTACCATACAACAATATTGCTATTATTACATTTAAAAATCGATATCTCAAAAACTATGCATCGTAGCGCATTGTAGTTTGCGGCATTCTTTTTCTCAGCAAAAGATCTATCAAATACACCTATAAAATTGAGGGGCCCCGGAAATAACATTATCCCCGGTAGAATTTTCCGGGGATTGCCATAAAGTGTATAATTTTTCGTTAGCGATTTTTTGGAAACCGGTTCCGAAAATTTTCCAATTTTTTGGGAAATAATTGACCAAATCTTAAAGAATTATATATGAAATAGAGATAGAAAAAACTAAAAATTTTAATAGAATTAGAAAAATTGCTAATAGTAAAAGTTCTCGATTTCTGTTTAAAAAAAATGTACGTGATTGCTACAATTTCTGCAAACTTTGAGATATCAAGCTAAATTTTTTTTATGGATAATTTTTATGGATAATATTTTGTTACCGATTTTTGGGAAACTGGTTTGGAAATTATTCGAGAAATAATAAGCATTAATTGACCGATTTTCTTGAAACCAATGACAAAATTTTTGTAATTTTTGGAAGATAAGTTTAATTTTTTATTAATGGATCGATTTTCTTGAAACCGGTGCCAAAATTGTTCTAATTTTTTGTGGATGATTCTGATGAAACGGGTATAAAAAGATTATTAATTTTATGGGGATGGCTACTATGGGATTAAAAATTGGGTTTTATGAAATTCTATTGGTGCTCTTAATTAATGGGTGAGTTTGGGGAGAGGAGAATAGATTTTGAGCCCGCGCTTTGCGCGGGCTCAAAATCTAGTTATTAAATAACAGCGTTAGAGCGGTTAAATTTGTAGAAAGCGTATTATACAAAGTAAAGTCACACGATTTTTATTATAAATCACTTTAAAATACATAAATAAAAATGGATACTTAACTTATTCGAATTATAGAATAGGAAAGATTTACCTTTATTTTATATTATTGATTATGTGTAGCTGTTATTGTTAAAATTCGAATTCCGTCAATACCCGATTTAACTAGTCAAAACTAGTTTTATCAAAAACTTTTCGTCAATACTGGTATTAACTGATCAATTCTAGTAATAACAATGGACTGTCAGTGAAAACTAGATCTGACTGAAAAATCGATTTGTTAAAATATGTTAACAGTTGTTACTAGGCAAGACTAGTTCTCATTGAGTTGGGCCAGTTAAATGTTGGTAATTATTCAGAAAAGGTTCTTTTCCGAATTTTGATATTTTTGGTATCAGTATTAAAAGGAAGTAATTTGCTGATATGTGTGTATTGACAGTACAGAGTATACATATAGGAGAAGAAGAGGCCTTGACCTTCAATGTCATTGACCTTTCCCGTTGCTCGTTGTTTATTAAAAAGTGATTAACAAAACAATTTGCTTACAAGACAAACGAAAGAATGTTGTGTGGGTGGACCAACTATTGCTGCTTTAACCTCTACAGGACCGACCCCTTTTTGGACGACCTTTTTAGTTTTAGTGCTAGAACATTTTTGTCCTTGTCAGTGAATTAAACTACGAAAAAGACGGCACTACTCCAGCGCCTAATATTAGGCTTCTGGTCCCGGAGAGGTTAAAGCGGGTGAAATAGTGTATGCATGGATGCAGTGAGTTCCGCCCCTCTGCGGGGGCTCTACCTCTAAAGAAACTAACCTAACTCAACACAATTGTTGTGTAGGTGGAAAAGTGTATGTGTGATCATACACGTGTGATCCACCCACACAACAATTGGGTTGGGTTAGGTCGGTTTTTTTAGGTGGAGCCCCCCGCAGGGGGGCAAACCCTACTGCATCCACGCATATACTTTTCCACCTGCTTTGTTAAAGCAGGAGTTTATTATTACTTTTACCTAAAGTTACTAGTTTTACCTAAAAACGTGTTTTAACGGTGAGTGTGCTTCGTTAAAATTGATTTTAACTCGTCAGAACGGGTATTAACTGAAAATTTTTTAGAGAATACCGGTATTGTCAAATACATTTGGTTATTTCATGTCGCCCAACCATCGTTGCGAACGGGCTCTCATTTGCCTTTGTTAGTTTATTTACATTTGGTTATTTCTAAAATTGACCAGTTAATACTAGTATTGACGAAAGGCCTTTGATAAAACTAGTTTTGACTTTTAAGCGGGCTACACACACACACACACACACACACACACACACACACACACACACACACACACCACACACACACACACAGAGAGAGAGAGAGAGAGAGATATATGTATCAAGAAACAGTATCGTGATACCGTTTCATGACACATGTCTCATCGTGTGTAGGAACGTCTCCGAAGGTTTCATAAGGCGATATAATAAGTATCGATACATGCCTCTTGTCTCTCGTGTTCTTGATGGGATACATAGAGACCGAAACAATGATACTGAGATATGTCTCAGCTGTTTGGAGTGTGTAGGGTAATCTCGCGACAGATTCCTTACAAAAATCATGCACTCAGTAGGTACTAGAAACAAGTGATACCTGCTACATATCGCAGTGTGTGTATAGTGTATAGTACACATGATCTGAGACATGTCTTATCTAGATAGTCAGTATCGCGATACTGTTTTTTGATACATATCTCTGGGCGTGTAGCCCGCTTAAACTAGTTAAATCGAATAATGACGACATTCGGGTTATAACAGTAACATAGCTATTTGTGTAATTTATGGTTTGATAAGCCAAGAGTTTTTCTGAGTGAATATTTTCAAAATTTTAATCCAGATTTTAATACTGTATTTTGCGACTTTAAATGATTTTGGGATTTAATCGACAGCGTCTCACTAAATTTTCGACTCTCTTAACCAAGTTCCAGTTTCGCTGGCCAAATCCGAGTCGTCCGCAAAGACCGATAAACTATTTCCAAAAGCTCTCAATGGCTTCATGTTAGTACTCTCCAGTGATGGCAATATGGTCTACCTGTCAGAGAACGTCAGAGATTATCTCGGAGTGTCACAAGTACGTCAAACAAACTTCTATAAACAATTATTATAATTATGAGAAATAAATTAAGCAATAATATATAAATGATACATAATGATTTAAATAATTCTTATATTTTTTTAACAACATTATCATGTGTTTTAGGTAATTATTGTAAAGTAATTTTTTTCAACACACGTAGCGAAATCGATTTTTGGTACACAGTCAAATTTATATAGAAAACTTAAATGTAAAACATATATTTATATAATTAATTAGAGAAAGTGCCATAAAATATTCAGTTAGTTTTGTTATTATAAATGCAAGAGATAATTACGAGTTTATGATTACGGTGATCATTTCGCTGCGTTTCTCGTTGGAATAAAACTAAACAGCAGATCTCTATGCTTTGCATAGATGGACATGATGGGACAAAGTGTATACGAATACAGTCATCCCTGTGACCATGATGAATTGCGCGAGTGCCTGTCTTCGAAGTCGACGGATACCGATGAGAAACGTGGCCGCAACTTCTTCCTGCGGCTCAAATGCACCCTCACCAACAAAGGCAGGAAGGTTAATCTGAAGAGTGCTTCTTACAAGGTATATTAAAATGTGGAAATCCCTTTATCCATTCTAATAATTGCAGTATGCGTGGCACAAAACGTTGAATAAATATAAATTTGAAAGAGAGAAAGGGAGGATAGAGAAAGGGAGAGAGAGAAATTATAACAATAAAAAATAAATAATTCTATTCTTAATATTTTTTATAAATGTGAAATCAAGAAACATGATAGTGTACGCGCGAAGTGTACGCGTAGCAAGGCGTAAATCGTATATACCTGAGCCGACGAGTTGATCTAAATATATCATACGCATGCAAAAAAATAAAATCAATGCTCATCCAATAGCAGAGTTTGCGAAATAATAAAATCTTTGCAATATTTCATTTATATACTTTTCACAATATGCTCTTCCAAAGAATCTCTTCCAATAAAACTTTCTCAACCAATTTAGTGAATAATATACCCGTGATTGGAAATGCTCGGCAGGTGATTCATTGCACTGGCAGACTGACAAACATTCGCGACTCAAACTCGAATTCCATGGAAGTTGATAGTGAAGAACGACAAAAAGAGGATGAGGACGCGGTACAAGACACGGGTATTTCTCTGGTGCTCGTGGGTAGCCCTATACCCCATCCCAGTAACATCGAGATACCTTTGGGACGCTATACCTTTTTGTCGAAGCACAGTCTCAGTATGAAGTTCACCTATGCCGACGAGAAGTAAGTGATTGAACCGCTTTTTCATTATTCTCTCGTTTTTACATTTGAAATTCTGATGTGAAAACCTTGCTGAATTGTTTTCATATAAAAACCCGCAAAATAATTAGATTCCATTTACTGCGCATTATTTTACATTAATACAGTTTAAATCGTTGTTCTCTTGCACAATCGTCGTTGACTTGCATAATTAGCGAAATGATTGAATACCTTATCATTCTTATCATTATTCGATAAGTTGTGCCATACTTTATCGTACGCGAGATTTAAATCTGATTTCCTTGCAACGCGTTGTTTTTATTAATACACGTAGTATTTTCAAAATAACTGAAATGCATTATTGAATATTATTTTGCGTTATATTATTGGAAATATTTCTTGTCTCGTCTTAGATTGGCCGAATACTTTGGCTGGAACAGCGAGGAACTGATGGGTCAATCAGTCTTCGATTTTTATCACATACTCGACAATCTGCGGCTAAATAAGTGCTTCAAATGCTGTAAGTATTCTTTTTTTCTAATCAGTTTTACATTTATTTAGTAAAACTTAAAAATTGGAATACTTAATAAAATTTCTTAAAAATTACATGAACATCCAGCGTATCTTTGATGCTTAAAGATCATGTCGTTTCTTTATGTGTATATGAAACTCGATAAAATTTCTATGAAATTTTTTAGGATCGTTTTTCATATTGATTGTGAAAATTAATTAATCCTAAATTCTCCGTGTAAATTTTTATTTTCTCAACATAGTACATTTCTTCAGGATATTCAGGATAATACCTTATTATATATCGCCTGACTTTGACATCCAGCCGGAGCGGCCCCTAAAATTCCTAAGAGAGTTATTTTCGTATCGTAAGAATTTTATTATGCGCGAGTTATATATGTATACCGAAGCATAAAACTAGATAATTGTTAAATGGCAATTCATGTAAAGGTTGCTATCGTCGCATTGCTATTTTCTCTGACGATCGTTTTCAAGATATTACGCTGTACGCGAGTAACACGGATGCGAAACGCGATAGCCATCAAAATGAACGAAGTATAAAAGCGTGCATCAGAGAGGTAAAAGAGACTGGCAGCTCGGGGTGGGAGAGGACGAGAAGCGGCTTACAGAGTGGGTCGATCTGGGTGAATGACACGGCCGGGAGGGAAAAAGGTTTCAAGGACGATCGTGTCTCTTATCGGCGGCGCTACCCGCCGAAGACCTTTTTTTATAGCTTCCAGGGACCTCAGACTAACGCGCGGCTAACGTTATCGGTTACCAGTTATGCAATTGCTGCGTCTTCCATTGGTATTTACGAGCGCAAACGTGACAGACTTTATCGTGCCGATTTTGGTAATTGACTCATAAAATCGCAGGTAGATAATGAAAAATGAGACGCGATGACAAAGTGCGAAATCGTAAAAACGTCGAAAGATATTTATTACCGTTCGACTGGTGTTTTACATTGAGCCGGGAGAGTTATCCTCAATGGATGTATCGAACACGTCACGATTGGGTTACACATCCTAAAAATAGCAGCGTTGTAATAAATATATATCCGATATATGAAACAGGAATCTCTTTTATGTAATACTTTATCTGACACTTGGTAGCCAAGATATGCAAATATTAAGTCACATTATACATGACAAATTAATGTTAAATAATAAAAATATTGAAATTAAAAATTAACGAATTCATTATCGAAAGATTTATATATCAGAAATGTAAAAGTTTTTTTGATGTATAAATGTTGATACACACAGTGGAAGTGCTTATACGCTCGTCTTATCGAGTACTCGCGAGAAATCTGTCGGTTACTCGTTACTGGTAGATGTACGATCGCAAGAGACGATCTAGCTAGTCGATTTAGGAGCTTCGCGTGTTCGAGCAATCCGCAACGTCATGTGTGTGTGGATCCTCTTTTTAACGCCAACCAACTTCGGCTTTTCGGCCGAATCAGCTCTGTACTAATCCCACCCTAGTCGCGTTTTATGGGAACGTAGGGAGATACATTTCTACGAACGAGATAATACGCTTCTCGAAGAGCTAGCCCGGAGCGCCTGAATTTGCGACGTAATCTTACGACGGAACCCGAAACCGCAATAAAATATATTTGATATCCTCTATTTCCGTGTTCATCAATTTCGCCAGATTGCGAGATATACAGTGTAACTATCTCGATTAAATTTTGATAATTTTCTTAGATTTTATTTATATAATCGACTATTTTAATTTTATTTTTCTTAATAATCTTATTTGTTGATAATCAATTTTATTTTTATTTTTATTTATCGAGTCAGTATTTGTTAACTAGATTATATCGATGAAAATATATTACGAAAATTATTTCGTCAGAAAATTCTGATCTTTTTCTTTGTACCAAAGTTCTAAGTTTTGTTGAAGCAGCAAACATTTACACTTAGAATGTTCTTATTCCTTTCGATACATTGTCAATTCGTTAATTTGTGCATCCCATGCCGATCGATAGGATGAAGTTTGCAATCCCATGCCATACCTTTCGTCAGCCGAAACGCGCGCGCGACGCGGTGGCGCTATAAAGCCGCGCGGATGCGCTCGCGTGTCCTGAGTCTAAGGACGATCGTTCTCTCATCAACATCGTTGTACTGTTTCAGTGTTCAGCAAGGGCCAGTGCGAGACCGAGGCGTATAGATTTCTCAGCAAGCAAGGTGGCTATGCCTGGGTCGTTACCCAGGCCACTCTGATTCACTGCTCTAAACAGCAGAAGCCGATCTCCGTCGTTTGCGTCAATTACATCCTAAGGTAGGATCCGCTAGTATTCTTTCTGTTCGGTGCTGGTTCTTTTTTCTTTGTACTATCAAGCTGGAGTACCTTCGACCTCGCTTGTATGTTTTTGCATGAGTATGGTCATATTTAGTTTATCGTTTGACAAAATTATACATTAGAGAAATTTGATTAAGTTGTATCTTGATCTGAATTCCTGATAAATATTGCTTTAAGATCGGTCCAGGCTTGACGATTCATTTTAAAAGCTATCTAAAAAGTTTAGCGATGAAACATTGAAACTTTTTGATCTTTAGTCTCAGCTTTTGTGACTCGCAAAGATTCGTTTATTAGACTTTTAATTGCCGTTAAATCTATAATGTACTTTAAGTAATTTATGCGATCTGAATTTAATTCTAGTCAAAGTATCAAAGTTCAGTGTAGTTGAAAGTAAATTTTAATTACGTCAGACTGCGTCTTTTTCAGTCATCAGCTGTCTTTTCTTAGGAATAATTTAGAAATTACGATGAAATGAGATCCGATCATTTGTTTGCATTTCTAGCGTTTTGCATCGACTTCCTGAATACATGACGCTGCAAGATTGCGTCATATGTAATAACAATTTTGCAAGGTTCGTGGTTTTCGATCAGACGTCCACATTCATTAATTCTGCATTGCGTGAGAAATTAAATTTCCATTATATTTATCGTGTCCTTCATTGCCCGCAATGCCCGCTTTGTTAACTGGATTTCTTTACGTAATTATCGAATTGCGCGAGAATTCGCAAAAGTATCGATTAAAATTATGATTTATCGACATGTCAGCTTAATATTTTAAAAGAAAACAAGTATTAACTTTCCTTTCTCCTTTGATGTATTTTTTTACGGTAAATATTTTTTTTATTAACCCTTTGTAACTCATGTTATCAAAAATAAAAAATATGACAACTATTTTAAATTGATTTACAACAGATAAATTCATGATTTAGAATGTTAATGGAAACTTTGCCGGTTTGTAACAGTAATGTTACCAGGAGTTACAAAGGGTTAATGCATACGACGGTGAGCGAGACAGTCTGCACGTTAATATCGAAACTCGTCGATTTTGCGTTTGCTCGATTAGTCGCATACGCAAATTATTTTCTACTACAACTACGGACACCGCAGAATCGTGTAGTCACGCGAGGTAAGTGCTTCCTCGATTTTTTTCCGGCGTAGGTTTAACCCTCGATTGGTCGCATAAATCACAAACGATCTTAATCGTTCTTAGTTACGATTCATTACTGAAATGATACAGAGACATATTATTTGCTTAATTATGGTCTTAATAATAATGATTGATTAATTGATCAAACATGTAACAAATATGTTACATATGTAAAAATGTAACATCGTTTTTTATAAGAATATTATTTAAATATCAAACTTTTTTTTAAACACATCTTTTTGATACGAAAGGAATATTCTTATCTTTGTGTTATTTCAGATTGTGTAAAAGTTCTTCTGAATAATCTTACAAGGTAGATAGAAAAAAACACATATTAAGATATCTCTTGATTAGGAAAATTAGTTCCTTTCAGACGATTCTAAAAGTTGTTTCTCCAAAAACTTTTTAGTTCCGATCTCTTTTCATTTTTATGGAGTTTCAATTTTCTATTAATTATCTTTCACGTATATATATTGTTTTGGATGTCATACCATTCAAGGGTTAATCTCGCTTCTTACAGCACAAGAAGGTAGCCGGAGATCTCTGCTTTTGTGTCTTTCTCCTTCCTATCGCCGGCTCTCTTCTCGCGTTTCAGCGCTTTTCGCATGTCTGTCGAAGGTACTCTGAGTAAACACGACTTCCATTTGGGAAAAAGGTGAACAGCAACAATTTTATTCAGCGAACGTTTTGTGGTAAAAATCACAAGAAACATTAAACCGCCGAAAGCACAACTCTCGCTATCGCGGAACAGATGAAACGAATCTCACCCCCCGCAGCGCGAACGTTATTCCCCTTCCGGTCCCCGTAACATACGCCGGATTTCTCGGGATAACCGACCCCTCCCGAAGAGACGAAAACGAGAGGAGAGTCTCGTGGAATAAAACAACCCCTTTTCCTTTCCCCTCTGTTTTGGGGCGGTGGCCGTTCTCTCCGGCGGCTAAAAGGTGGCTGGCAGATCCCGACATTATCCCCGATCCATCCCCCTTAGGTTCTTGCTATTTTCTCGAATGTTTTACCCCATCCCTGCGTCACCGTTTCTATCCCCTCTTCTTGTTTCACGTCTTTTTCGCACTCTCAATTTCGTCGGAGAGTGTGCGCATCTCCAGTCGGCTTCTGTCACCAGAAGCGGAAAAGTTCGCGGACTTTGTAGGTGTCAGTCATGTACGTATGTCATAATGTATATAGTGTGCCTTATTATATATACAGAGCTATGTGAAATTGTGTAATTGTAATTTTTATCGCAATTGGGAATAACCTGCGTAATTAACATAAGTCTGTTTTGTATGAACAATACTGAAAAATTATTATTAATATCTTTTTCGAAATTTTACGATTATTTAATAATTTTTGTATGTAAAAATTTGAGATAGTGACATACGTTTAATTTGGTGCCAATTAATTAATATATCGAGAAATTTCAGATTTACGTTATTTTTCAATTGACCTGCGAACATTTTTCTAAAAATCGACTCTACAAGGAAGTTGAAACAATTGCTTTGGCTAATTATATTAGGTATGTAAAACCAGCATCATCCAGATTCTTAACCCTAGAACATTACACTGTGTTTAGCACATCTATCTACTGTAGCCTTCGTCTACTAAATAGCAGATGAGGCTGCGCAGCATGGGGAATCGTAGAGAGAGAGCAAAAGTACATTTATTTTATTACTTCGATTCCTTAACTTTCATTATATTGTAGAAACAACGGGCATTTTTAAAACAATCATGGGAGTGCTACACTCATCTGCTACACCTGACTTAGCTTAACATTAGTTTTTTATATTTACTAGAACAATACAAGCGCGCCATTTAACTTTTTTACAATATCTCTCTCTCATTATACAAAACAACATTTACAACGCTATTTAATATTGCTGTTTAATAATAGCACATTAAGAAAAATTTAACGGTATGTAGCAACAATATATTTATATCGCCGAGTATTAGTCTAACAATATTCTGTACAACATGTCTTATCTATTATATACATATTCTATTATTCGTTTAATTCTTATTTAATCGTCCATTGCCCTCATATGAGGCAAACGCTTATATCAGAGCAAAGTCCACTAAACTTGAGATTAGTTTTTTTTATTATGACTGATTAAATTTCAATCCAAACTCAATCCCAATCAGTAGTGTAATATGGGTTTAAGACTGTGTTGATCTGAAAAAACAAACCGCCTCACTACATAATACAATGGATCTGTTTTCTATTGCTGAACTAACTGCACTAGTTCAGAGTTTATCTTTTTTACTCCACATTGGAAAAAATGATACACGTACAGGCATATGGCACGATGCTCATACGAGAGTACCAACGTTTATTTGTCGAACGAGGGCAATATTTGGGGGGTTAATATTCAGTTCTCAACTACCACATTAAGTGGCTACGTGCATATTTATCTGTTTTCTTTTGTCGTGTAATCGTCTCTGGTCTGTGTACATTCTAGGGAAGTTCGCGATGCCTCGTCCATGCTACTATTATTGCTGCTAATTGATCCGCCGCACAGATCGATAATTAACGTCCGTCCATTCGAGCACTTCTCGAGTTTGTTTGCTCTGTCCGAACGTACGTTCCCCTTCAAGTTCGCACCTCGTCGAGGCAGAAAGGCCGACGCGACGCTTGCGCGTCGCGATACACGACGTCGTCGTTGCCGCTCCTCTCGCGGAGGAGGGTCCGGGTCCCGTCGATACCCGCGTGCGCGTTTAGCCGCGATTGCCCGTCGCATACGTCGTCGACCCGCGACAGTCGAACGAAAGCGAGAGCGGTCGGCGAAAGTGGTGTGTCGCGCAAGCTCAGTCGCGATCGTGACCCGGTGGGTGAGACTGAGGATCCGCGTACTGTCGATAGTAGTTGTCGCAAGTAAGAATAAACATTATTCTGAAAATTATAGGAGAAGAAATAATGATAAATATAATATAACAAAATAACAATTTATTTCGATCAAACTGGCGATTTGTTCAATAGTAATGCTCACATACACGATACACGACGTTTCGACCATTGTTTTTGATCCTTATCAAATATAATCTAAGCAGGGTTGGGCAGATACTTCGGAACAAAGTATTTAAATACAAGATACAAGATATTTTTTGACATATATTTAAATACTAATTGTATTTAAATACATTTATAAATACTTTAAATACAATTATTCTTTAAATTTGCGTTTATTTTTTATATAATAGATAGTAGATGATCTTATTGTGATTACTTTAATAAGTATATAGCCTGAAAGTAGTATTGTATTAAAACGGAATCAGAAGTAAGTTGAAAGATAGAACTTGAATACCACTTTGAAAGATAAATTTATTTGTTTTAACTCATAAACTTTATAAAATAAAAATAATTACAAAATAATAGACAGCATATATTATATAGTGATTAAGTGATTTAGTGATATAGTATACAGTACACATATATATTGTATTTATTTATTATTATTTTGGTAATTCTTATTGCCTTTCAAAAAGAACAATGTTTCAAACATTTTATCAAATGGAAGGCCGTCGTGTAAGCGAATGTATTAATCTGGCAAAGGAAAACAGTCTCTCTACAGGAGCAGAAGAACACAGACTAGTATTATTAATTAATTTCATAAACGTCTTTTTCATATGTACTTGTAATGAGAACTGCTTCAGCGACAAGTGTATGTGTACAAGGTCGATACATAGACGGCGTTGAAGGTACAGCGACGATAAAGGACAAAATATGTAATTAGTAATTACATAAATACATTTAAATACAAGATACATTTAGATTAAATAATTAATTACAAAATTCAAAATTATTTGTGTGCGAAGACAGAATTAAGATTTAGGTGTTCTGAAGCGAGCGCAGGAAGGGATCGTGCGCGATTCTTTTTTCTAATTGTAAGAGGAATATGTACGCACACCTAAGAAACGTGATATTATCTTCCGCTTCACGCGCGTGTCTGACCGGTTTTCCTGTAAGGATCCTCGCGAAGATCCTCGCTTTTGAAAGCTGCTACGCGTGAAACCGCGACCTCTCGCTCGATGTGCGGCATCGCGTTGCACTGCGTTGCATAGCTTGTTCGAGCGTTACACAATTATACAATCAGTATGTCTATTCTTACACCGATAGCTCGGGGATACTGAGTAAAAAAGACCAATGAGATACTGTCATTCGGAAGCAGAGGAGAGGGAAAACTGTTATTCTACGAGTTATAAGATGATGTTGAGTGTTCTTGTTGCAAAATATTGACGTTACCGGAAGAATTATATCCGTTATAACAAGTAAAAATAATACATATTACTGCATATTTTTGTATGCGTGTATGTAACACATGTGTTGATAAACAAAAACCTTTTATCTGCTAATAGGATTGAAAAAACGCATTAAGCTCAAACGTGCTTCGTACCAATTTTCCCGGTACATTTTTTCTGCAATAGATACTGACGATACTGTAAAAAATTAAAACGCAGAAGTATGTGCATAGATAAGGGGCATTACTTCGTTAACAGTAGAAACAGACACACTTTGCGACCTATAAGATATAGGCAAAGAGATTGTTGCCGCTAAAAAAAAAATTTCAATTTGTTGTCTTGTCGTTTTGTTATTGTTTTTACTGCAGACTTCCACAAAACCAGATATTTAATCTTTTACCTTTTCGTTTCCTTTCATCCAGTTTCTGCTTAGAAATATTAAAGTTTTCTTAGATGTTACTGTTGAGCGAAAACTTTTTCCGACAAAAATTTTTGTATGTTTCCTATTAAATTATTTAATCCAGCTGTTCCTCTGTTTATTAAACTCTCTTGTGCGTGAAAGATGTATTCTTCCTCGATTTGATGTCAATTTGAAGACAAAAGTTTGAAAGTAGTAATCTCCCAGACAGCATGTTGTTCAAAATCGAGATATAAGATGTCTTTTAGACGTCATATCATAAGACGTCTTAAGAGTGTCTTAAAGATGTTTTAAAAATGTCTTTAAACCGTCTTACGTTCCAATTTTGGACATGCGTGCTGTCTGGGCTGTTAATAAACGCTTGCGTTGGCAAATCACACATAAATTAAAAATTTAGTGATTTAGAAGAGAAGAAAGAGAGATACAAATCTTGCACGTAGATGAGATCTGTACAGGATGCATCAGACAATCGTTCTAAAAACCGCGCGCGAAAAGTGCATTTGTGTCGTAGCGGAGGTTTGACGTCGACCACGTGCTACGGCGTCTCAAAATAATACCTCGCGTCCTCAACCAGCCGCCATCGCCGTCGTAGTCGCAACAACGGTTTTGATCTCGACCCGGTTACGCGGAACGACCTCGCGTAGCTGATTGACGGCTCGTTTCGCGTTTCGTTTCGCAGCCCGAGTCAAGAACCGCTCAGCTGGAAACGGTTTTTATTTAACCTGGTGGAGACGCAACTCGGTCGATCACAAGAGCGACTGCTTGAAACGTACGGCACGCATAAGTTCTCCTTCACTTCTCATCACTCGAGCTATTTATACGCAATATAAATTTGTAGCAGTAAAACTGCGATTAATATTTAAAAAAAATTCCAATTATTTTAACAAAAGAAATATCCAACGACATGCGCTATCGTTATGTGGAATATCGTTAATAATTATGTTATTAATTTAGCATGATGAATATTAGTTCTTCTGGGGGAATAATAGCCATGTGATTTATTGCCAAGCTTATTAAGCCAGATTATTTTAGACCTGGCGCATTTATCAGCGCTCCAATGAGGGATCTGATATTTTTTTCATCTTGCATTGATCGTGCATCGAGCGTACATCGAATACAGAGACTCGGGACCTTGAGAGCTTAACCAGATTGATTGCATAAGGGATCGCTTTCAGCAACAGTAGACAGGAGTGGGAAGGGAAAGGGGAGAGAGAAAAACTGCGGTCACAGATCGATTTGAATTGTACGGCCTCGATCGATACCTGTCGCGTATGTTCGTCGCTGTCATACTGCCCCGTGTTCAGCAGTCAAAGAATCGAAGAAGAATTGAATGATTTATAAATCCCAAGATGGTCGAAAGATAGTCGAAAGATGAAAGATCCGAGTGTTTAGCAAAAGAAGAAAAGGAAGGAACGCAATCTGGTGGTTCCTTAATTTAAGTTTCGCAAGATCCACGAGTTTTGACAATCGAGCAATTCGAATGTCCGACTTAAATCTAGAAAAAATGCGATTAAAAGGAGAAAATCTCAGATGAGAATCGCAATTGCCATCGCGATCGGCAGCGAGCGCGTGTTCAATTTGGGCTAGTTCAATGTCCTCGTTAATTTCGTCGAAGCCTGCGGTGCCGTATTATTTTTAAATTTGTTCGCTGACATAAAGGTTTTTTTCATCGGCTCCCCGAGAAGAAGTTATTGCCGAAATATATGGTCGAGGTGTGTAAATAAAGTAGGCGGTATGTAATGGAAGAGAGGAACGACGAAGATCTCAGCCTGGTCGCTCTACTTAAAATTGTAACAATGTCACAATTTATGTTTATCTATGTTTAGAGATAAAACAGTATACTTACGCTTACAATTTCATAAAGCATACACGTGTGCAAATATTTGCTAGTTATCGAGATCACATTTAAAATTCCTTTATATCACACGTGCGTGGAAAGTGGCCCATTCCGCGCGCGCCATCTGTACGACAAATAGCCAATTCTCCACGCGAGAAATTCCCCACTCGAACCCGTGCGGGAATGAGATATTCCCGCACTGCGTGCGGGAATATCTCATTCCCGCACGGCCTCGAGTGAGAAATCTCTCGCGCGTGCGAAATCGGCCATCCGTCGCACAGATGGCGCGTGCACAATAGGCCACTTTCCACGCACTTTGTAATATAAAATAGGGTGTGTAACACGTGCGGGTTGAGAATTGGACACTCGTGCGGGTGAACGCACTCGCCTTCGGCTCGTGCGTCCACTCCGCACTCGTGTCCAATTCTCAACTTCCCGCACTTGTTACACAAATAACTATTGTACACCGCGTGACATTAACATCTCGAATTTACCGGTGAATAGGAAGTTGTAGGTACTTCTCGTAACGTTTTGTTACTCGGCTGATTGTTTACATACGCAAAGTCGCGATCGCAACCGATCTGAACGTTTACGGACCCCCCGAGAAATATCCCGGAATTCTGTAAGAAAGAAGAATGAAATAAATGGTTTTTTTAAATAAAAGCCATTTGAACGAGAAGCTCCTTTCTTGCTGAATTCTGAAATTGGTCATTCTTCGATTCGTTCCTCGATCAGTTTGCAAGTCTGTGTATTCAACAAAAATAGTAGTATATCCATTTTTTTAGTCATATGAGCGAACTGAAAGCAAAATGTTGAAAATAAAATTTTTAGAATCCAGGTGGATAATGAAATATTTCTCTTGGGTCAATCTAAAATGCATATTCAATGTGTTGAGACGTAATATACCTATCAATCATAATCAAATTTTATTATCTCGCTATAACTTATTTTCACGCGTACCATTTACTGCTTGATCGAATGTATGTACATATATGTGCAGGATGTACCCCGTGAATTATTCGATATGTATCGAACCGATTAGCCTAACGCGCGTAACGCAACCATAGAGATCCGTGGCAGATAATGCGCGGCGCATAAGTGAAATTTGCACGGCCTGGCGTGACTTCGCGAGCCAGGCGCGTGAAGTCGCGATTTGCAAATCGAATACCTGAATGACGAGAAAGAGAAAGAAAGAGGGAGCGAAACAGAGAACGAGGCGCGACGATGCGCGACTGCAATCGCGCGACGACGTAACTTGGCCAGTGCCTTGCAGACCGCCGCAGCGGCCTAAACGCTGCGTAACCACCGCGACAAGAGCCCAAGCGGCACGTTCCTCGCTTTCCGTTCGCGATCCGCGGCGCGAATTCGAGAGTCTGGACTTTCAGAGGGTTTCGAAATGTCCTGAAATTCGAGAGGAATCCTGAGGATTAAATGTTCAAAGAGTTCGTAAAAAAAAATATATATATATATACGTATTCCGTGGGTCGCGGATATTTGAAGATCCGCAGGTCCGGAGGATCAAATGTCCAAAGATCTCGAGTCTCGAGATTCAGAAGATTGAATATCTAATGATTTGAAGATTCAGGTGGAATGAAACTTCCGGGTGGAATGAACTACCCAAAATCTGAAGATGTTTGATCAGAAATTAGGTATTTAAAGTTCTAAAGAGAGAAAAAATGTATGAATATTAGAAGATTCAAGAATCGAGAGATTGTTTACATTCAAAGATCCAAAGTTCTATGTGATTTAATGTTTAAAGATCAAAGATCGAAATATCTTCAAGGAATCTCTCTAGTAAAAAATCAAACGTGAGTGATGGAAAGTCGACGATCGTATAAAGTTGAATCTACACATTTCTGACACTTCGATTCATTCGGTATCTCTAATTTCTATCTAATTTATGTAAGACTTAAGAATCGGTCGATCGCGAAAGATATTCGGACCAAGGTCCAAGTATTTGCATGTGGAATAACGGATGTCGAGGCCTGATCGTTCGGGCCGATTGACTTAGAGAGCCGATAACGCGCGTTACGTCGTCGATTTAATAACGGAGTCGAACCTCGGAGATGCGCGCGGAGATTTTTGGCTGGATTCCATTGCGCGTTCACGCATCCGCTGGCAGCGCATCTGCGAATTCCGCGTACAGGGACTCGATTGCACAATCACGCAATTCGCGGTGATACTCATGCATACACCTCGATGCATCTCTTTCCTCCAGTTCTTTCGCCACTTTCATCTTTCACATCCGCTGGGTCCACAGATACGCCGCGGTCGCTCGTTCTCTCGCAAACCCGCTCGCGGTTATTTACCTCTTTCTACCGCCGGGATTAGATTCAACGGCTAATAATAACGAGTGAATTATTGGCGGCGATTTCGCGACAGAATAAACCCGACTGTTCGTGTATAATAAAGATTGCGTGATGTTTGACGTTTTACGACAAGTTGGACGGGACGAGTCAATAATAATAAATTCTAAATTTTAAAAGCGTGATGTTCGATTTTTTCTCACATAGCGCAAAGTCGTTTTTTTTTCGCAATCTTAGAAAAAAAGAAGATATTAGAAGAAACAGTACACGGAGAGAATTTTTTGTTATATTTTATCCTTAAATTCACTGCAAACTTGGGACAACTTGGTAACCAAGGAATATTTAAAATATACAAAAGACATTTTACAAACAACGTGATAAAAATTACCATGCAGATTGGTAAATTTTGAAAAATTATTGAAATTTCCTAGATATATTTTAGTCAAATTAATCAAATATATTTTATATTTTAATGAAATAGATATTAATATTTCTTATTATGGTGGATATTAATCAGAATAGCTCACATAAAATTCTTTGTGGTACATGTTGTCCCACAACTACCATGGTTTCAGGGTAAATTTTAAGAAAAAATTCTCTCCGTGTAAAGTAACAGTAATAAATTTTACGTTAAATAATATTGCAATCCTCTTCTTCGAAATGAGAAGAATATGAATCTTATTGTTATATTTGCATTGTTCCGTGACATTATTTATTTATGCAGACTACTACTAGGAGGCCCGAAGAAAGAATCGCGAGTGTGCTGCGAAAATATAATGTAAAATTGTGTCGCGGAGAACTGTCTATATGCAATAAACGTTCAAAGTTGATTATGAGGGAGTGCCCGATAAGAGTCGAGTGGTCTCTTTTTAAGAGAAAGAAAGAAAGCGTTCGTAGTGAACGCGCGGTGTAATAGAAATATAGGACGTCAACGAAAAGAAGGTACCGCCGATAATAAATAAATCCTTCCTCGCGGATGACGCATGACGTTTATGTGCGCGAGATCGGACGGTGGTCTGTCCGTCGATCAATCTCCGACGAAGGTGCGCGCCTGTTATCGCAGCCCAATCATTACGTAACGCCTGGCAGCGACGGTGATAGGCATCCGCGAAAGAAAGAGCATCGGCAGTTGTACTCGTCGAGGCCGGTTGGTCGTTTCGGAACACCCGATGCACGGCGACATTTCGGAATAACTCTAAAGATAAATCGCGCGATTCTCGATTGTGTAGGCCTTCCTGTACGGAGAGTGCGGTATACTCTGGCGCTTTATGTCATTTTGATGAAAATGATAGGCGGGATCTTCCCTCGACGGAAATCGCACTTGTTGGGGACGATTTGTTGAGCGATAAGATCGCGTGTATTTATTTAAGAAGAACAGTTCGTTTTTTAGCGTTATTGGCACGATGTTTTTCTCTCATCCGCGATCTGGCTGTCTGCGACAAGTTCGTGTCTGGGAGTACCGCGCGATCGCGGCTTGACGCGCGTGCTAATTCTCGCGCTGGCAATGGTACGCGTCCAAGAATTAAAAGTGCATCTGGCTGTATGCACGGGGGTTATGCACACCGCGAACTGGACCGTAAACAACGGCCGTAAACATGCCGCGGATGGGCGAGACCCTGGCCTCGCCTTGTCGTCTATAAGCGCTAAACGTGGCCCGCCTCGAGCTTCATGAGGACTTTATTTACATTGCGCGACCGACTTAGTTTACAACTCTGTGAGTGGCTAAGGGCTCGAATATCTGCTACTGATTTCATGCTCACACGCATAAATTATTCAACGAGCATAAATTGGAATGCTTATTAAGGACCGACGCAAATTAAAATTTATTTCCGCATATAGTGCACTTAATTCTAACATATAGGTATGGTAACTTGCATCTTAATTTTATATTTACGAGTTAGTTTTATAATTAACCACATCACTCTATTTTTATAATTTATTAGAACAACAGTATATAGAGAACGTACAATTACATCATTTTTTAACATAGTTCTCTTGCTTTTCAATGCACTTGTTTCAGCGTTTCAAGGGTATATGCTTGCGTATACCCTTGGAAAAAATGTTTTTGGTTTGTTTCTCAGCCATGCACCGCTTCTTGCACATGTTGGCCTGTAGCAAATCGACGACCTCTTAAGGCATCTTTAGTGGACCAGATGGCAAAATCTGAGGGAGCGAGATCTGGACTATATGCAGGATGCTCCAATACCTCGAAACCCAGTGGCACAAACCAACATGTGCAAGAAAGAAGCGGTGCTGGCTGAGGGACAAACCAAAAACATTTTTTTCCGTATATGCAAGTTTATGAAACGCTGGAACAAGTGCATTGAAAAGCAAAGGGACTGTGTTGAAAAATGGTAAATGGCTTCGTTCTCTATCGTTGGTCTAATAAATTATAGAAATAGAGTGCGGATAATTATTGACTCACCCTCGTAATATGAGAAAAATTTACGTTTGATGATAAACTAACCCAGGCAGCCTTACGTCCAAAATCGAAACATAAAACGTCTTTTAGATATCTTATCATGAGAAATCTTAAGGATGTCTTAAAGATGTCTTTAAGACGTCTTATGTACCGATTTTAAACATGCGTGCTGTCTGGGTAAGTTTTTTGTCTCAATCGATGAAACCATCGTGAATTTGAAAGTAAGGGAGGAAGAAATAAGAGAAACTCGGGGGAAGCTTGAGAAACAAGACAAAAAAGGTTTCATACATTTTTCTTGAATTTATCGATAACCAGACGTGTGATCGAGATGCAAGATTGTCGCGCCGAAGGGACTAATTAGTTATAACGGTTATAACATAATAATTATGTAATATTCTAAAATAAAATATTATCAATTTAGTCGAGTCTAGATCGATTTTTGCCGTGGTGAGACAATCGCGGGTGACATCGCGGTGCGCGCCATCGACCTCGAGAACCGCGGCCAACCTATTCGCTGCACTCGCGTGATTGTCCCGACGAACTCACAACAAACCGCTCGAGTTTCGCGCACGCCTGACCGCTGGAGATCGGGTTGAGTTAGGTGCGGGTTAAATATGCGGTCGAGAATCGGGGAAGGATTAAAAATAGAGTGACGGCCGGTTTGCGCAAGCGAGCACGTGGGACCGTTGGGACCTCTTCTGTCTATTCTGTTACCCCTCTCGCTTTATCCTGCGCAGCTTCCCTTATCTCTGACTCTCTCGACTCGATTTCTCGTCGATTATCTTAACGACAATGACTATCTTTCGCGAACAGCTTCATCTTCCACGCGTGCCGCAAAGAAGCCACTTTAATCTGTCGTCTGCTCTTTCTCTTTTTGTTTGGAAGAAAGTCCTCATAGAAATTTGCTAATTTTATTTGTGTGCTCGTTGAATTCGATTATAACCCGACTACTTATATTTTAGAACCTGTTATACATTTATTGGCGTGCTACGTTACTGTGAACATTGTGACCTCGGAGGGCTCGCTCTGGGACCGCAATAAAGTTGTTTATCGTATGTGAGGAAAAAGGAAAATCTTTTATCAGAACAGAAGACATAAATTCGTAAATAATGCAAAACACGGGATCCTTTTAGTCTCTGTGACATAAAAACGGTTTTTAGTGCACATATCTGATAGGTACTTGAAAAATTTGTAATATCTGGATATCCTATCTATTTTACGACATGTCGATATTTACGACGAAGTCTATTAAAAGATATTTCGCCATCATTGTTAATTTTAGATACCAATTGGCTCGTCAATCAATTTCGCAATTAAATTATCCGCAACGGAAACGAGACTCATTGTAGAGAAGTTCATTAATGTCTTTCAAATGTAATTTATCAAATTATTGAACCCAACATTTAATCTGTCGATTATTTTAATGCTATTAAATCCTGTATTTTAATACAGACAGGACTATTAGATCATCCTTCATTAAATTCTCTAATCTAAAAGGTTGAACGCTATCACAAAGTGCATTGACTCGCATTTCGATGCAGTTTATGAAGACATATTTTAGGCTTCGAAGAGCCTCGTGACTGTTTGCTCGCGGAAAAGTAAACTTTATCAAGTTCAGTTATCCGCGCGAGAAACGTACACGTAAAGGCGTCGTTTCTCCCCGTGGAATTAGGTTCAATCGAGCGAGAATGGATAAATGTAGGCTATTTCAATAAATGCGCATGCAAGTCCTCGCCAATCGCCAGCGAGAAAAAGCGGAGCACCGGACTTTGCGGAAATAAAGTTGCGAAAAACGTTACAAGTAAACGTAAAAAAAAATCGGCAACAAAGAACCCGTTTAAAATTTCACTTTTATTTTACATGGAATTTAGATTTAAAAAAACAAAAATAAAAAATAAATATACATATATATAAGAATACAAATAAAATAAAATTAATCGGCATTGAGTACAAATAAAAACCGTAGACGTTACGGTTCAATACTTTACTCGCGAGCCTAAGTTATGATATAACCATGTTTGCCTCGTTTGACAATTATCTTATCGCACATTTAAGTTTTCAAGCTTATTTTACGACTAATGTTTGTACTTAGATATTTTCGAACCAGATAACACGTTCGTTCGTTCCCCCACTCATCCTTTAATTCAAATGGATTTTCGACACACGCACGCGTATGCGTATATGAGATTCTCGTAGTCTCTAACGCACTGTGCGCGTATGTGATTTGCATGTATCCGCGCGTTCTATTACACACACGTCGTGCACGCATTTGGGATCCGCTGGTCAATTTGCGGCAATTACCGAGCTGTTGCGACCGGTTAAAGCCACTTAGTACCCGCGTAGATACGTGCACACGACGAATCATCCGCGACGAATCTCGCCGGCGACGACGGCGACGCTGCGAATCCGGCAACCGCGAAAGGCACATGGAGAATTCGCGGTAAAATCGCGTACACGTGCGCGCGTCGCACGTGCGGATTGACAAGGCCTCGATCAAAGATTTCCTCGTTTCGCGAATAAAAATTGGGCGTACGGATAAAAGTGAATGAGAGTCAAGTTACTTTTGACGGCGTGACGCAACCTCAAAGAAATTCATCTTGTAATTTGAAGATTAATTAGTAAGATTGCTAAGCGAGATGTAAGTAATTTAATTAGCATATGGGAAACGCGAGCACAATTCCATTTAAGATCAAAGCCACACGGAGTTCTTTTTTAATTTTGCAATTATGTAGCATTACATTTAGAGACTCTTCTGAGAAATTTGAATCGGATGGTGTGATAAACAGATATTTTTTTTTATTAACTTTATTATTTTATTAATCTCAGCTGAACTCAGCTGCATATAAACCGATAAAAAATGTATGTATGTAGTTCTGTTATTACGTTCGATTACGTAAAATAATGTACGAGATATATAGTGTATAGCTGTTGCACAAACCGTCGAGAAAAATCATTCGCTCAAGCTGAAAATATTCGAAACTTGCGAAGGCCAAAAGGATTAAATCGCGCACGGCTGCAGGCGAGGCACATAGCGCGTTGTTTAGACCGATATATACATCCGGGTTATCTTCAGGGTTAAGGCCGGGTTAACTTTAACTGTGCTTCGTGTGATCGAAGAAAAATGCAGGCGTAATCGTGCCTACGTAAGCGAGCTTGCGAGACCTATCATGCCGAAGACACGGCATTGAACGATTAATTGTCGATTCTTTTCACTGTCCTTTTCTTTTTTTTTCATCTGAAGAATCGGAAATTTTAAGAAAATTTAAGGTCATTGCATTTTTTAATATTTGCGGGCTTTATAACTCTTCGTTGGCTTTATAGATTGCCAATTAGATTCTTTACAGATTTTTATTTTATTTTTTATTTGACTTTTTGCTGCCGTTTTTTCGCATGAGACAGTTCTCTCCTGTTGTCAGTCAAATCGTTAGATTTTTTTTATTCGACTTTTTACTGTTGTTTTTCTGCACGTTGAACGTTCTCTTCCACTTTGATCCTGTTTCGAAGATAATACGTTAAAGACTGGGAATAGCGACTGATACACTTTATAGAGAGATTGTGCACGTTGATGAATCAACGATGTTTGTCGGAAACGACAATATTCACATATACGCAATGGCATGTAACACTGTCGTGACGTAAGAAAGGTGGCTTGTAGTCGATATCGCTTTACGACCTGAGAAGTAGCGGCGGTTTCTGTAGTTCGCAAGACGTGTCTTGTCAGTCATCGAGCAGAGAGATATATTAAGTACTCGTCGACAGGCAAACCTTTGAAATTCGCAAAACCTTGAGAATCCCGAAGCAGAATTTCGATGGGCCCTTCGGAAGTTCGGAGTAGCCTGTCGCTCCGGATAACGCTGATTGTAACGCTTTTTTTTCTCACTCGAAATGTTTACGGAGGAGCTGTCGCGTCGCAGCTGCGAAGTAACACGCGTGATCGTTTTAAAAGCGTTGGAAAATCGTCGCGGTGAAGCGCGACGCACGGAAAAAGACCGTCGATTGGCGCCATGGCGGTCACGAGCCGCCGGTTACATAAGCGCGTTCTCGTGATTACAGAGCCTTCTGCCTCGAGCCGAAGGAGAAAGAGAGACGCGATTGCTTCGCGACAGTCGGAATGGATAGAAAGAGAGAAAGAGATAGAGAGAAAGAGAGATAGAGCGCAGAGAGATAGAGGACAACGACGTGCCGTCGCGTCGTCGAGAGAACACGAAAGTCCGAATGGATGCTGGATGATCCGGGACGACGAGAGTAGTGAGATAGTGATGTGCGTGCAGCGCGTGGTGCGTGTTGCGCGGCCGGTTTACGCGTGCATTTGCAACTGAGAGGTGGAAGGAGAAAGGGGTACGAAATCATTCGAGGAACGATAGAAACAACTTTCCACTACAATTGTATATATTTCTACGATTCGGGGCAGAGAGTTTCAGAAAAGTGATATGAATCGAGCAGGAAACTTCAAGTATTCGAAGTTCCATATTTAACGCAGTAAGTTTACATTGCGATAAAAAAATTACTGCAATCTTGCATAACGGCGATTTGCACTTGCTTCAAATTTATCTTGAAAAGCATATGATTTTTTTCAGACATTGCGAGTAAAATTCTTGCTTTTTAATTTATGATGTCTTTCTGCTTCTTTCTTGGATGTAGATGCATTTGTGTGCTTCGCGAATCAGAAATTTTGAAAACAAAGAGCTAGGATAACGTCAATCAAAGCTTTCGAAATAATAGCTGTATATTTTTACTGATAAAAAGAGATATTTGTGAACAAATTCTTGACGAATAAAAAAGAAATCAAAATTATACATTATCTTAAATCACAACTAACACGACTTTCAAGCTTCTTGTGATTAATTAATATCGTCAAAATAAATAATTGTTATATTTATTATTAAATGACGATGACATTTTTATATTTAATACAACAATTTAATATGGCAGGAAATATTTTTAATCAATACTTATTTGTTTTACAAAATTGATGGAAAGTAATAAAGTTTTATTGAAAATTTATTGAATACACATCATTCACTGCTACATATTATCTATTTACATATTATCAGTAGGGAAGTAATAATCGCATTAGATTAGTGAATGTTTGAACGTTGTAAAAATCAGTGTTTTCGCTCGTCGCCTCCGAGAGATTTTTCATCGGCTTAAAAACATTTCACTCTACGCCCGTTTTAAACTTCCGGAGTCGTGTTTTTCCAATTGACAGCTGCCTGTATATCCCAGATGTTGTCTCGGACGGCAGCGAATGGTTTCGTGAAATGTGCACGTGCTTACGTACGGAACATTTCGTGATCGATATAACACCAAGCTTCAGAATCGTGCACGCGTGATTTCGCGATTGATAAATACCGAGTACGCGGCATATCGCGTGTTGTGTGTCGTAACGCGGTATCATACGACTGTCAGTCGTTTGATAAGAACACCAACCACGTTGGTCGTTGAAGGGAATTCTAATGAGCTACAACGAAGATTTTAACGGGAATTCTAATAAGTTACGTCGAACAGTAACAATGGGAATAATAAGATAAATATTTATTAGCTTATATACGATCGTTGGACACCTTAACTTCCGTGAAAAAGATGAAAAGAGCTTTAATACCTAATTCATCGTATAATTATTAAGAAAGTTGATGAGTAAATTGTCGAGGAATTTAACAATTGCATTGAAATTAAGTCAGAATCGAATCTTCGGATTTAAGCCTCGCGCTATTGCTAACGTCTGATTATTTCTTCTTGATGTCCGTTGGTCTCTCTCGATCTTCCTAGTCAAGTTTCGGGTTAACAGGACATGGGCACATTATCCACGCCGGCGGCTCGTGATTTTGCTTACAGTGGGATCGAGCACGAGGATGAAGTGTACAGCACGCGCCAACTGGCCGTGCATGACAGCGGTGCCGATTTGGTGAAGATAGAGAAACCGTTGCCGGTTTTGGTGCCGACCGGTGGTGGTGCCGTGTCGACGACGGACTCGAGCCAGATATCGCTGAACGACGAGGAGGAGACTCTCGCGGAGGAATCGGCCGTCGACAACGAATCCAGGAGCGACGATCGGCCGTTCGCCGTCACCGCGTCGATCTTTCGCTCGGCCAACGGAAAAACCGGCTGCAAAGACGCTTCGCAAAAGGACGGCGCCTTGCCGAAACACGCCCAGGAACAGAAGGCGTTCGTGCAAGCTCTTAAGGAGTCCCTGGAGGAGTCGATTAAGGAATCGCTCAAGGAGAACGACGAGCCGGCAGCGACGGACTGCCGACAGTCCCTCACTAAGAAGACGTCCTTCATCTTCCAGGTACGGTCGATGCTCTCGACATATGAGCGAGTAGGTTTTATTTCCTGATCTTGGAATGGGATTTTGAAAACTTTTCCCAAGGGACTTAAGGGGTAACACCACTCTAGAGTCTAAAAAAAAAAGCCAATTTTTGATAATTTTTTTCAGAAATACAATAATCATAAATGAAAATCGGTTTAATTCTATTTATTATCTATATATTAAAGTATAAAAAAATTTTTTTATTAATTTTTTATTGACAAAATAGTTGCGCCAGAGCCATTGATCCAAAGTGCCTTTTTGCGGAACTCGTCCAACGGGCGGAATCGAAGCTCCTATAATTTCTGAGTTGGAACAAAAATTCAAAGATTTTTGAAAAATATATAAGATTTTCTATAGAAGTACCTATGGGAATTGCGAAATATCATTTTTTGTAAGAATGGTGCATGTTGGAAAAAAGTGTTTTATTTTTCGCTAAAAAATTTCGCACAAAATTGTTTATAAAAAAAAGTTTTGTTCAACTTATCGCAAAATCCATAAATACTTCTAAAGATAATGTTATTGTAAAGTTTCACTCAAAATTTCAAGTCAATCGGATAAAAGGTGTTCGAGTTCTGATTCCGTCCGATTTTAAAAAAGTGATTTCGAGAAAAACGCGTTTAAAGTTTCAGATGCACATTCACAGATGCATTCCGCGCCGGCAGACGGATTACGAAAAAGGGATAATAGAGATTTTGCCGAGATTTGAAACCAAGTGTACCTTATTTCTAAGACCTTAAAGCATCGTTTAAGCAAATAAAAAAAAATTGATTTTTTGAAAATTCTAAAGTGGCGTTACCCCTTAAAAGTTAAAAATTGCTAGGAGTGCGGTTGATTCTTTCTAAGCTTGCTAGTCTTCTTGCTTGCTAATTCTTATCATTCTATTATATAATAGCCGCAACTTTTTTGTCAAGACTCTTAACCCTTTGTAACTCCTGGTGACATTACTATTACAAACCGGCAAAGTTTCCATCAACATTCTAAATTATGAAAATATCTGTTGTAAATCAATTTAAAATAATTGTCATATTTTTTATTTTTGATAACATGAGTTACAAAGGGTTAAAGTAATATACGGTAAACTTTCAAAATCTTTCTCATCTGTGATTATTGTTTATTGAAAATGTTTGTCGGGTCAGTATCGTTTATCAGCACGTAATCCCGTTGCTTATACATATTTTTTATCATCTTGGGATGATAAAGTAAATGAATAAGAGAAGAAGTATTTCTCTCTTTCTCGGAGAAAGAGATATCTAATATTTTGGGGTAGACAATCAGTATGAATGGAAATGTACTTGTATGGTTCTTCACAGAAATAAACCCAGATAATTTAATAGTTTCCAAGGACGCAATCGAAGTTAAATTTCTTGAATCAAACTTTTACGATTTTAATGATATTTCATAAATTTTATATAAAGAGTGTACAAGAGTTTTTAATAGCGTGAAAATAATTAAAAGAAACATTCATTGAGAGATATTATTTAATCAAAATTCTTCAAAAGCGAATATTTTAATATAAGAATCTAGATTATAATTTTCAAGTTTTTCTGTCAATTACTTATTCTAGTCCGAGTTTCAGTTGAAAGTACTACTTGGTTTCCATAGCAAGTGCTGATGTGGCAAGCTCTAGGATGACTCGCTCTTATCTCGAGCCGTAATAACGCATCTTTGACCTTTTCCTCTCTAAATCGATCGTGTGATCTATACTTTGCTTCAGGATAAACCGACGGTGGTGCGCGATTCCTCGGACAGTGCTGGACACCGTGATCGTCCGCAGTCGGTCACGAAGCATCTGTTTGCACCGCTCGTGCAGCAACAGGAACAGCAACAGCAACAACAGGAACAGCCGCAGTTATCCTGCCGACCGCAAACGGCCACAGCGAGCATTTTCGCGCCTCGTACCGAGGACATGAACAAGGGCTTCTTGTATTTCAGCGAGGATCATCCGGGTGTCACCAGTGCGTATTCCCCTTTGCGAAGGCCAGAAAGGAATCTCAGACCCTCCCTCCGTATTGTCGACTTCTCACGAGAAAAAAGGAGGCTCGAGGGAAAAGAGATAAGGAAAGATATGACGCATGAGTCGAGATTTATTTATCGTTCTCTAACAGAGCACAAGTTCTGACCCGCAGAAATTCTGTCCGAAGAAAGATATATTATGAGAAATACGCAACGCGATAATTAATTATCATGCAATTCTCTATTTTTTCACCTCGTTTCATCTTCGATCCAATTATATCAGATTTAATTTAGTTTCCCGGAATAAAAGTTAAGATATCAAACGGAATGTTTTGTTAATGGGATTTATTGATTTGAACTGCTTTTTTCGAGGTCTTCAATTTTTCTCGTGATTTATGAAATCGTTTTCATCCTCCTCTCTGGTTGATGTTTAATTACCCAAAGTCAATAATCATTTAGAAAAAGATCGCCGTGCTAAATCGCGCTTTTTGCATTTCGCAGTGTTGAAGGACGAGCCGGATGACCTGACACATCTCGCACCCACGGCTGGCGACGTGTGCGTACCCTTGGAAGATACTCCCTTCCTGTCAGACATGCTGGACGAGATTTTCAGTAACGATCACTACAGCTGTCCCCTGCTGAGTCCGGGCGATCCCCTGACACCGGAGCTGCGTTCCGCGGATCTCTCAGGATCCCTTAAGGACGTAGATCTGGTGGACGCTACTAGCAGGACCAAGGACGCGGTTGATCGTCTGGCCGATAGCGATCCCTTCATGTACGGCGACTCGCCCGGAAGCCCCTGCGGCATCGACCCGAGCGCCGTGTTGCCGTCCCTTTCGAAGTATCGGCAGGTGAGTGACAAAGAATCATTTACTAAAAATTTATTCGAAATTTCTTCTCCAAGATATAATATTAGCGCGCATATTAACATGTAATAATTATTTCAGAGTCCTGAGCGCAGCATGGACTCATTAGGTAGTCCTACAGGAGGTAGTGGCGGCGATGGGCTTTCCGAGGATGAGATGCTTATGTTAGGTATCAGCGACAGCATAGGCGATGAAGAGTTGGCACTCAGAGCCCCCTATATTCCAATGTCAGATCAGGACGAAGCGTTAGAGCTGCTCATGAACGATGACATGGTCATGTGGGGCTCGTCACAATCTGCCGACAAAGGATCTTCGAAATGGTGAGTGCCACGTTGGTTCTAATCAATGTTATGAAAATTCGCTCTGTAATAGTAATTATAAATCATGATGTAAATAACCGCAAGATAAGTTATTATATAAGATTAATATATAATAAAAGCGTAAAGAGAAACAAAATAAAAAAATACGATAATTTATTTTCATTTCTTTGTGCTCCGTTTTCATTTTGCTATTTTTTTTTCCGACAGGCTACTCGACGATCGAGAGCAACGTAATTCTGAATCCAGTCTGGCACAATTGCTACGAACCGACCAAGCGGTATCGCGGCGATACAACGATCACGGCGGAGGTTTGCTAAATCCGACGCAGTTACTGGGGCAAACACCCAGAAAAAGTAAGCGTGTACTTTTCCTCTCGTCCGTCGTTTTGTTTACTGTACTTATCTATTTTATATTTATTTTTTATATTTGCAGATGTATTAAATTATATTGATAGTTTATTATTAACTTTATACAGCAATTGGATATAAGTATATAAATTTTATGTCTAATATTACAGTTATATAGATTATTATATTAACGGACATAATTAACATCCGTTTCGTTTTGATCTTGCAGACGCAATCTTTGAATCCGATCGATGGTCTTTTAATCAGGAACGCCCGAATAAACGCATTCACTCCGGATTCAATATGGACTCCGAGAGCGAGTACAAGCGTCTTAAGTGCGACGACTCGTCTTTCGAGCGTATAAATCTTGAAGATACTTTATTAACGAAGCAACAGCGGCTATCGACAACGCTTCACAAGAAGTCACTACCGAGTCTCGGTAATACCTGTGGTAGCCAGCTTTTGCGTCGCCTCGTCTCGTCGCAAATACCGAGCATCGCATCGCAGGCGACAACTTTACCTGACGTTGATGGCGATATTCGCGGTGACAGCGAACGTCGCCGCGGGGACATTTTGAAGCAGCGTGCTCGCGTCCTCGATGATCTCATCGACCTCGTTGAGACAGAGGGTGATCGCGGTGGAGGAAAAGGCGGAGGCGAAAATCGCAGCAGCATCGGCGATGGTCTAGACAAGATCGACACAACAAGCCGGAGGAGGAATCTTTCCTGCGGCACTGGTGGCAGCAGTGTGCTAATGAATCTCCTGGTTTCCGGCTGCGACGTGAGTGCGGGATACGTTTGCTTGGTGAAACCAAAGCCAACGGCGAAGGGCACCGGAAACGCGTGACGACGTTTCCGGGAGGAAGCGAGCGTCTAAAGGGCTGCCTCCTTTTGGCCGCCGTCTCGTTGTTGATTCATCCAGAGCGAGAATTTGCATGCGACTCGAAATATTCGCTAACAACTACGTGGCTGATTTTCACAGAAATGAAATTGTAGATGGAGACGAAGGGCCAAAGGAGACGGCGAATACTAGTTTCTGTGGTATCCGGTCGCGATCTCGAGCCAATAAAAATTCTTCTTACTTTTTATACGTCCGTTTGTTCCTCGAGTTTGCGTCCGCGAGTTTGAAGATCGCGCGTCTGAGGTTTCGAAATAAAGAAGGAAAAAAGTATAAAGTTGCGCCCTTTGAAAGAAAGAGACGCAAAATGAGTTTGTTGCGAATTGCCAGTTGAAGAGAAGGAGTCATAGACAAGCGAGGTAGTTTCGCTTAGTCGTTTAATCTTAAAATGCACTGCGTTCAATGTTTATCTTATTGTTAGATAAAAAGGATACATACGTATATATATATATATATATATATATATATATATATATATATATATATATATGCATATATAGTTTATAGATGAGACTAACGCTTTTATATTCATATTGAAAATGAATAGGAAATATACTATATAATGAGAAAAAAAATAAAAAGAGAAACTTATGAGAGAAGTGTTACTATAACAAGTTTACTATAACAATTTCTAGAGTTGTATGAGTGGTTAGATAATTATATAAGCAGCGTTGCTTTGGAGTGCATTTTAGGATTAAACGAGCTGTACTTTAGAGCGACGTTATGTACACAATTTGCAAAGTATATGGAATTGTTGATTGAATATTATGGAAATACATGGAACATCGAATCACCTGATCAGCTGCGTTTCGTTTCCTCCCACCGTCGTCCTCCAACGTCCACCATTGTTCTATGACTCGCAATTTTACTATTAAATCTGTTGTCAAGGATCATCTCCGTACAAACGTTCAATATAATTAGACGCGATTTTATTTTATCGAGTTATTATTAACAACTGAAAGTTTAAAATTCAAATCTCTTCAAGAAAATTAAAATGCTGCTAGATACAAAAACGATAAATTAACATCTAGTTATTCACAAAAAAAACTTATCTTTTTGAATAAAAGAATATTTATCTCATATATTTCCAACTTCATCTGGAAATTCACTTCTGTTCAATTATTTTGAATAACGATTTTTATTAATTCTTTTTTACTTGTGCTTCTTTTTCATATATCAATTACTTAGTTTTAAAACTTACAAAATAATTTTTACCGGGTTATTAGAAGAAATGTACCAATGTTATTAATGGACGTGGCCGATCATCAAATACTTTATTCACCTGAAAATAAAGATTACGATCACGTGGTGGCTATCGTCTTTCATGATCTGTAACGAAGGTAAGCCTCATGGCTTACCTTCATCTAGATCACGCGACGCGATAGTCACAGTCGCTTTGCTCAGCAATCGTTCATTTCATTTATTAGACGCCTCTAGAGTCACGCGAACAACAAGGAAGGGCGCCTAAGGGAGTTAAAAAGAAGTTTATCGCTTGACTTGTCACTTATCAGCATGATCTCCCTGCTCTATCCTTTTTCTTTTCCCACGAAATGCAGCAGTTTTTTATTTTTTTCAAGTCAACAACAACAAAAATTCATTTGTCAAGTAGTTAAGCTCTTAATATAAAGAATTAGGAAATATAAATTGTAGATATTTATGTAATGATAAGACGAAGATAGAAATTTGATGAGTTTTTCCTTACCTTTAAATTAAGATTATATTATCGCAATGCTTAAATATTTAAAATGAAAAATTTTGATAATTATTAACCCTTTGTAACTCATGTTATCAAAAATAAAAAATATGACAACTATTTTAAATCGATTTACAACTGATAAATTCATGATTTAGAATGTTGATGGAAACTTTGCCGGTTTGTAACAGTAATGTTACACGGAGTTACAAAGGGTTAAATCTTAAATTAGATAAAATTTCAGCTCTTAGTGCCCATCTACAATAGGTGTTTTAAGCCCTAAGCCGTAAGAAATTGTTCAATCACAGTTGAATTTGAGGAGAATAATTGACTGTGATTGGTCAATTTCTTAGGGCTTAAGGCTTAAAACACCTATTGTAGATGGGCACTTACTTAATTGTCAAAATTCGCTGACTTATCCTCTTTTCCATCTTTTCAAATGTATCCTACGATAAAACGACAAACTGAATAATAGTAATTTCGTTTTTTTAGGATCCTCTGATCAATTCCCGCAACGTACCAACTCTGTTACCAAGGAACCTGACGACCCCGTTGTCCGTCAACGTGGACAATCAAATGGTACCACATTGCGAGAACGCGAACGTCATATCCTTGCCCGACCACCTTAGTCCGGACACCAGGAAACACTTGATCGGGCCCTTCACCGGCGGCGGCGGGGACGGAAGTACAACTCCCATAGTCTCGCCTACGGCGTCCGCGATGGTGTCTTTCGATGGCTTCGACTACGACGCATCCGCGGGCCTGCTCGAAGTGGGACCAGATGTACTCGGGAATCTACTGCTCGGGGATCGAAATCTGGTGTGATCCATTGCGATGTGATTTATACGGGCACGCCAGAGGATCGATCGATCAATCAGGGGAATTAGAAGCCGGATTCGTTCAATAATTATGTCTTTCGTAAGAAGTTCTTCTTTCATTCCTTTTTTGTGACACGATTTAAGTGTTGCTGCGATATATTTTTATCTTTACTTCTTCATTGTAATTAAATTATAAGTAAACTGCTGATTAATTTCCTATTGTCGACGTCACACTCGATTTCAGAGCCTGTGCAATATACTAAATGCAGAAATAGAGAGCGGAGAAAGAAATTAGAGTGCGTTACGCGAGATTTCATGAGAATCCTGCTTCTAATTTCTGCGTGTAAATAATCATTTAATTCCCGGTGCTCTTTAATAATTTGCTAAGCTAAAGATCCCAGAAACGCGGTAAGCGCAGCGCAGTTTATATTAGGTGTTCAAAAAGACATTCGATTAATGTAAAAGTGGCACGACTCGAGAAGCTTAGATTCAGATTTTTAGAGTGACGATGATTTATTCAAGTACCAATCGATTCGCGTTATTTCAACGGTCGATACTTTTTTACATTCTCCTAAATTTGCGAGCGAATGTTTATCAAGTATGTCAATGGGTTTTCACAAATTTGGACGAGGGAATTAATTTGTATGTTTCTGACGAGCTGCGTAGAGAATTAAGTTTGGCAGGATGATGCTCTGTTGTAAAAATGCGAGTCATATCTTTCAGTCGAGTCGATCAAAGGTTATACCGTTTTTATGATAAAGAAATTTGTAAAATTTTTGTGCACATATTTAGTTATTCTTTTATCATGTGTTTTATAAACATTACATGTGTTATAATTCTTTTGATTGTATCGAAATACGTTGGTAAAATTGTTGAAAAAAAAACACGTATTTAAAGAATAATTCTGGTAATTAAGATTTAACGTTCTAGAAAATTATTTTCTACTACTAATTTTTAATTTTTGTTGCCAATTTCTATTCGATCACTTTTATTTGCTTTTACAAAATAACGTTCGATGCGATAGGATTTAGAATGTAGGCATAATAAAGTTAATAAAGTATGCTTAATTATCGAGGAAAGTGGGATAGTAGATAAGATGTTATCTAATAATAATAATAATCATCATCATCGAACTTTAACGTGCTCAAAAATTTACAAACACCCATAGAAAAACAATCTCAACTTGAGAAAGAAAAATAAAATAAATAATTATTTAAATATTTCTAACAGAAAGGGAAATGTTATAACCTTTTAGCGGTTCGACCTGTCTTTTCTAAAAGTTGTATATAAACGAGTGCATTTATACGCATTGGCGTGCAAATTTGCGTATACGTATATTATTAACTAATTAAGTAGGGAATTTAACGAATAAAATAGAAGAAAGAAAAGTAATAAGTTGAGAGCGATATGTTGGGTTTGAGAAAGTAACGAGTGATTATCCCATCATTTCGAAATTCAAGAAAGTAATTAAAACAAAGAAAAGAAGCGTGGACAACTTCTCGATATTAGTTCCATTCAATGCAATGTCAAGTGCGATGAACAAAAAGTATTTTTGCGACATCTTTTTTTACACATCACATAATTTAATTTTAACATTCCTTTAAACATCGCTTTGCATATTTTCAGAATGAAATAAAGATGGAGCAATATTAGTTATCACATTTCGCATTTTTATTTTTAAAATCGATAAAGCATGACAAGTCGCGGCGTTGCTGCGATTTTAGCGTTGCATTCAAATCGCTTTCGAATTAGGAAGTCGCAATACTGACATTCTTGTCGCATGTTGCTGACTACCATTGTCTTTATTGATTGTTATTGCGGTAATTTCTACTAAGCTTTAACCAAGATTTATTTGTTGCTACTGCACCATGATTACTCGTTGCATACAACTAATATCTTATATTTAGCATTATGTTTGTGACTGCAATTTATTACTGCAGTTATTATTGTCATATAAATTCAAACATGTATTTTTTTATTATAATTTTATTATTTTAATACATTATTATTACAGGTTTATTGATACTATAATAACCTTGAATTAACAGATAGTTGACGGTATGATGTGGATACAATATATAGTTAAAAAAAATAACCAATATTTAGAAATAAATAATATTTCTAAAATTGAGTTACATACTTTTTCACTTTTCACCAATTATAACTCCAAACATTTTAAAATGCGTTCCGAGTTTGCAGTTAAATTGATTTAAAAGTCTAGGAACTTTCTTAGAACTTTTAATAGCATTTTTATAAAACGTATTTTTTGATACATTATCAATTTTTAAAACTCATGTGTATTGTCATTGATTATGATAGTTAAACTCTGTCGATAAATTACCGACAGTAGGTAATTTATCGACCGTTGTCTTTAAAAAAAAATTTAAACTTAAGAATTTGTAAAGTGTGTGAAGAGAATACAATTATATAAGAGCTAGCGCGTATTTTTATTAAAATCGTAAGAATTGTACATTTATAAAATTGTAAAAAATTTCTAAATTTGTAATGTCGATAAATACCGACGATTAAAATTTATAATATGTATATGGTATGCGAACAACAAAAGTAGACAAGAGTGCAGCAAGCGAGAATGTGTTATGGATGAATATGTATGAAGAGTAATAATAATTATAGAAAAGCTGATTAATAAATAATGTATAACATTTTGTAATTTTTAAAAAATTAAAATCTATTTTGATACAACAAAAAAGTACCTGTCTTGTGTATAAGCATACCTTTGCATCTATTTCTATACGCTGAATTAATTTATTTTTAAATTAAGATTTTCTCTCTTGTGATTCTGAGAATAATATAAGTTTTATCAAAATCTAAAATCTTAAAGGTAATTATTTAGAAAAACTTACACAGCACGAATATCCTTGACTTTGACATATCTTATAGAGGGTTAATCCCTGTGTAAAATACGCTTTGAATCAGGCGGTGGTCTCTTATGCCCGATCTACAATAGCTGTAGTAAGCCTTAAGCCGTAAGAAATTGACCAATTACAGGCGAATGTGAGGAGAATAATCAACTGTGATTGGTCAATTTCTTACTTCTTGAGGCTTACTACAGCTATTGTAGATCGGGCCATAGTTCTTGAGATATTTCAAATTAAAAATATACAAATGTGACTAACAAATATATAACAGTTTATGTCAGTACTAAGGAAAGTAATTTGTTGATATGTGCATGTGTATCGTCCCTCCTTTTGCAGCAGGGAACATGCAACATTTTCTTGTAACTTGAGAATCGGCAAGCCTGCCTCTGTCTGGCTCTCTCTAAAAAAAAGTAGATGATGAGGGAAGGAATCCAAGGACTCAGTCTTTCGAACAGTCGTTATGTTACAGACGTGCACCTTGTTTTTCACTCTCGTCGCGGACGAAAATGCAGAGGATTAATGCTATCAGTAAGGAACGCAGTACTAAAACATAGTAGCGACAACAGGTAACATTGTCCATAAAAAATCAAGTGAAAAATTACTCTACAAAATAACTGCAGAGGAATCATATTCATGATAAGCGATTACTTATTTTCATATGAAGGGGATCCGGGGGGACGCTCGAGATGTTCTCAAACGCCGTCTATCGAGGCAAAAGCAATCGTACGTACGGCGACGACTTAATTGTAAAATTTAACATTTTGAACTTTGCATCGTAATATTTCCGCTCGTAGGGCATGTAGCGGAAAAATAAAAACACTCTTATTATATAACTAGATTTTGAGCCCGCGCGAAGCGGGTTATTCCCCTCTCCCCAAACTCGCCCATTAATTAGGAGCACCAATAGAAAATCATGAAACCTCCAATTTTCAACCCCATATATAGTAGCCATCCCCATAAAATTAGTAATCTTTTGGTACCAGTTTCATCAAGATCATAAAAAAAAAATTAAAAAAATTTTGGCACTGGTTTCAAGAAAATTGATCCATTAATAAAAAATAAAACTTATCCTTCAAAAATTAAAAGACTTTTAGCACTGTTTTCAAAAAAATCGGTCAATTAATACTTATTATTTCTCGAAATTTGAATAATTTCCAAACCGGTTTCCAAAAAATCGGTAACAAAAAATTATTTATAAAAATTATCCATAAAAAAAATTCAGCTTGATATCTCAAAGTTTGCAGAAATTGGAGCAATCACGTACATTTTTTTTTACAAAAATCGGGAACCCCTTTACAGTATTAGCAATTTTTCTAATTCTATTACATCCTTTAGTTTTTTCTACCCCTATTTCATATATGATTCTTTAAGGTTTGGTCAATTATTGAAAAACTAAAAAAATTTCGGAACCGGTTTCCAAAAAATCGGTAACGAAAAATTATACACTTTATGGCAGTCCCCGGATTGCCTAAATTAGACCATCCCCGAATCACTCAACGAGTGGACGCTTTTATTCGCGGCAATGAAAAGTATTTGCTTCTTCTTTTTCCCTCTCCCCGCACTCCCCGGAAAATTCTACCTTTACTTCATATACAATTCTTTGAGATTCGGTCAATTATTTCCGGAAAAATTCAAAAAGATCGGTAACGAAAAATTATATACTTTATAGCACTCCCCGGGAAATTCTACCCCTACTTCATGTACAATTCTTTGAGATTCGGTCATTTGGCCGGAACCGGTTTCCAAAAAAATCGGTAACGAAAAATTATACACTTTATATATAGCACTCCCCGGAAAATTCTACCCCTATTTCATATACTTTTGGTAAAAATTCGGCCCATTAACGAATGATCGAGTAGTTCGCGGTCAGACAGACAGACATACACAGACAGACGACGGTACTTATATATACCTATATAGATTCAAACCCAATTATCGATCAAGCCTACTTAGAATTTGATCCGTTCACTCATTATTGAGATCTCAAAATCTCGGGTACTCGCAACTCGTGCGTTCACGTAAAGAGTCACGGTGCGGTCTCGCTTCGCGTGTATTTGGCACGAGACACTACCGTGTCTCTTGATATTTTTCTGAAAATTTGTTAAGCCTAAAAACGTGCGTAGTGCAATTTTTTCCTTTTTTCTGTATCTCGCTTGTACTAATATATCCACAACACTCTCCGAGCTCTATACTAATTGCTAGCAGCAGCGAAAAAAAAGTTTTAACCTGGAAGAACGGCAATCAAGAATTCACAAAGTGATTTACGCAGAGACAAAGCGATGACGCAAGGCCTTTTGAAAAAAATATATTTCTGTGCTTGAAGAAGCTAGAATCAAAAGACACGGTTAGTGTCTCGCGCCAAGCATACGCGCAGCGAAATAGACCGTGTATCTTTGCGCGAGTACGAGAGTTGCGAGTAGGTATCAGAGATTTTGAGATCTCAATAACGACTGAACCGATCAAGTTCCGAGTAGGCTCATTCGATAGCTTGATGGGTTTAAATTACACAACAAAAATGTTATTTTTTTTCTACGTGCCCTACGAGCGGAGTTATTGCGATGCAAAGTTAAAATTTGGAAGTGTACATTTAAGAAACGTCATCGTCACCTAAAAAAATTCTTGTCCCTTTCATACTTTCGACAGCAAAATTTCTCCTCATCTCGACGAGGAAGGAAACATTTGGAGGAGCCAGACTCCCGCCACTTCCGCTGTACCCTGTACCAGATCTTATACATATATAATGCATAAGAGCTTTCCAGCAATTAAGTGACACAAGTCGACACAAACATCGTTCTATCTTTCTCTTTTGGCAATGAGTAAAGTTTTGTGTCCACGATGCTAGAAATCGCTCCAAGATCTTGGATGGAGAAAGAATCGCATTGGTCAATTGCCGAATTGTTTAAATGTGATTAGGTAATCTATTTTTTCTCTGTCTGAGAGATCTCGGAACGATTTCTAGTATCGTGAACACAAGGCTTAACAAAAATAAAACGATACTTAATTGTGTCGACTTGTGTCGCTTGCTGGAAAGCTCTCTCTCTCCTAATATGTATACCATAGTCACTCAAATATATATATATGTTGAAAAAGGAATGTGAGTTCTCACGCACATTCTCTGAGAAAAAAATGTGTACCACAATTTGCATTTAATTATAATAAATTATTTAAAAATAAACTACTTTTTAATATATTTTCAAATATAAATATGTTATATTATAATTATATGTATGAAAAAAATCACGAGAAAAGTCAAAAAAACGTTCTTTTGTGACGTCACAAAACCGTTCTTACGACCCAGATAGCCAAGCATTCCTTGGCATGAAAAGGAAATAGTGTTTGGCATAAGTTTCCCTTCAGTTGTCGTTATATTGATGCTGTCACCGGACAACAGTAATTTTGTTTAGAGCAACTTAAAAACATGATGCAGACAACGATTACCTTACGCAAACAAGCGGAAAGCTCGTAGTATACTTATTGCCATAAAAGTTGCCACAATGTGTGTTGGCAACTGTTTTGGTGGCAATAAAAGTCGGCAATCCAATAGGCAAAATCGGAAGCCGCTTTCCTCAATATTGAAGGCAAACTTAGCAGAGCAGTTTTAAGCAAATTGACAGCAACCTGCACGCAACTTGGCTATCTGGGGAGGAACCACAATGACGTCATCATGACTTATAGAATTGACTTTTGATTTTGCACAATACTATTTTGATAATAGGTGCGAACACAGCGCTCTTTTTTTACCTTTTTTTTTAATTTTGTACGGTATATATTTTTAATTCGTCAAAACAATTCTGATGCAACATACAACCGATATGATATATACGACAAAGCCGATAACGCGGAAGCATCAGCTCAGCTGTATTCCTCATCGAAGGAAAAATACGTGAACCGGGACAATCATTTCGAATAGAGATTCTCAAACTCAAAGACTGTGGTATCGTTGAAAATCTCTGCAGGAATTAATAATCTGCACATCTGCTTTCCCAAAAGTGCCCTTACTCTTATCATCAAAGTATCCAATTTTCGTCGCATTTACAGTAAAATTTCGTTTGTTTCACTTCTTTTAAATCCAATCCACGAGAAAATGCGCAGAGAGAGATCCGTGATTTGAGAACCCTGGATGACGCATGAAGTTAGTCGCATCGAGCGAGTGAACAGACTGGCGATGATTGGCGAGCGGGTACTCACGCTCGACCAATCGTGGCGTAACACGTGCCTGGGTGGTGATGGTGGCAACCAGTGGCAACCAAGCGTCCTCACTTCATGTCTGTTTATTGCGTCAGTTTATTTGCGTCTGTCACATCGTATGGTTGGTGTTCGAGTTCGTTCGCGCGTTTCGCTTGGGTTGATCGGCCGATATCCGGGCCGAATTCGAATTTGTCACGCGGAGGATCCTGACGCGGTCGAAGACACGGCGCGATCGCGTGGCTAGCGCTGGCTAGCGCGAGAAGGTAGAAATCGAGCAGGATCTCGAGAAAGTAGGACGCTTCGCGTCACGTCGCATGGCGGATTATGAGCTCCGTGAAGAGTGTCATCATCACCCTGCCTAAGGGAGTGCCCAAGGCGATCCCGAGGAACGAACCGCGCAACGCGGTGTCCAAACTCAACTTCACGACGTCGATCCTGGTGGACAAGGCGAGGATGGACGGCAGGAAGACCGCCCCCGGTGGTCAGCAAGAGGAGACGTGCGACGACGACGTCACGACGCTCCTCGAGCCCGTGGACATCCGTGTACGCGGAAAGAAACGCCGACTGGATCATCTAACGTGGGAGGAAAAGCTGCAACGAAAGTAAGCGAGAGAACTCAGTTATCAGGATTCACCATCCATGTACAGATATTTACTCGGAGATAGTCCCCCCGGTCCTCAGGAAAGAGAATAGGAAGAGGAAAAGCTAAGTTTTTTTTTTACGCTCGGATATTTCATATTTTGTGATCCTGTAACGGAAGATGTAATGGACTCCGTACACATCTTTATTATTTGCTGAAAGACTTGAAAAGACCCTGAGTGTCTTTTTAAAACAATTTTCAGACAAGGATCAAGATAGAAAAGGCAATTTTAACTGTCATGCACATTTTTCTACAATTCTGCCAACTGACACTTGTTTAACATTGATCTAATTTAAATTGTTAATGGCAATAAAACGCATTCCACAAGCACAAGCTATTGTATTAATTAATTAAATTTGGTCGAATCTGTATAAGATATAGAAATTCTTTTCGAAGGTTCACCCTACAGAGAATTACATCAGCCAATGAATTGTATCAGTCTTGCTCATGGCACTAATTGACGCGTATCAGTTTAGCTTATCCAACAACAAAAGTTGTCCTTTTCGATAACCTGACAGTCTCATATTTAATGTTCAGCAGGCGTAATCTCTTTACTCAACTCGTAGATAAACCCTATCTCACGCTTATCAGCGTGTGTAATATCAACGCAAACAGTTTGCCTCAGCGAATTTATTTTCGGAATCAAGATTCTGAAAGAGCAATTTACGTAAGGGACTTAAGCCGGTTCTACAATACGTCGCAAACGATGGCAAATGTCAGTTGAAAAGTGTTATTTCTGATTGCCGATTGCCAGTTACTGTCGCCAAAAAAAGTTAAAAGTTTGCCAATTCACTTTTGACAACCGCAATTGACAAGCGCAACATGGAAATAACACTTTTCATCTAGTAGTTGCCATCGTTTGCGATGTAAGTATTGTAGAATGGCTCATGAGGATGCACAAGATGCGTGTTCCGCGAATTACAAGGATATTCCGCGAATTACATCCTCGCGAGGCATCTTTCGCATATCTAATAAACGCCATCTGCTCGTTACGCGTCACTTTGGCGATTCATTTCTACTGACGTAAATGCGATTACGTGATAGTCGCTATATGTATAGCGATAGATCCGTTAATGCATGTAAAATGAATTTGTGGAGTAATCACCGGTAACAGTTGTTGCGTCATTTTTCTTGTTATCAACTGGAAATGACTTGCCCATAAAAGGTACAATGAAACGAGAAACACTGTTGCATCATACATCGGGAAATAAAATAGATTAACATAAAGAAATGTTAATTCTTTCAAGATTGCTAATACACATAATATCTACAGTTTTATCCGAATTTTATGAAAATAATAAAAAAAAGGAATGCACAAATTTTTAATTTTTTTAAAATTTTTATCAAAATTCTTAAATTTTTTAATTTCTGCCATTATAAGTTTGTATCGAAATAATTCGTCTTCCCATTCTTTTCCCGCGAGATAGAATTTACCTGTTTAAACAGATAATCATTTTAATTGTTTACTTGATTTTTTTTGTTCGATTTACATTGATAGAAAACTGAAGAATCGTGTGGCCGCTCAAACTTCGCGTGACCGCAAAAAGGCGAGATTGGACGAACTTGAGGAGACGGTGAAGACACAAAAGGAAAGAAACGAGCTTCTTACGCAGGAGTGCGCAATGCTGAGATCACAGAACGAATTGCTGACGTCACAGAACGAATGGCTGTTGAATGAAAATAAGAGGCTTAGAAACGAGAGAGACGCAGTGAGGAACACGCTCACAGATCAGCAGCAAACGATCTGCTCCACCTGTCGGACCCGTGTCGACGGTGCTGTACCTTCGCTGGGATCTGCAGTATCCCCCAATGACCCTCTGCCGCAGGGTGGGACAGCACAGTCGGCATTGCGCCCGACACGGACGCTACGGGCAACGCTGCTGCTGAAATTTCTGATCTACTTCCTCTGGAAGACTTCCTGTTCAGCACCTTCCAAAGCGCCGAGCAATTCGAAGAGCTGGCAGAGAGCCTCCTACGAAATGTCAGCCCAGAAGTTGAGGCAAATCCTCAGAGATCAAATGAACAAGTGAGTCTCGGGAGTTGCAGTTTATATATAATTGCACCTCATGTTGTATTCTTACTTATTGTCACTCTTATGTTGCATTCCATTTCCGATTTGTCTCGCACCTTTTTGATTATATCTTTTACTCACAATCGGAGCGAATAACTCATAAATAATGATAGTCGGTATGCATCCTTCCAATAAAGTGATAATTTTCTTTTTTATAAATATAGACGTATATTAGTGGTTTTTAACATTATAATTGTTATTCTTTCTTGATTCCAATTTTCTGTTCTTTTTCTTCTTTGAAAAAAAATTGCATGCTTACGTGTAGTAAATTGGATATGATGTAGAGATGGATGAAATATTCCGAAGTTGAACGGAGTTCTGATCTGAGGTGATGCAAATGCAAGTTTTAATCTCCGGTGAAAATCCGAACGTTTCATTCATTTCCTCTGCAATCGCGCGTCCTCATGATGTAGTCGTTCTCCCTTAATGACCTGCCGATTGCGCTCCATTCCACAGGTGTCGGTCAACGAAACTCCCGTTAAAAAATCTAACCATCCAGAAGCATTGGTGGGGCAGACATCAGAAAATGTGGAAGCCAATAGAACTGGTGGAAGCGTAAATAGCACATCCTCCTGTCTACAAACTACATCTAATTGGTTTCTCGCCGATTGCGACACAAGAAGCACGACATCGATCAAGACCGAGATTAAACAAGAATCAGAGACAGCATCGGATCTCGACACTCTCTACGGTACATACGACGAAACCACTAACTCCATCACAATTATGTATCCAGGCGAGGAAAACGATAGTTGCATGGGTATCCAGGAGTGCGTACAGGAGGTAGTCAGTACCGAGAACAACGTTGTCAACCAAATCACGGACGACGCTACGCATCTCACCGTTCCCTCTTCGGGCGTTCAGCTGTGCTACCCGACGCAATTCTCGCCGGCGTACACCAATTCCATGTCACCTGCTATGAGCGATGTGGACAGCTGTGGCGTCAGTTCTTCGGCGAAGCAGCTAGACTGCGCCAGTTTGTCGGATGGTGGATACGAGTCTCACGACTCTCCGCAATCACACGTGTCAGACGCCTTGTTCGACCTCTGGTCTGAGAGCTTCAGCGAGCTGTTTCCCACGTTGGGCTGACAGTTCCAGATAAGGCGTGCTGCCAAGGCGAGCGCCAGATCGATGTCGAATCGTTACATCTGTGATATGGAGAATTTGAGCGAAAGTAGGATACAAAAGAGAAAGGAGAGAGAGGCTAGCTTTCAGAAAAGATCATTATAATACGCAGTCTGTCATTCATTTGACATTCGATAAAAACTTGCAAGCTTCGATTAGACTTTCGCACATTTCTTTTTATCAATACGGAGCAATTTAGCTTCGTAATAAACGTTTTTAATGAAATGGGTAATCTTGAACTTGTTGCAAGTTATGTAAATATTTTGTAATAAAGACGTATGTACTTAAGTTCACACTCAACGTGTGCGTTAATTATATCTTATGATTAAATTCTTTTACATTATGTAAATGATGCAAATGATGATAGGAAGAGACAGAGTATAACTAATTTAAAAAGGCTTTCTAATAAAAGTTATAAAATAGCAGAGAGACGGTTCAGGCCTCTATGAAGAGATAAATTTGTTTCCTCTCTTCTTTCTCTCTTTTGTCATAAGTTTTGGATAGTAGCTTTATGCAGCACAAATAATTAGCACTATACGTATTGTCACGTATTGTCTAATTTGGTTTAAATTAACAGTATATCAAATTATTTGCAATGCAAAATTAATAACATTAAGACGAGTGACTTTAGTAAAAAGAATATATTTTTGTATATATATCCAAGATTATAAATTTTCTTTATTTGATGTTGTAAGAAGATGAGTAAATAGTTTTTTATAGACACAACCAGTGATTTTTTTACACACACACGTACACAGACGCCTCTATTTAAGAAATTTATTAATGTTACATGTCTATACATATTATATATATATATATATATATATATATATATATATATATATATATATATATATATATATATTGATTTTTCAATCTTCGCTGTACAACAGAAATAAATCTCAAACTAATGGTATATCTTTTGTTTTCCAATTCTGTGCCCTAAAGCGTCGTTTGTACATCGTGACGCGAATTTGTTCTACTATATACGATTCGATATAGCAGGCATGTGTAAACTTGTAGCGCTGTTTGCGCGGTAATGTTAAACTGATTATTATATTAGTGCTATTTAAATATCTTATAAATATACGAAATCTTTCTGACGCACGGGAAAAGCTTTTATTAGGGAGATATTTGGTGGCGACGATACGGTTATACAAATATTACTAGATATCGATACAAATTATTAATAAAGATAAACTATAGCACCCTTTTCTCGTTAAACGGCATGACAAACTCAAACTGAGCGGTTTGAGAATACGTGCGCAATGTATTATATAAAATTAAATTACAAAACGCACAAAGATCAGAATGTTCTATCGTATTTATTAATTTTTCAACTAATTTGAATTTTTTAATGGAAATTTGATAAGAGAGAGAAGGTTTACCACGATTTTTTAATTTCAATTTTTTAATATATCCATAAATTAAATTTCTATTGAAATTTATTCGATATTAATCGAAGGATGGGATTTGAATTGTACTTATATTCATTCAGATACAACAACTTTACAATTTCCTTAAAAGAAGTAATTGTGTGAGATAATACGATCTCATCGATTAAAAAATGGTGACAGGATAATAAATTCTTTAATCTCTACAATAATCTGTAACAATCAAAATTCTTATAATAAACGAAAATTAGGCGACCTAACTGGCCAAAAAATTCCTCTATATTAAAACTCACGATGTTTCGACCATAATCTGGTCCTTTTCAAGTGAGAGATATTAAAAAGGACTCGTGAGTTTTAATATAGAGGAATTTTTTGGCTAGTTAGGTTGTCTAATTTTCTATTATTAAATATTTACTGGCGAAGAAAAGGTTTTTGTCATTGTAATTAAAATTCTACTCTTTTTGCATGCATTCGTTAGTCAATATTGATTTAAAAAATTGAAATTCTAGAAGGCTACTTTAGACAATGTGAGTCCTCGTCTCGCGCTTTTATATAGACAATCAAAGCAAGTAAGTGTTTATGTCGTATACGTATTTCGTCAAGTAATAAAACATTGCCGAGAGAAACAGCCTCTCGTTTCGTTATGTTACAAAAAAAGTATTCCGAAAAATATGAATTATTTATCCAAAGAGTTTGTCAAAGCAACCATGGCAGTAAGGCTTGTCGTTTTGCTCCTTGAACGTGCCCTTGTTCAACTGTTTTAGGCAAAACGCGCACACAAAGTGCTCGGGATGGAATTTGCGGAACATTGCTGTTATACAGCGACCTGAAAAAAGTGAAATGCAAAAGAGACATGTCAGCAATGTTAGCATCATATTAAAAATCTTAAATTTCAAAAATCTGGTGTATTTACCGGTAATGGGCTTGTGACATCCTGCACACAAGGATCCTCTCTTGGCATGATAATGTGTCTCGCAATACGGCAATCCTTCATGATCGAAGAAGGAGCCTCCCTGAAACTTTTGTCTGCAATCCTGCAAAATAAATAACATGGACGTGTTTTGAGAGCATCATATAAAAAAAGTTTGATATATATACACACACACATACGCGAGAAAATATTGCAAAATTCTGTAAATCTTAGAAAAAATCTATTTCAAAATCTATTTAAAAATAAATATATCATGTCCTATAGAAAAAACATCGTATACTGAATGTTTGAAATCTATATCATTAATATCATGACATGACAGAATCCATAGTTCCTGAGAAAAAAATATTAGCAAAAATTTAAAAATTACAAAAAATCAATAGTAATTTGAAAACATCCTGTACGCATATATTCTGTACTATTATTCCTCGTCTCTTATTCATATCTTGGTCTCGTCTTGAATAAAACGAGATACATGTGAATTTAAACAAAATTAAATAAAAACGGCTAGAGATCGACATTTTGTATTTATCACTTATAGATAATAATAAAATGTATAGTATTACCAAAAGAATCGAATTTTTAATTGATATGTATTTTCTTTTACTCGCTTTAATTAGCTTCCTTGACGCAAAAGAAGCTATTATATCTATTAATGTGATATTTAATTATTTAGAAATTTTTTTCACAGAGATAAAACATTTGATTGAGAGAAATTAATCGTCTTACTTTTCCCAAAATAAATTTTTTATATCAATTCGATTCATCTGCTGCTACTATACAACCTAAGGAATGAAAACATCCATCTGTGACGACGGCATCGTCCACACCACAGCATTTAGCTTGGCTCTTCCCCATATATGTTGCCACAAGACGAACATCTCCAAGTCGCTATATGTGTAGATGCCCTAGTCGACTCTTGGTGTCGTGTGTGTCTTTTTGTTTTAGGAGTTTGTTTTCTTTTTTTGGGGAGTGGGGATAGAATGAGGGAGGGATAGTTTATTTCTTTACTTCTCATAAACAATACTAATTCGCGCGACTCGACAGAATTCCTCTCCATTGTCAAGAGCTCGGCACAATGTCAAGGCGTGAGCTTGAAAACGAAAGCAGCTAGCTCGTACTTGTGCTTGCCGAGAGCCCTGTGATGCAAGAAGTGTTGCTTCCGATGCGTGTGCAAAGTGTGTGTTTCCGATGTGTGTGTGTGTTTCACGATGCGGAATTTAGACGATGGTGATTTGCAGTCAGCGTTTCTCCACCTCGATTTCCCTCAGCGCCAAGCTAAATCACCTGTCAAAGGATCAGGGGGGGTGGCTCCGCATTCATAGAGCCAGAGGGCATACAGGGGGCAACATATCGTGCGGGGGTAACTGGGCAATAGTGACAAAGAAAATCAGCGTGAGGAATTGGCATGATGTGAGACGGCGGGATCGAGCAATGTCCTATGCCTCTTGCTCTTCCTCTTCCTCGTCGTCGTCTACTCCGACACATTTGGGGCACACCGGTTGTCCCTCCATTGCGTAAAAGGACTTTCCGGAGACTGGCTTCTTGCAATCCTGTAATTGTCAAAGTTTAATGTGTCTGCGTTTCTTACAACGTTTTTTCTGCGATTTTTCGAGATTTTTAAGATAGCATGAAGGAAACAAAGATGTTGACGATTCCGTGAAGCTTGCGCTGAAAATAAAATTTGGTGATGAGACAGATAAATCTTGCGAGCATGATACCTACCCTGCACACGAAGCAGTCCGGATGCCACTGACTGTTGAGCGCAGATATATAATTCTCCATGATAGCACGGTTACAGCCACCACACTTGGGCGCGAACATGTCGAAATAGTCCTCGCGGCAGTAGGGCTTGCCATCCCGTTCATGGAAGCCCTCCTCGCCGAACTGCTTACCGCACTGGGCGCAGAAAAAGTGTTCGGTGTGCCAAGTCTTCTCCAGGGCGGTCACACATTTCTGGAAGAAAAACATTTTTCTCGCATCCGTGAGCGAATTTACAAGATGAAAAATTTGAGGCATTTAGGAAAAAAGTATAGATTGACCCAGAGATGATTGATTAAATTTTCTCATTTTATGACCAGTATAACTATGTTGTAGTTCGAATTGATGATTTTTAAATTTTAATTTAATGGAGTTCTTTTTTCAGAAAAAAAGTTTATAGAGTTAAATTAAAATTTAAAGTTTATCACTTCGAACTATAAATATTATCAATTTGTGGTAAGAATATTAAAGTTCAGACATTCCATGAATGTCAAGGGATAAATATTTCAAGTGAAACGAGAGTTTATGTCGGGTCCTTTTTATTATTTTTTCTTCACGAGACATTCTTCGTCTCAGTTGCACTTAGATAGAAACCAACATAAGTTAAGAGGCTTATACTCTTTTCCTCAAAAGCTCCGAGAATGATCCCGCGATCCTTACATCGAGAATAGGCCCGTTGCAGTAAGCGCAACGAGGCGAGAACAAGTTATGATAGTCCGTCTCGCAGTAAGGATGACCCTCCCTCTCAAAGAAATTCCGCGTGCCCAATTCCTGGTTGCAGTGGGTACATGTAAAGTGTTCTGGATGCCACGTCTTCCCCAAGGCCGTTATCACCTGTGTAGCAAGAACATTATTAAGTGAAGGAGGATATCCAATCGCCAGATATTAAGATCAAGCTTTCAAGAATCATGATGCAGTTGAGGGCTACCTGGCCCACGATGGGCTTCTCACAAGCGTTGCAGCATCCCTTCTGGGTTGTGTTGACTCCTTGGCGGCTCATGTCGGCCTGGAGATTACCAAGCATAGAATCCAACTGGTTCTGCTTGAGAGGTTGGCTCGCTCCCGGATGGTAGAGATGAGTCGTGTGGGTCTCGGTGATGTGGACGCGAGTTTGCGTGTTCTCGGTGGGTAAAGGGCTCTGCGAACTCTTGGTGGCCTTGTTGGGCTTCGCGTATGGAGAATCGGTCACCGTCTGGTGCTGATGGGTGCCGCTATTGATCTGCAAAGACACGCGGATCGTAGGATCGAGTGCGTAAAAATAACAGCTCTCTATCTGAGAGATTGAGACTGAATCCGAAGTGTGACGTGAACGCTTCGGTCTCGATCTTGTGGTTGAGAAAATGAGACGATAAGGAATTTAAAGAAGATATTATTTTCCTTGTAGCTTCTCTGACATCCCATCGTTTGCTATTCTAAAGTGTGAAAAGGATTTCCTCAACCTCGAGATCGATAATCTCAATTTCTCGAAGAGCTGAGACAGTTGCACTCGTTGCACTAAACCCTCGAAAAAGGAGGATGTACAATTCTCTGCGTAATTCTACGAATCTGTATCAATCGTGCACGTGTCTGTATGCGTATGTACGTGTCGAGGTGTCGAATAAAAGGGATCGGGATGCGAAAGTTGTTCAAGGTTGAGTATCGGCGTGACTGATTTGACGGACAAGGTGAGAGAAAAGGGTCAGACCGAGATGTCAGGGGTGCGAGTCCGTGAGGTGTCGAGTGAAGAGAAATTAAAACCCACGGGCGAGATGGATGAGGTAAAAGTAGGAGATGTAGATCGCCACGGGCGAGCTTGCAGACTAGCCGAAAGCTCCGAGCATTCCGGCGGGTCGTACCGACGCGCGGGTGCCCCACCTCTCCGTGACTTCGTCTTCTTGGTCCCCCTTCTTTCGCGGCCGCGGGAAACAGGGGGAGATCGTCGGAAAGGAATATGTAGTGAGGCTCCGGTAAGAGGTAGTCCCCGGCTCCACGGTTGTGGCGAGATGGTTATTTTCGTAACGTGGGGAGCCAAGAATGGGCAGGAGTGGATTTAACGCCCCAGTGTTTTCCGATTCCACGGTAAATCAAAGCGGCGAACAGTCGGGGGCAGCGGGACAGCCTCCTGTACCTGTTTCGTCGACAGCTACACGTGGATCCGTTTACGGAAGAATGGAACTTATGCGAAAAAAACAATGGTATACCTCCAAATTCTTCATCTTGGAACGGTAGAGATCTTCTAGATGTTTAAATGTTACCTTCAGACCTAATTATGTACACAATGCAGACGAGAAGCAACATATGCTTACTCTTTCGGTATGAGATTAAACGTGCGTAAAAAAGTCCATTCGGTTTCCAGCCAGCAACAAACCCTAGAGTTCAATTTAGTTTATTTAGCGATTTCATGCTCATTGGCAACGTATGAAGGCTGAAAGCCGACGTGGATACCGAAAGAGCTATTTAACCCTTTAGAAACGGCATTCTCTTCAATCTACAACTTTCTCACAATTTTTGACGAATTTCTCAATTTGTCAATATTTGCAACATATATTTTAAACATTCGAACGATTTGTCAATTCGTATATCTTCCTTTTAATCAATTAAAATTATACATTTAAATACTCTCAAAAACGAAATATATATTAACAATAAGATATTGGCCGCTCCGCAAGGGTCATCGCGTTATGTACGCAATTATGTGATTATGTTATGGATGGATGGATACCTTAAATTCGGAAAGCGAAGCCATTAGGTCGTCCAGCTCCTTGGTAGCGTTACTCGCGGTATGACCGTTAGGGTAACTCCGGTGGACTTCGGTTCGACTCAGTGAGCCATGCTGACTGGAGGGATAGCCGTCGTAGACCGGCTGTATCTCCGTGGACGTCTCTTGTATGGTGACTCTCACTTTTCCGTCAGCGGGGTAGTCTCTGCTCGAGGGGGAGGGAGGGACAACAGTCCGTTTTACCGAATGCGAATTATCTTGGGGATCAACACCCCCATTAATCGCCGGCGAGTTCGATTTTATACGATCGCACGAATCGAGCGACAATGGTCGAAGTCTGAATTCGCCGGATTACAATCAACTCAATCTCGAAATTATTAATCACGAGAGTCAGATGTTTAAAAGCAGCCTGCTTGATATACAGCTCTTATATTGTTTTGGGATTATTTGCGCGCACATAGAAAGCTCACCCGTTAGGCACTGCGGTGCTTAGTTCCTCGAGCAATGAGTCGACGGTGGGTCGAGAGGCTGACATGCTACTTGGAGAACGAAGCATGGGGCTGGTCGCACCCCCGTTCACTCCTGTTGTGGACCCACGGCTGTCTATAATCATCGAGCAACTCTGTACGATAAACTGCTCCTGTAAAACTATCTCTTTGCCCTTTTCCGAAAGGCTTAACAGTACGTGAAGAAAATGAAAAAAATAGAACGTTATCGAAATTATCGTGCTCTCTTGTACAATATATATGTAGATTCGTTTTCCGCAAATTTAAAGTTGATTTCTATTCAGCAACTTTCGTCGATTTATCTTCTTAGCAATTAACTTTATACATTTTTAAAATAAAATCGCGATCGCTAAAATTTGCTCAAATCGTATCGAATGAAGATTGATTCGAAAACAAGATTAGTCTTATTCGCATCTATGAGATTTAGAACGGTATTTATAGTCGGTTCTTACTTCAAGACTGTTTTATGTAATGCCTTAAGATGCTAATACGGTTCTGTGATTGATTCATAACATCTTAAGATTGTATTTAAGATAGTCTTAAATATAAGATTCGACTATGAATACTGACCTTAATCTGTGAAAAAACTTTTATGTCTTACACCGTGTGTGACTTTTTACAGAGAGATTCAGAGAGACATGACTTGCAAGGAGTCGCTAAGAAGTCTTGCTCATTGAAATTGACCATTCGGGACAGGGTTAAGAGTAAATAGTCAACCTCGTTCTTGATAGTGGGCATTATAGCGCGCGTTGCTCAGGTCTTGCAGGAGGGTGTCCAGCTCGGAAAGATTGTTATTGAGGGAAGGCATCTTGCTCCCGGTGCCGGCTTGGGTATAAGACGCGCTTCCAGTTTTACCCATGGTTTCCTCTATCGCCTCGCGGTTCTGATAAGTCGGCTACAACATTCGGGAAAGACCGGAAAAATGAAGCGATTAACGGCTCCAAGCTCGTTCGTATCATAATTGTGTTCATCAAAGACACCGATCTTTTTATCAATTTTACATAATAAAAAGAACTGTCTTGAAAGGATTAATATAACATCTTATTCTTTTTTTCCCATAATAAGTTCACGTGTGTTTTAAAATATTTATTTTTATTAATTTATTATTTATCGTTAACTGCGCGATTTCGAGCGCAAAATTTAGCCCTGTGTTAGTTGATAATTCTGCTGTTAATTCCACGCTTGTTGACGAAATTCCAGCCTGATAACGAGTGTTATACCTATTTGTTTTAATCATAGAATAATAAGAATTAACTAACAATTTAAATTAAGCTCTTAAATATTGAAATGTCGGAAACGGTTAGAAAATTTAATGTCAACAATAAAGAGGATTTTCTTCGGATGAATGGACAGTGTACGGAGACGATTTGAACGACAGCTGCACGACTTTCTGCATTTATCTAAGATTATACTCTTGGCTTGTTAATCGACAAAAAGCGATGGTCTGCCAAGTTTCCACAAAATGCATTATTATTTAGAACCATGATGTCACTAGAATCATTATGCGGCGCGTGTGGAACGTCGTCGTTCAGAACGACATGCGTTTTTAGTCCCGACAGAATCAATTTTAGATTGCTTTTAGTCGCGAGAGTAAATATCCTAAAAATATGATCGCGTTCGGTCTGCTTAAAAAAGATAAATGTTCGATAATAATATTAAATAAGATTCATTGGGAAACGTAAGGAAGTCTTTGGCGTGTCATATGATTTAAACAGCACAAGTACAATTTATAATATTTATGTAAAATAAACTCATGTCACATGTGCAATAATTTGAGTTTTTTAAATAATTTTAATTAAATATATTGTTCTGGATATAACATTTGTCCATATCGTCCAACATTAACGTTAAAGGTAAAATTTAATAAGTAAGCTAAAGATGTTTCAATTACAAAATTGGCAACTCGCGAGAAATCGCTCCGACTTGTTTACCGAAATTAAATTTGATGCTTGACGTCAGGCTAATCGATGGCCAAATGCGATCCGCAACTATCCGTAACGATAAATTGAAGCTTACGAGTCTTTGAAGAGGACTCGTAAATGATGCGTAACGAAAGTAGCGCAATTGAGGTCGGTCTCCAATAATCTCCCCTGCATAAAAATAAATCACCAATTACGCCGGTTATTCTCCTCGCTATTTAAACCACAAGACATCAATAGATATTATTGTTAGTTAGCTAAGAAGTTAATTGTTTAATTTATATATATCTAAAATACACGAAATTTGTCTCTTTATCTTTTTTCATACAGCGCGTTCACCACAACTGTCGCAAGTATTTACATTTATATTTCAGCATACTTTTTACAACTCTCGTAAGACCGTATCATAATATTGAAATAAACGATTTTCCAGATCTTCGTTTATTGAATAATTTATGATCTTTCAAATAGCACCCAAAAATAATAGACAAATTGTAGTCGAATTTCTGGGAAGCGAACAAGGACGGTGAGATTTATCGCCAAACTTCCGCGCGACTATATTTTTTTTGCAATAAAGCAGCATTACGACGCATCCTGCTGGACGGAAACTAGGTTACACGCTGAGCTGTCGGTCTAAAAATATATTCGCGGTTAGCCAGCAGAAACATGTCAGTAAGACGTATCGGCGCTTAGCGTGGAAATTTCGGCGGCGACATCATTATTAACGCGACGCAGCATCTGCAGGGGATGTCGCGTGCGATCTTTATATTAAACGGACGCGAGATGCACCTACCAAATTATCGACAAAAGATTTTTTTAAAAAAAATTTAGTTTATTTCTCAGAAAAAAATACAAAGATACTCGCCTTCTATGAGTTTTCAATCTGCGATATAAGAATAACCAATTTACCAAGAAGAACTAATTTATTACAAGTTAATTATTTTCGAAATTTTTAACAAATCAATCATTTTCAATAAAAAATTTTTTTTTTCGAAATTTTTCGTTGGCTCCTATTATGATTAAAACGGTATTTGCGAATTTAAGTACTTCGCATACTCCTCTCATCTGAGACACCCCACGCCCCACGCGTCCAGCAACTGTGCAGCTCCAATCCGTCGCAGTCACGTGCTCGCGTTGTTACCGCATTCGGCGACGTTTATGCAACGGGCTATAACGGCAGATGCAGATGCATCGAATCGCGTTCTGGAATCAAGTACTGGCGCGTGCGAGCTAAATTCGCACGTCAAAGGGAAAGCTTGTACAACCCGAGTGACCTTCGGCAATCCGGCAAGATTTGGCACTCGAACAGTAATTCGGCAAGAAATGGTTATTGCCATTGTCGATTGCCATAATCCGAGACGTTATTTAGCATCATATAGCGCAATTACGCGTTGATCAATGTTGCGAAAAACAATCTTGAAATAGCGAAGCTCAGAAATATCTCAAACCGATAAAAAATTTATTACAAACGTTTTTTGCTTTATAACAGATTATCCGCGACAAAGAATTAATAAACAACAGATTTTACGATATTTTTAATTAATTTAGTTAATTAATTATTAACCATCTTAAAAACAAAAAATTTACAACAAATAAAAATACAATTTTTTGTTATTTATATAATTGATAATAATAATAGCTAAAGAAAATTTTTTGCGGTGTAATTTTTAAATGAAAAATTATAATATAACTGCATCAAAAACTTCTTGAACGCCTCGCGAAACAAGCTCGTGACAATTTCGCCTAGTTGGCCGTCGCGAAAATAGGTCTCGGACTGTATCTAAACTGGATCGCGTCACATCCGAGAATGACGACTGCAGTGCAAATTTGATGACAGATTGATGCGGTAACAACACGTTCCGAGAAGAGTAATGTGAATGGCGCGATTTATACGAGCGTGATTTGTAAGGGCCAAAGCACATAACATGGCGTAGCGATATACGACGGCCGTAGTTCCTGACCTGACAGATCAGGATACACCAAAGCTTGTGCGTTACTTACGTCCACAACTACGACTGTCATATGTGCTTTGGCCTTTAAGCATAGCGGAAGCAACTGTCAGCTCAGCTGTCATTCACGAATGGTGCGCATTTCCTCATGATTGTTAGATAACATTTAAGCAATTGTTTTAAAAAAAAGTGGATAGGACATGGCTGTCCAATTGCATGGTCACCTCGCTCACCGCACTTAAATCCGTTAGAGTTAGACTTTTATTTATGGGGACATTTGAAGAGCATGGTGTACGCCAAATCGGTTGACACATTGGATGAACTGATACAGAAAATTAAAAACTCTTGTTAACAAATACGAAATAAACCTGGCATTTTTTAACGTGTTCGATCAAGGAGAAAGTGTGTCGAATTGTGTATTGAAATGAACAGAGAACACATCAAACATCTGCTGTAGAAAATGCTTTATAACTCGAAAATAAATACTAAGCTTCAAACGACAAGTGTAACGATTGCAGTACGATTACCTGGACTTTAAAGAAGTTCATTGACCTAACGTAGAGTGTTCTCTTTCATTGTTTCTACGCGAATAATGCTAATCAAAACAAAGAAAATGGATAACCACACTAAGAGCTGAAAAACGGTAATAGGGGAGACCGGGGCTATTCGTGACACTGCTAAAATTTTGTCGCGGGCCTAACTTTAAAATGCTTGCTGCTAGAAACCTGTAATATCGATCATAGATCTCTCTTAGTGTCCTCTAGGTATCAACAAAGTGGCATTTGCGTGTCAACTATTTTTCTCTCGCAGTGACAGAAAGTCTGACTTCGAGTGCTGAAAGTAAAATTTTCCAAATCCCGAAAATTTGTTTTCTCGCCGAATATAATAATAAGAGATCCGAAACGGTAAGTTGTATTTAGTCACTCGACTTCACTAAGCATCATGCATAAGTAGATATTTAGCTATTCTTTCTTATTTGTAAGTGACAGATCATGAATGAGGAAAAACCACATCGGGGCATTTCGTGACACGAGCAACTTTTGACTGATCCCGCAGAATTTGCTTCATTGATAGAAGAAAAAAAGGCAAAGCAACAAAAAACGCTCTCAAAAACACCACGAATTCAAAGAAAGAACCTGCAGTTCGCAGGGGCCGTGGACGCCCTCGAAAAGTTCCCCGTAATTGAATGTTACCTACTTTTTTCCTTATAATTTTTTATAGGTCAGCATATAATATGTAAACTCTAACAAATAAAGGATTTTTCAAAATATAAAGTAGATAAAAATTACAAAAACGAAAGAAATCCATATAGTTTGTTCAACCAGAGAAAGTGTCACGAATTACCCCGTGGCCTGTCATGAATTACCCCGGCCCCGGGGCAATTCGTGACACATGACATAGCGATACATTTCTTAATATATTTCGAGACTCGTGAGAGATAAACCTTTTTTTTTCTTTTCTTTTAAACTAGAAGGATGGACGATTACATCGCACTAATAAAAAATTGTTAAGCATTTATACGAAGCGAGAAAAAAATTCGAAACAAAAAAGTGTCACGAATAGCCCCGGTCTCCCCTAATTACTGTATTTTTGCTCACTCTCAACTTTTAGTTTTTCTTACAGTAACCATTATGCACTACTACAGTAAACATTCTCCCAGTAACCAGTACGGATTTCACAGTAACCATTACGATAAAGACCAGTAATGATTCCGGTGCAATATTTTAACGAAAAAAAATTCTTTTTTATTTTCAAATAGTTCTTATTTTTTTCTAATATTTCTAATAGTTTAATTTGTATTCGTGGTGTTGCATATATTATTCTATTTTATTAATTAAAATTACGCACTGTTTTACAATTTTTGAAAACATATTGACGGGAGACGGGATTCGAACCTAAGATTCCGGAATGACAACCTAATACGCTAACGCTGAGGTAACAATCTATTCTACAATAACTATTATGAATTTCATATATCTCTCTGAACTGCTCTGAACTCGTGCGATAGAACGAATATGGAGAGCCAACAGTAATTGTTACTGAATCGCACATGATTGAATAATGGAACTTCTCAGTAATTATTTCTTTTTTATTATTTCTTTCAGACAGTATCGCTTACGATCTTAATGTTTAGATATTACTGTTTTTCAGCAGATATTACTTATTTTTTTAAGTAAGCATCTGTGTATTGAAATTAAAAGTTGAGAATGAACGAAAATTCAGAGACTATTGTTTTTCTCAGTGCAGTTAAAAAGTAACAAATCTGTCATTTTTTAAAATTATTTTAGTCATTTCAGTTACTTAATCATTTAATTGCTATTTTTTATAAACATTTGTAGAATCGAGCACCTAACGTATCTACAATTCATCCCGGGCGTTAAAGAAAAAGTATGTATTTTTTTAAGTCCACCCTTCTTCTAATTAAAAATGACAAGACAGTAACAAACTTTCTTTTCGATTAAAAATAAAGTACTCCGTAAGAAGAGCTAAAAGCAGAACTGCGAATGCTACTATCGCCCGTACGGCTTCCACTGCAAAATGCATCGAAATCGATTCGCTCGTCTGTGTACTCGATTCCAGTTTCGCAATAGACACGAGTTTTATCGTGGAGAGTGTCAAAGTATGCAAAAGCCAGCAGAAAGATACATATATTTGCGCACTCCTGAATACATGAATACATAATTCGCGATACTTTTAGCTCTTCTTACGGAGTACTTTATTTTTAAAAAGTTTATTACTGTCATTTTTAATTAGAAAAATGGTGGACTTAAAAAAATACATACTTTTTCTTTAACGCCCGGGATGAATTGTAGATACGTTAGGTGCTCGATTCGATGTCGCGGTGGAGCTGTCGGGCTAAAGTTGGACACAGGTGGTTTATTACTTTTTTTTTATATTGCGAATGAAGCGCAATTCACTGAGGATTGGCGCGGCCAGCGAACGGCGCGTATAGCCTTAGCTAGGCCGCACGTTCTACCGCAAATTTTGCAACCGGAGCGCGACACGAGTCCGAGGATCATGAATAATAAAGACCGCGCTGCCCTAGGCCGAGCGAGAATCGATAAAATCGGCAGGGAACGTAACAGGTGGGGGTCTCCCCGTCGCAGAAAACTCGCGGAAATGCATCGGTCCCGTACAACTTTTATGCGCAGAATATTGTTCGTAATATTGCCGTACGACACTTTTATTTGCGTATCATGATATTCCTCGGCCTCGATTCCTTTACTTTTTATTATTTCATTCAACAATCGATAACTTTTAATAGTACTTTATTGATACAGGCGATATATCTTCCTTTTGGGCACGATGGAAAGTACACGTCGCGATTTCAAGAAAGAGAAAGAAAAAAGTACCTTGATACAGTATAATTTAAGCGAGAAAAGAAATGTCTTCATATCCTTCAATATAAGTCCTTTAAATGATCTCTAATCTCTGATCAGCTTCTTTAATTAGAAGCTGATTTCTGAAATTGCTCGTGCAATGTATTAATTTCAAGTTCGAATTTTCTTTATTCACTGCTCTATCTCTGGCGGCGAAAAGATTCAATTCAGTTTGTGTGCGTAACCTTCGTATCCTCAGGCAATTTCATATCCTCGTGTAATTTCTCCCCAATGAAAATAAAGAGTGCGGCTGTAACTCGAGAATCTCTCCCGACTGATACACGATTCCGCGTCTGCCACGCACGTTTCGACGTTGTTGCCGTAGTGATGCTTCGGACAGTCAATTTTAGACGCGATATTGATTCTAATTTTAGCCCCACCGTTGCGTCACAGTTATTCCCGACCGTGCTTTATGACTCTTTGGAAGTTTCTCTTTTTTCCTCTCAAAACAAGCGACGGTTAACGCGAGAGAGATAACGGAATTTTGTCGCGAGTGGAAACTGCTTCAAGTTTGTTCCCTGGACTTCTTTAGTTATTTTCATGATTGTAACACGAATGATTCCATGTCTAAACAAATTTAAGCGGTCACGCTTTGAAAATATTTCAGAGCGTCCGCCAATCAAATTATTGGCAATGTTATACCGTTATACGCCTGCAAAATAACGGAAGGTAACGCAGATACGTGTAACAGAAAAGTACATACTACCTGCAAGTAAATATTACTTGTCTTAAGTATTTCATAAGTTGTATATCCGCAAATCTATAAAGTTATCATAAGCATTACGTTTACAAAACGTATTCTGGATCTTAGCAAGTTTAGTACTTCAAAAAATAATATTTAACCCTTCTTGGTCAGCATGACCCCAAAAATTTTTCAAAGCAGAATCACACTAACTCCAAACTTTGAAACGGGCCTTGTAATGCCATCTACCAAAAATCGACATTAAAAAAAAGTCATTTTTTACCTTAACCTTTGTGTTTTTTTTTTTCAATATGTTAATATTAAATAATTAACAAAATTAATATTACGACAAATTTTACAACATTTCAAGAAAGTTCAGTAATTTTTTCAAGTCAAAACAATGAAAACTGTAAATACGGCAGCCGATTAAAGTCGCTGGGATCGTTTTGACCCCGGTGTGACCATTATGAAACTATTAGATAAATGTGACCACGAAAGGTTAATATAAAAATTCAGTTTGCTTACTATATAGAGTCTACGGAAAAGAACCGTATACATTAATAAAGTATCACATTCTCTTGAAAAAAAGTTTATTAAGACTATCCACTATTTGACTCAAATATAAATTTTATTCATCAGAATAATCGCTTATTTCCAAAAAGAGATTATATTCTTTGTTAGTGCTGCAATATTTAGTTTTCAAAAAAAAGTAATTCATTGATTTCAAGTATTTTATGTTCTTATCCTAAAGAATCATCGTAAACTAGCCTATGAAACTAAAACTTGTTCTCAGCTAACATTGTTTCTAGGAAAAAAAAAATGTTTATTTGAATTGAGAACATGGATTTACTTGAAGCAAGAATAACTTTCTTTCTTTAAATTAATTCTATGTAATATTCTTGAAAAAAGAATAAATTCTTCTCTTGAGCACAAGGTTTTCTTAAGAATTATGAAGAGTATATCTTGAAACTATTACTTTGCATTTCGGTAATGATATTCGTGTTAGGAACACTTAAGATATATATGTATATATATAGGCACTATAATAAAAGATCTAAACATTTACGCTTAAAAACATCCGCGTTTGAGATCAAAATTCCATGACAGTTCTAAGCTGGATCCCGCTTAAGGGGTTATATCCACTTATAGGAGGCAAAAAAAACAGCGATTTTTAAGAATTTATCCTGGAAAGGCATTTTAATTTATAAACACAAAATTTTACACACTTATTGTAGTCACTTTTAAGTATAATTTCAAATTTTTTTGTTTAAAAATAATGATGTTTACGGCCGCTATAGCCGACGTCCGGGAGCATTTCGGTGTCTTGCGGTGACCACTCTATCTCTGGACTGAATCATCTGAAATCAAAAAACCAAAAAGATTTCGTTAATATAATATATTATCTAGTATTTGATCGAAGGAATAAGCAAAATATTAATTTTAACAAAAATGGTGGCTTCTTAAACAAACAAAATTTACAGCAAAAATCGAAATTTTTGTTTTAGAAGCCGCCATTTTTTTTTAAATTAATATTTTGCTTATTCCTTCGATCAAATACTAGATAATATATTATATTAACGAAATCTTTTTGGTTTTTTTGATTTCAGATGATTCAGTCCAGAGATAGAGTGGTCACCGCAAGACACGTTTTTTTTAGAGATGCTCCCGGACGTTGGCTATAGCGGCCGTAAACATCATTATTTTTAAACAAAAAAATTTGAAATTATACTTAAAAGTGACTACAATAAGTGTGTAAAATTTTGTGTTTATAAATTAAAATGCCTTTCCAGGATAAATTCTTAAAAAATCGCTTTTTTTTTTGCCAGTTCTAAGCTGGATCCCGCTTAATCATGAATGTCTGTATTAATGGTGGCCCTGAAAGAACCAGCTGCGGGCGATCGAAAGACATTGACGAGACCACGCTGTATCTTGCCAAAACATCGTATCGACAGTTATTAACCGTCAGAGAAGAGGTTTATTTACGGATTCCTCTTGTGTCACGCTTTCGCGACCGTGACGACGGATTGCTCTATTTCGGGACTTGTAAACTGGAATCGCAAAACGGTCTTAGTGCCAAAGAGTTAATTTTGTATCCGAAAGGTGTCCGTCACGTACATAATGGAGCACATTGAAATTACAACCCTATATAACGTCGAAAGAGAAAAACCGTGATAAATGAATGACATAGATACAACGAATGCGTTTGACGTTTAACATTTTAGTGGAGAGATGAGAAGAGAAATAGGATTTATATAGTAATAAATAGAGGATCTTTATTACCGTCAATACTGTCGAAAATAGTTTTCTTTACCTTCTATGATCGCGCGTGTATATCCTTTCATATTTATGTCAAACGCCTCTGACACCAACATCGTTCTGCGTTGGCAGTTTATACTTTGTGGAAATCGCGAGCATTCAGAATAGTCGGGATCGCGCCATCAAACCGCTTGGCTCCATCTGGCGAACCACGTCCACGACTTCAGCAACGTTTCTTCAGCAACGAGCTTCCCTAGCTCATCGATAAATCACCGCGATATGTTTCGTTCTTGATGTCGTCTTATCATCGGAAACGTTCTCGTGAATCGTGATATCGGCAAAACGGAGGTCTACTCTTCTGAAATTCTCTTCGCAAATCTAGCCCATAAGAAACCACACGGAAGCTTTCCCGATTTGGTGAGCTTTTAATATGTTGTATTCTAGATCAAAATAAGAGATACTCTCATCACTTAATATTTTTTTCCAAAACATAATTTTATTATATGTTGAAATCATAATAAAATAACCTTTAACTGGTAATAAACATTTTTTAAATTTTGAAAAAAAATTTGAAAAAAATTTCTCTTTATTATTTTAAAATAGTCTTAAAACCATACAAATTTTATTAAAACAATTTTTTCTATCTTTTATAGTTTCGACGGAAAGAGAAAACCGATCAAAGAGACATTTTACTCCCTATATAAATATGCAACTGGGCACGTGAAAAAAAAGTATTCCTTGTTTTGATCTAAAATGCAACGTATTAAAAGCTCATAAAAATCGGAGAAAGACGCTTCTATGAGATTGTTAGATCTAGATAGCTGAAGATACGGACTTGATTACCACGATGTCGTACGATCAACTCGGACATAACTGCTCAGATAGCAAGGAGAATTGAAAAATAATTCTTTTTAAATTCCCGATTTATGAATCCTTTTCGGATACAAAAGACATTCTTTTTCTACTCCATAAAAATTCGCAATAAATTCGAAATTATGCTTAGTTAAATACTATTCCAATGGAGCTTTATCTGAATGCTATTTTGTATCTGAAGAAAAGTAAGAAAGAATACTTCATGATTTATCCAAAAAGGATTTATCAAGAATCTTCTAATCCAGTTTCTCTATCAGAAAAGAACATAAAATGTACTAGTGCATTTTGCTATTTCTGCACTGCACTATATCTCGGAGATATCACGAAAAATATTAGTACCTATCTCACAGACTCGCCTTGTATCCTAGCGCGTGAAGATTTTTGCTTACAAGAAGGTATTGGCGATGTAGCCGCGTCGCGGCAGCGCACGTTATTAGCACTCGCAGTCTTTTTTGAAATATCAAAAAGGAATTATTTTTCAATTCATTTCGAACAAATTACGCGATTTCATAAAGAATTTGAAAAAGTGACGAATCCTTTTTGAGTTCTTTTGATCATAACGATTATCTGTGCTATCTGGACACGCAGAGTCTGAGAGTTTTCGATGTGAATCTCTGGAAATAGGCAAACGCGCACGCGAGAGGCGCGTCCTCCAACTCCTTCTAGGTTTATTAATGCTCTAATTGTGATCGCAAGGCTCGACATACCGATTGCGGCGGCAATGGCGATGTTCGATTGTCGTAGGATCTATAGCCGGTGGTCGTGTGGATGCGCGCGCCATTCAGCGATCCGTAACCGGGCGTCGCGTTACCTCCGACGTGATTTCCCTCCGACGATACAGTATTCTGCAGATCTGCCAGAAGCGCATCTGGAAATACAATAGGTCGATGGATTAGTTTCACCTGCAATTTAAATTGCAGACGAACCAAACCAATCTTTAAAGGAAGTTTAAATGTATCTCGTAAAAAATCAACTCGTGTGATTTCTCATATAATCTCATCCCTAAATTTGTCAAGAAATCTCCGCTATTTCGGGCTTTTGCCGCGATAGTTAATTCTTGTAGAGACAAATAGGCGGAAACTACGTTCCCGCCGAACAATTAATTCCTTCACTTGTCGCGATCAATATATAAAAAATAAATGAAAATGGTTTACTATATTAATGTCCATTTCTATTAATACAGATTAACTTTAATCTCGGTTTAACTTACTTTTTGTCTTTTTCTGGTTCTAACAACTAGAAAAAGATAAAAAATAAATTAAACCGAGATTAAAGTTTATCTACATTGAGATGGAAATGGATATAAGACGGACATTCACGATTAAATGAGATCTAAATTAGAATCGTAAAAATTTTTAGTGGAAATATTTCTAAATTAAAATGTTTAGATTTATTATTTAAAGAGTTCTTATCTTTATTTCCTGTATATTACTCCATAAATTAATAACGGTTAAAGATTTCATTATTACATACTACCAACTTCTTAACTATATTGCAGTAATATATTCTTATTCAGAACACAGAATAATAAACAAGAAATTAAATATAATGAAATTAAAGATAAACTTCCGAAAACCTCCCACACCCAAATTTGATAAAATTTTACAGGTATGTAGTATCCACTAAACAGAGTCGAAACCCACAATGTTAAGTTCCGCAAATGCTTAGTTTCTAAGAAAAAAATTTAATTTTTCGATAAAATTGACGGTCATATTCTTGTAATAAAAAAAAATTATATCTCACTCTATGAATTGAGAATAACATTAGAAAAAAGATAACCAATTGTTGTGTGGATATGAAAAAGTGCATGCGTGGATGTAGTAAGTACGGGGGGGCTCGACTACCATTAAACTAGACACATAGTGTGCCTTACAAAGTACATTGGTGAACTTTCCACGCATGGAAAGTTGTAAACCCATGTGGCACCCCTGCAGTGGGCGATATGAAGTAAACCTCGTTTCGCGTGGAAAGTTGTAATGAGTCTATCACATACTAAATCATAATTTTATAAAAATTAGAAAATAATTAAATGAAAATAAAAAACGCTTAATTTTTAATAGATTTATCACGTCTTCAACCAGAATATACTTCTTTAATTCTCTGAAATTAATTTTGAAAAGGATCTAAATTGTGTTTGACTATATACAACTTTATTTAAACATTTTATGCCTTTATCTTTCTCATCAGTAAAAATCCATTTAAGGGCATTTATTTGGACGCCATTTAAAACATTTCCATCAAATAATACGTAAATTGGGCGTAGGAGGTTTTCGGAGAAGTTCATCCAATATAATCGTTCTTTTATTTCGATTATAAATATTTGGCTTTTGATAGTCGACAGATTGTATTTCTCAATTTGATATAATATATTTATAATATAATTTTGTTAAGCAGAATAATAAACATAATAATAATTATTCTGTTATTATTAATTATTGTTGCAAGATACAAAATTATATTCTACGAATTGATATCGCGTTATTGAGTCAATCGGGCTCACTTATTTAATTTCGAGCTGCTGTAGGTAGGTATGTAAAAAAAGAAATGTCACAACATTGTTTCACGATGACGCCATGCCTACTTCATCGCCGTCCTTGGCAGACGCGTGATTGCTATGGCGCGCTTAATTTATTTAACTTAAAATCTCAGAAGACACTGTCAATTTGCCTGCACGTGCTAAATGCTACATGACATCATATACTTGACGCAAATACGAAATCCACGTAAACGACAAATATGGGCGAGAACAACGCTAAACGCAAATTGCGTTCCTAGCAGATGTATGATAAAATTATATTTTATTTATGTTTAATTACGTATTCAATGTTGAATACACGGAGAAAAATACGAAAGATTTGGTGCCGTGAAAAGAGGGACGAGGTAAGTATAAACATTTTAATATCATATTCGCGTGAGAAATCCGTTATTACACAAGTCGAAGGAGGCCACGTGAATCGTTGCAAATTCACGTTCTTTTCCGATCTACGTTTATAGCGGATTTCTCGTGCGCGGTATCGACGGTAAAGAATTTGCTTCTCGTCCAAACTTTCTCCGTTCACAAGAGAGAGAATTCCTTAAAAGCCTCTAGAAACTTGGAAACTTCTTTCAGAAACCGCCGACCGTTTGCCCCGCCGAGGCTATCAGCTCGTCGTTCAAGCCTAAACTTAATTATTCAGGGAAATATGTGTTTACCAAGAGTAACGAGGTTGCTGGTAGCTCTCTCGCGATTGTACACCTGGTACAGGTTCTCTTCTTCGGGTACACGCGTCGTCTCCATCGCGGGATCGCGAGAGAGGTCCGACACACCCACTATTTCAGGAACGTTGAACCCCGCGAGCGGGCGCGAGTTTCGGGCCGACCTCGGCGAGTAGGAGCCCGCAAAAATACGGAGAAAGCGCGAAACCGGAGGGACAAATCCGCGAGTGGAAAAAAAATCACAAAACTGAGGGTTCTGGCGCGACTTTTTTCACAAACGGCTCAGTTGGCGATTCTACGCCAACGGTTCTTCGCCTATTGCGTAATCAAATAAGTATGTAAAAAAAAGTTAAAGATGTAAGAGATAAATAATTATTAAAAACTTTCGTGGGAGATTTCACAAAGTAACGAAAAATTGGAATTAAGAAAGAATGTATGTGTAACTCTGAGACGTTATACCGAGAAATGTAGCAGCGAATTAGTTCACCGAAGCGAAATATGAGAAAAACAAAGCGAGCCGAGATACCATGATGCTCTATCGCATGAAAAACTGACGCTGATAAGAAAAGCAAAGTGTTTATCGAGCTTTAATCAAATTTATCGTGAATTGCAGCGCCTATCGCGACAATTGTGTATACATTCTGGGATTACTATTGTTGTTATTGTCACCATTTCGTCGCGCGTCGTCGTCTACGCTTCGGAATACGGTAAGAGTTACAGAAATACGAGATAAATCCAAGAAACGTCGATCGAGTGCCGAGATCGAATCGTAATTATCGCACAAAAAAATTCTCGAGAACGATAAAGTCAAAGTGCAGCTTTATATCGTTGTTTGCTTCTTTTCCCGTTCACCTTGCAGTAACTTGCACTCTCGCCTTCACTCGCGAGAAGTTCCAGACGATTTCGCGACGAATTTTTCCACGCACTCCTGAGGGACAACACGTGTTTAACGAGGCGGGTGCACGCATGCGAGTGACGCGGTGCGCACGGGAACGTCGACGGGACTGATTGTCATTGAAATGCGCAGGAAGGCGATACCGCGAACTGGAGGAAGGAACGAGACTGGAGAGGAGGAAGGACATTAAACAGGCATTAAGACGGTAGTGGGGAATTCCCGTACGTTGGACGGAAGCTGCGGTGTTCAAAAGAAACGGACGGCTTAGGCGGCTGGGTGTTCCGCGACGTCTGCTTACGAGGAAACCGATTACACCGCATACAAACACGCCACGTAGCTTCGAGGAAACGTTCGGCTGTTCTAGGAGAGAAGGGGTCCTAAGGGAGAAGAAATATAAGGTGTCTTACTTTGCTCTTTTAGAGGAATTTAAGAACTTCTCAGTTCTCTGCATTTTAAATGTACTTTTAGGTAGCAATGGGATTAATATCCTATAAGTAATTTCGAATCTGTTGGTGTAGTTTCGACTCTCTATGATTACTTCGAAAAATAGAAGCAGTACTTTCAAGTATATCACTGTTGGAAAATTTTTGTAGTTTTGTTAAAAAAGGTCCTTGTTAAAATTTTCGTGTAAAATAATCAACACATACATGTGTAGATTTAACATATGCTTGCTATGCTAATTGAATTTAACAAATTTAAAATGTAAAATTATTAATATAATTTTAAAAATATGTTAAAGTAATACAATTTGAACGTATTTATTAAATGTGTTAAAATTTACAGAAAAAGAATGTTGATTTTACTCTATAACAGAAGGGGGAATAAAAATTTATAGAAAAATAGTGTTGATTTTATCTTACAATCTTAACTTCAACATAAAAGTTATGTTAATTGTACACATAATTAACCAATTACGAACAGAATTACATTTCTTTTCTGTTGAAATATTTTAACAGTACATATTTTAGTATAGTATTATTATTTAACACATCCATTTTATGTTAAATTAACCCTTGTTTGCCACACTGGGATCAAATCAACCCCACGACCATATATTCCCTTAATTTTAAGTACAGAAACCTATGGGGAGCGGGTTTATAGCGACATCTGTCAAAAAAATAATAATAAATTTTTTTGTAAAAACAGTCATTTTTTTATATGTTGGGGGCTATTTTAATTTTTTTATCATACATAATTTTAATTTTTGGCTATATAACCTACATAACTTTTAAAAGTAAGCTTTTAAGAAGTTCTAAAAAAATTGGCAAGTTAAAATATTGAATAACTTATTTGTTGTAACAATTTTTGTCGCTGAGGTAGATTCCACCCCAATGTGGCAAGTACGTGACGTCTACAGAAGTGTGGCAAGTAATAAAGGGTTAACATAAAAATTTGAGTGGACCGTTTAGGACATGCACAGTAAAAAACATTTTGTATTTGTGTTAAAATTTTCCTGTGTAGAAAGTTTTGTGTTAAATTTCTGACACAGTTGTATGTTAATTTAACATATCGTTGTTGTGTTACTTAACTTTTCTATGTTAAATTAACATTAACCATTTTTAACAGTTAAAATAACACAATTTATATGTAAGTGCATGAATTTAACATTTTAATTTCATCAAAACTAAAAATAAATACTTCTCTCAAATGTTAAAATAACATCTTATCTTAATTACATTTAACATTAAGGAAGCGTCAGAATCAAAAGGTGGATCACCACTAGTCCGTTCGATCATCGATGTCAAGCGACGTTAGGTGCGGTACTGACTCGGATGGGTGACCGCGCGGCTGTATGCACACACGACATATACATAATTACATTTAACATTATAGAGATGTCAATTTAACATAAACTTTAACTTCTGATAGAGTCTAAATGTTAAATTTTTATGTTAATTTTTTACACATTATGTTTGTTATTTTTTTACATATTTGCTTTATGTTAAATTAACACAAAAATTTGAGTGGATAAATTGGGACATGTGAAATGTGTTAAATTTAACACAAAATTTTTTACTGTGTGTGATTTATGTTACATTTAATCAACACAAACTTTCCAACAGTGTAGGCTCGAACCTGCACGAGATAGATTCGAACTCTTTAAGAGTAGCTCGAAAAACAAGAATATTATTTCCAAGTAGACTGAAATCTGGATCAAATATATTCGAATCTTTTATGAGTATTTTACTAGAAATTTTACGTTTCTTCGAATCAAAACGTTTGTATAAAGCAACAATTATTTTAATATATTATTTTTAATAATTACAAATATTAAATATTATTATAAAAATATTAGATCATTGAAATTAAATATAATAAAAATGTAATTAAAAATATAGAATAAAAGTTACTTAAAATCTTTACTATATTCTTTAAACTAACAACTTCTTTCTTATAGAGTTCGAGTGTACTACTTTTAAAAAATTCGATTCTGTACGATATAGAAACTACTTATAAACACGTTTCGAATCCTGCAGATACTCAATTTAAAATTCGAAATTAATTAATCGGGATCGGGATTACTTCACAAGTAGGGGAGACTATATTGTACCTTGAGCATAGTGTTTGTTGGAACATTCAACTGTATCCAACTGCTATCACTATCTATCTAATTATGAGTGAACTACAAGAAGGATGTAAACAAAGCTTGATAACCACATTTTCATTTAAATAGTAGTCTTGGCTTGTTGAAAAATCGAAACTCGTTATTTTGGCCTAAGCAAAAGTGGATTTCTTGCTTCAGGGAATTTTTTTTATTTTTGTGTATCTGAGCGCTAGTAAATTATCTTATTGGATAACTCCTATCAATAGTGAGTAATAATGCGCATTATATTGTAATTTCAGCTTAACTTCAAAAAGCTATATTAATTTTTTATTGATTACACACCCTCTTGTACCATGGAACGAAAGTGCATCCTGTAAGAAAGGTTAAAGAAAGACAGATAAAGAAAGATAAAGAAAGGTTCAGCTCATGTAAAGGCTCAGTTAAAATTTTTAAAATAATTTTTTGAAGAAAAGTTGATATTAATTTGAAATCTGTATACTTATTTTTTAAATAAATGTATCATTTTCTTACTATCATGTTTAAATTGAATTAGCCTCCCCTTCTTTCAAATCCTCAAGTTTCTTGAAAATTGACTTGAAAATATTAATATTTCAAGGTATGTTTTAAGGTACAAGAGGGTGTGTTCCAAGATATATATAGGTACATGAACATGTTGTACCTTTGAACAAAATTTGAATTTAAAAAAAATACTTGCTCGAAGGTATTTTTTCCATTGCTTTTAAATTATGTATATTGTTGTTTCATTGTACATACTGTTAAGATCCTATTCTCATATTTTTGTAAAAATTTAATTTTACCTCCTAAAAAAATTAAAAACAAAATATTGTTCCAAGGTACAATCTCTTACAAGGTATAAAACATTATTTCTTAATGCATATTATTCTAATCATAGAAAATAAAATTTGATTACTGGATTTGACTTAGATTTTTAAGTGCATATTGAATCTGATCCCATCTCTACTTCTTGATGAAATTCTTCAACTTGGATCTTAATCAGAAATCTAGTTTTTAAATTTCTAAATTTATAATTTTAGAGTGAAGAAAGTTGGAAACTTCGATGATCCAGGTTCGATTATTTAAAAACGAGTTTGGGTCGATGTACAGTACGTCTTGTTTCGAGTCTCGTTTCTCTGTAGATGAGTTTTTATAAACCTTTATTTTTAGTAATCAACCGTATAAAAAAGGGGCATAAAGCCGTAACAAGATGTTCGTGTTAAGTTATTTAATAAATAAAATTTACATACGTTTCGGCCAATATCTGGCCATCCTCAGTGTAGAAAATAACAAATTACAGAAAACTAACACATTACAAGTGTAACGAACGCATGGCACGCAATCTTTCTAACGTTTGTGTCGCAATTCTAAGTCGTAAAGTGTGAAAACGAAACGCATAATACGCAATCTATCTACATTAGTATCGCATTCTAATTCATAAGTTAAGTCTAATTCTTTATTTTTAGATTAATTTAAAGTGACTCTTCTTTGTCCATTAAAAAAACTTTTTTTACTAAAATAATTAGTAATGAATATTGCAAGTGTGAGAATATTAATTCGAATTAAAGAAAATTCGAAGGCAAATGGTCTTTCCGAGTAGCTATGGGGTGAACTGGTTACTTAAAGCACTTTGGTGTGCTATAGCGAACAATAATGCAGTATTCTGTGATGTAAATATATCATAAATGGCAGAAGAAGACTAAACACGTTTCAACATATAATATTACAATACACTTGTAGTTTCGCGTTTTAAACGCACGTATTAAATATCTTATCATCATTAAAAACAACTAAACAACGTCAGAGTAAATATTCAAGTGAACGACAACGAGTGTTACACAAGTGTCGCGACACTAAATTCTCGATAAGATCGATAACGCTCGAACATATTTCAAATACGTAAAATTTTCCAAAATACTTGCGGATTTATTTAGATAAGATCGGCTCGCCCGTTCAGATGCATCCGCGCGTACTTCCCTGCGCGCGTTGCACGCGTGATGCGTTAGCGTTTTTGCGCTACGCTAATGCGATCTTTTTTTGCGTCCGCGAGAGCGGATTGGCTAATCGTTTGAATGAGACTTTAGCGCTGGCACTGAGCCTGCCGAGCTTATCGAGGTCTATTTTGCACGGCTGATTCATACCGCGAGCCGGACATCAATATCGCGCGTCCCGCGAGTGCGTAACACGCGCGTGCATCTTGCGTAAACTGTGAAGACGAGGACAGAGAACTCGCGACGTTAACTATATCATTAACGGTTATCTTCCCTCTTATTGCCGCAACATGAATTCCCATCAATCTGAATTACTCGCGAGCCTAATCGCGGCCAGATGCGTGGCATTAATGCGAAACTTAAATTGGCCGAACGAAGAAGAGGCCAATTTATTTATTTTAAGAGACCAACTTGAAATTATACATTAAGGTATGTAAATGTAAAGAAAAGATCATACAAGTTGCTAGCTTCTGAAATGTCATTTTCTGGAAAATACAAGGTAATTAGAAAATAATTATGATATTATGAAAGATAAGTCTAATTTTTATTAATCATAAAAAATTTATATTATTTAAAAATGAAAATAAATCAGAAGAAGGTGATGCGTTTTACATCAAGAGAACAATTGGTGAGACAAGGCACATTTAGCCGATAAAGAGACGTATGCCGCACGCGCTGTCAGAATTAAGGTTTAATTATAAGCGATTTCTCAATACTTACTAACGTATTGCTCCCACCGCGCATGACGTCGAATCGTCGCCAGGCGAATCGGTGAAATCGGTGAGACAGGTCTCATCACATCCGCCATTTTTACACGTTTTCAACAACGCACTCGACACTTTCTCTACGCGAGGAACAAGGTAAAACGCAAGATGTTACAAGTTGGCCGAGAAATCATTACTGCGAAGATAAATTTATAAAAGCGAAGGTCAAGTTATTTTTTAAGCTTCATTATTTCTCTTATACATATAACATGTTAACAAATTTATTATATATATATATATATATATATATATATATATATATATATATATATATATATATAGAAATTGCAATCAAAATGTAAATCTTTTTCACTCTTGAATCAATTCCTGTAATACACTGTTAATTTCGTAGTATCAAATTATATTCAAATTGAGTCATTTTTAATCATTCCTATATAAATCGCCAATGCTCCTACTCAATATGTTGTTAATTTAACTAAAACAATGGAGTTAAAATAAATATTATTTTGTGTTAAAATAATAAATTTTAATATACATGGTAGTCAAAAATAGCAAAATGTTATTTAACTCATTTAGGGAGTTTTTGCAATACCGTCTTTCAGATACGGTAACCGTATCTCAATTGTTCAGATACATAGTGAATGTATCTGAACAATTCAGATACGGTTACCATAGGTATGAAAGACGGTATTGCAAAAACTCCCTATTGACTTAAATTTCATCCTTTAACATTTAACAGTGTAATATCACAGATATTAAAACAGTTTCTTATAAGAATAGCTTCTCGCAGTAGTGATATCTGAGTCATCCCGCATTCTTATCGATGCCAATTGGATTTTAAAATATTATTTTGCCAACGAGAGGGGGAAGCGACGAGAAATACGTAACGGACAGCAGAAGTGACAGATGGCGAAAAAACTGTTACGTTAAAAATATCCGTTGTTCGTTATCGGCAACGATAACCGTTCCCGTCCGGATTCTCCGTAAAACACGCGCGAACTAAATCCACCACGGCGTCTGTGTTGTGCTCTAACTTATACTGGCTGCGGGGTAAAAATAAACCTCAAATTAGAGCAGAACTAGACTCGTTCTCTAGCTGGATACTTTAATCCTATTCCAGAAACGCAGTCGCGAATCTCATTTTCGCGGATCGCGTGACGCAGGATTCATTCTCGATCGATCATGACGCACATCGCAAATGTTGCGCGTCTCGAAAAAGGTGTGGACATCCGATCTGAAAGATTACCATCTACGAACACAAATAAAAAGAACCGTGGCCGTACGTTGCACACTTCGACTACACCTGCGAATAACGCAGCCGCGGAACGAAATAGAACAATGACGCTGATAGAGTAAAGGCCTCCACACAATAAAAAATGTAAGAAACAAGAAGCAGATATTAGCAATTAGGACTAAAGAATCAAGAATAAAGTTGAATACACGATGAAAAATACAGGCAACAGAAACAGGGAATAACACAGGCAATAGATTTTTAACCTGTCGGAAGCCGTGTATTAATGCTCCACCAGCTTTATTCCTAATTTCTTATTTCTAATCGCTAATATCTGTTCCTTGTTCCTTATATTTTTCATTGTGCGGGGGCCTTAATTGTGTCCTAAATGGACGAGATTATCGTCGCGAGGTCAAAGAATCACAGCCGGAGACGAACGGAATCGACGAAAATCGATGAATGTCCGGCTCTATTAAACTCTATTTATCAACGACGATCACGTCGACGACCTGTACTACTAAAACTGGACACGTGGAGCGATACGGGCACGTGCGTAAATACGTCGTCAGGATGATTCGCGAAGACGGCAAGATGATCGATCGGGTCCGGATGTCTGGCAGGACCAGGAGATACTGGCACCACGTGTTGTTGCGACTGCCGCGCTTACGAAACCTCTGTTACGTGAGATCTCCCTCCCTTCCGCGCCACTCTTCCGCCGACGCGATTTTAACCCTAGAACACACAGAGTATGAATCCGCCAGACCCAAACAAAACTTCGCTTGCTCGCTGAATTTTTTATTTTCGATATTTCGTTTTAAGTTCATAACATCATGATAATTAAAATAACACTTTTCGGTATTAAAACTTATTCAGGCATATTCCTAAATCTCAGAGCTTAAAAAAAAAAAATATTAATCTGAACCAGAGTTATAGTCTGTCAAAGTTAGGCCCAGTTTCACAAGTGTCGGTTAACTTTTAACCTTAGATTAACTCATTCATCGTCTCCTTCTAACGTATCCCTTAGAAAGAGACGAAGAGTGAATTAATCTAAGGTTAAAAGTTAACCGACACATGTAAAATTGGGCCTTAGAGGGATCCCCCAGACCCTTGGGGTGTGTTTTCAGGATGCTCTGAAAACTGTGTGTTCTGGGATTAACATAGAGCATCGAATGGGTGAATCAGGAGCAAAAAATTATCGAAAAGTTTCGATCGAACAAACATTGAGGTGGCAATCGATAACGAAATATCATATCTTGAACACTGCAACTCCTAAACCACTGCAACACACCCGGCGCACATGCGAGCACTGCAATTAACATCGAAATTGACTAAAGCGTTTATTTTATGTTTGACAATATTTCATACACTCGCAAAAAATGCGGTAACTGCGTAATAACTCAACTCGAAAAAAATCCGAAAGTTTCTTTCGTTTCTTCTGGTGACTATCGATAAGCCGCGTTTCTCGCGAAGGATATTAATTGCAAAGTAATTGTGAACAACACGGACGTGGCCCCTTTTCCCTCGGACGGAATATTTTTTTCACCGGTTAGTCGGTCAATCGATCGATTGGTATCTAAACCGGCCCGAGTGTGCGCGATTCCTTTATCGCGCCTTCTTACATATTTGCGTCGCGAGCGAGCGTAGGAGGTAGAAACCACGCGAAGCTGACCTCATATGGAGGTGCGGATCCCCCCAAGGAACGATCGAGGAAGAAGAGATACCTACGCATTAGCGTTCACCTTGAATTCGTACGGCGATCGTACGATCGATCGTCAAAGAACACGCCGACCATGTCGTGCGGCAATCCCGAAAGCGTCGCATACTTAATCGTACGCGGGTGTAACCGGATCGCCGATCGATCGAGAAAACCGCCGACGGATATTCTGATGGATGTCTAATTGCATCATGTCTGAGATAAGCAGCGAACGTAATCTATCCGTAAATGTAGAGATAATAATACCTTCGAATATGTTCTGGCAAGGCATTTAGAAATTAGTTCCGTTCCTTTACGTCGTTATTCATATCTACGCGTCTCAGTTACTAAACTTTTTCATTCACAACTTTTTAATAAACAACGAGTGACGGCTAAAACCTTCTGAAGGTTATTCAGGAGAGTGCGCTTTACAATATATGTGAAGGAGAAGGTCATTGAGAAAGGATTCGTAAGGGTAAATATTTACCCTGAAGAACATCTCAAAGTCGATTTAAATCACGGTATTTCAAGGACGGTAATTTTTTAATCCCAAGTTCGCTTTTTAAGCAGCGTGGAGTCTTTTAAGGATCGATAGCGTAGGATAATTTATTTATTTAAATAAAATAGCGCTAGAAACTTGAACAATTCCGAACATAACAGAGCTCCGTCAGCCTTCGACGGAGCAACCTTGATGACTGACTCCAAAACCATCAATCGCTTTCGATAATCGCTCTATTGTAAACACGAGTGTCATTCATCGAAATAATCTCTCATTGTAACGGCTGATTAAACCGCTAATGACCGAAACAAATTCGAGTTATACTTTACAATAGCGAATATAAAACGTAAAGCCTAAGATCCTCCCAGACAAGAGACAACACGCATGTCCCAAATCGAGACATATAAAATCAGTCTTAAAGACGTCATTAAGACGACTTATGTCAGTTATGTCCCGATTTGGGACATTCTGTTATTTGAGATGTAAATCGATGCAACTAAAATCCTTCTTTTGTAAATCTTCCAAAAACAATAAATGCTGACGTTATAACTATAATAATAGAATTTTTTATATCTAATTAATTGAGCAATGAGAGACGCACTTCGAGTCAATACAATAAGAATTAGCAATACTGTACAATTAAGGGGATCCTGCAGCCGTATGATTTACCGACATTATTGTTTTTAGATGGATCTTTTAATTGGCTTTATAGAATTGCAAATATCTTTTACAGAATTAAAGTCCGCACAAAAATCTGAAGTAACAAACGCGATTTTATATCAAAAACACCAAAAAATTAAAAATATTACTTATTTGGGCACATACAGCTGTCACCTGACGACAATATTTGCTTAAAACAAAAATTCTGCAGTTTATACATACATAATGTTTATCATCCTCTCTTGGGAAAGCATGTAGGAATAATATCGTGTAAGTAGAAGTAAGATTCAATGCGTACAAAAAAAGATCCATCGAAATTTTATTTTAGTAATGCAAATACGGATGCAGGATGAAAAGAAGAGCAGCAACAGTAGTTGCCGGATCTTGCGAGAGATGGCGAGCAATCGAACAAGGACAGATGTTATTTCGTTAGACAAAGACAGATATAGGGAAAAATTAGAGACCTGTAATCAGAGTCTGGTCATAGTAACAGGCTTTTGATTGGTCCGCCATTTCTCCTCAACTCCCGCCGAATTTTGAATCATGGTAATTTCAATAATTGCAAATTTTAACAACACAATTAAAAAATAAATGTTTTATAGTAAAAATATTGTTAATATAGTAGACCGTCGTGAGACAGGTTAGTTTTACCCTACTGATGACCAGTCATTGCGATAGTAATCCTGCTCAGTACGAGAGGAACCGCAGGTTCGGACATTTGGTTCACGCACTCGGTCGAGCGGCCGATGGTGCGAAGCTACCATCCGTGGGATTATGCCTGAACGCCTCTAAGGCCGTATCCTCTCTAGTCAAAGGTGGCAATGATATCTCTAGGAGTCTCGTGAGTCGAAAGGCTCAAAACAATGTGACACACTACTAGGCGGCCGGTCCTCGCGGGCCGGTCGTCGCACGAGCCCGGTTTGCCGTACGGCGCCTCTGCCCGTCGTCGGGATCTCACCGCTTACGACGGCACGGCGTCTAACGGTCGAACATGAGTTTCGCGAGTTCGATGTCGAGACTCGGAATCGTCTGTAGACGACTTAGGTACCCAAGCCGAGGGCTGAGTCTATTATAAATCTTTATAATATATTTATTTAAAATCTAAAAAAATAATTCAATAAATCTGTTCATTATATTTTGTATATTATACATTTACACAAGTATCTGCTGTTTAAATGTTCTGTGTATTTATGTTTTTATATTGAATTGTTTATAAAATTGTTTTAAAAAAATAATAATAAAAGAAAAGATAGAATAAACGGAAATTTTAAAAGTATTATAAAATTATTTATTTAACATGCATTGCCATACTTTTGCTATCGTATATACACTTGTTTAATGTAGTACACTTTCTTTTATTAAAGATTCTTAATCTAAATACTACAAATCGACTTATTATTTTTTTATGTATCTGGTAACAATTTAAAATATGATCGGTCTTAACCTTATTAAATTTTTCTATTAAAAAGGATTTTCTTCTGATATGTATTCAAAAAATCCTGACAAATATTCCTTATCATCATCATCATAATTACTACTACTTATACATTTCATGTACATTGCAACGGAAATTAATTTTAAATTATTTTAAATTTTTGATATTATCAAAATATTTAGAATAATGACGGAACATTTGTTCTAATTTCCAAAATATAAATGTTTTTATATTTGTAAGAAAATATAACGAATTTGTTGTGTAACATTTTAGTTGCACTAATTTGCAATTCTATAAAGCCAATCAAAAGATCCATCTAAAAACGATAATGTCGGTAAATCATACGGCTGCAGGATCCCCTTAAGGAGAATTAAAGCATCAATTCATTCTCGGGAAGGATCGAGCATTCGCGTTGTTGTCATTCTTTCGGGGCGAACGTCCCGTTTGAGAAACTTACATCCAGGAGGCGAGCCCTTCTTCATGGTGATCCTATAGGGCTGATAAGTGTCACCCGGATCCACCTTGCCGTACATCGTCCGATCCATCGCCATCCTTGCTCTAAACTTACGTGCGTACGTATACACACTCGCGCAGGAGGAATTGGATGCGCGTGCGTACGCGTGCACGTGTTCACTCACGTGGCGATCGTCGAGTAAACGGTGACATAAGGCTCCCTCCCGTCACCCCGGGGAGATAATTACGGTACTCGTTGTTGCGTGACGGCGAATTGACGCTAATTTAACGGGTTAGCGCAATAGGAAGACTAGCTTTCCTAAACGTGTTCCTAAACAAGTTACAAGTTAACAACGAGGCACTTCATCTTTTAAGTATTGAGATTCTTACTCGCGTATAAAATAAAAAAACTTGCGACATGGTAAGAAAAAGAAATGTAAAAAAAATGAAAAAAATCTGTAATAGGTAACAATGAATACGGTTCAAGTCGTATTTCTTCCTCCTAGATCTCTCGACAGTGATCAATCGCGGAGATATTTCGCAAGAATAAACGTTTGTTTTCCTATCAGTCTTTGCGACTACGGGGAGGGCAACGAACTCTAGAATATTTAGAAGTAAGAGCGTAAGGAAGAAATAAAGCGTCCCGAAGCACTGTGTTGAGCGAAATGATTTACTCGACGGTTCAGCGGAAGAGCTTGGTCCTTAACTGTATTAGTAAGGTTCAAGTGGACCACAAGGCTAATTTTAACACCGCGTAAATTTCACTCGGCCACCTCACGGAGTTCTCTTCGGGGAAATCAATAGATTGTGATAACGCACGTCAGCAACCCTCGATTTATTCGATAACTGTTGCTATATGCAGATTTCAGTAAGATAGAAGGTGACTTTAGTCTCTCACACTTCACCATCAAGTTGAGCGATAGCTATGGATCTTCTTTCAAGACTTAGGAAATGTATTTTCCCATTAATCAATGCAATTGAACGACGTTCGAGACTAGAAGTCGATCGGAAAGAGAATCGTTTCCATGGATGGGGAGTTTCAAAGGGGAACACCTATGTAACGCGCGTCCGCTATCGTGATCGTACGATTCCACGCGAACGAAATTTGCACCGAGGCATCTCCGTGACGGATTATTTGTTAAAATGGAATCAGACGACTCGATGTAATTCCCCTCCGGAACGCGAATCTCAGAGTAACGGGGCAGACACGCGGACGCGCGGTGGAGAACGCGACGGGAAATTTGTTGCGACTGCACGAGCAACACGGATGCGCGACTCTTTGGTGACGGTGCCGCCGCGCCGGCTTGGTGAACGCCGGCGAATAAGAGCAAGACGAGACGCCACGCGCGGGTATATTTCCGGCGCTCACCCGCGCCCAGTGTCACAGAAAGAGCTCTCTTTCGGTCTCTTTGGCCGCTGTCTCTGCTTTCATAGAAAAGGAAACGTCGGAGGGAGGAGAGGGATACAGAAAATCGCCGCGGGAAAGATGGGTAGAGCAAGAGAGAAAGAGAAGAGAGAGATGACCAAGAAAGGGCAGGTAAATAAATAGATGAAGAAAGAGAGAGGGAAATTGGACGAAGGGAAGACAAATGTGGATATAGAGAGAAAGACGAGACGTCGCGACGCCACGAGAGACAAGTACGAAGAAAAGAAGAAAGAGAGAGAGAAAGAGAAAAGAGACCCTGGTGCATAATATCCCGTGGCTTCTGGAAACTCTAGATTGATAACAACGAAATCCAAATCCGTCGATTTATTACCGGATCAATAAGAACATATATATCGATCAGATACGTACGGCATATCGAGTCGCCGTATGCTAACATTGCTATCGTTATCAGGGTTACCGTGTTATCAGCCTGAATATCCCGCCGACCCCTAAAGATTAGCGCGCTCCATGAATTAAGTACGCGACATTGATCTCTCGCGAGGAAGACTCGTTACGTTACGTGTATACGTCATCATTTAAATAAAGGAATCTCTCATTTACGGTGAACGGTTCAACATTGGGTAACATAGGAACGGGTAACATTGTAACAAGTACAGAAATAGTGATTAGATTCTCGACATATCGACAATGTTTAAGATTATAGATGTTTAAACGGCAAAGAAGGTGCGGTGGATCAGACAGGTTTTTTCTTTCGGTCGTGTCGCTAAATAACGTTAGCAACCGTGAATAGACGTCAAGCAGAAATTCAAAACTATGCAGAAATATCGTCCACATTCAGCTATTCTCATCGGAATGCGCATATGCGGCTCTTTCGTATTTACTCGAAATACACATTACTAATATCCTTCCCTCTCTAATTTAATCTTCATAAGCTGTTGGAACTGACTTTCCACTAGAATTCAAACTGTGACCCATACCACCCTATTACACAATTTATCGCAAGAACATTTAAAAAATCTAAATTTTGGAAAATAAACTAAATCCCGTATTGTAAAATAAAGTCAATAAATATTGAGAATAAAAAATAATTTCTATTTTAATTAGAAGTTAGTAAATTTTATGATGGATCCAAAATTATCCTTGACAGCCTATGAAGATTATACATTTTTTCATATATAAATCTACCATAAATTCTGTATCGTGCACAAGGGTTTTCTCTCCGATTGTCCGGGATTATCTTTCAAGCACCTGACGTCTCGTATTTCCAATCCGCGGGTAAAATGTAACGTCCTTTCTCACGTCACGAATGTACCGAGTTGCGACACCATAACGAGTGCGTGACAAACTAATGTGCAGCTGGTATAACACTGATGCAACGAGGCCTCCTCGCCATATAGGAGTACGAGATAATAGTCGCGATCGCGACCATGCCCCTCCAGCTTCTCGTGACTTTCCTCCCCATTCTCGTCGTGGACATTCAGCACGCTTTATCCGCGAATCTCTACGCGGACTCGCGATGATGTTAGCAACTTGGAAACGAGTCGGAAGCCGGCAAAACGAGAGAGCCTTGGTCACACGGATAGGATTAATCTCCCCCACAATCCACGTCATTACATTTATATAATATATATAATTTAAAATAACTTCTAATAACATAATTATTTCTAGTAAATGTTTGAAAGTACTACTCCACCAAGAACCGCGGTTTTTTGTAGCAATCAACAAAACAAGCTATGTATAACATATATATATATATATATATATATATATGTATATAGGTATATATATTACAAATTAAAATCGATACACACACACACACAAGTTTTTATAGCTTGTTTTGTGAATATTATTTTAAAAAAACCGTGGTTCTTGGTGGAGTAGTACTTTCAAACATTTACCTTATTTCCGATAATAAAATAATAAAAATAATAATAGTTCAAAGTTCGAAAAATTAAAAACAAAGGATGTACAAAAAGGGGTTAACGAACCAAAGTGTACGCACTAATAATGTATTAATAAATAATGCGAACAAACGTTTCGCCCTGTAATAAGATCATCTTTCTTGTGATATAACAATAATCGTCACTTACAAATTAAAATCGATAAAATATGATCAGATTATAAAATTTCCAAAACAAGTATGTAGAATACCAAATTGTCTGGCGAAGAGTCTCTTGATGTGCCATTAAGAGTGGTGGAATGGGCTTTCATGGTGTAATTGTTAAAGTAATGCATAAGTGTAGAACTGTAAAGGAATCGATTTTTGTTAGGAACAGAAAGATTGAGAATAAAAATAAAAAAGCTGGTATTAGTTATATATTATAAATAAGAAAGAGAAGAGTATACAAGAAGTATTAGAAACGCAGAGAAAGATATTGTTAATAAAATAATAATTTAAAATAATTTCTTGCTTTTTAAGTATACGCGTGCTTCGTATAAACTGTGTGTGAACACAATGTCTCAAATCAAAACATAACACATCTTAAAAACGTTATTAAACCATCTTAAAGATGTCTTATCATGAGACGTCCTGAAGACGTTTTAATGATATCTCTAAGATGTCATATGGCCAGATTTGATACAGGCATGTTGTCTGGGAAAGATTTGATATCAAAAACTGGCGCCAATTTGTAGTTGTCAATAAAATTCGATTCCTTGCGACTCGTTTATTATTCTGAATTTACTGTTTATTTACTGCATTATCATGCAGTAAAATATATATAACGGTATTCGTTGCTGAACGACAGTATAGTATTTCAATCTCGCGTCAAGATACACGCGTCTCAAAGCAATGACATCTTCGATAAACGCTCAGAGAAGAGGGGAACGATATTCATACCCCAACAAAATTCCAGCACTCCTACCTGGCGAATGGAAAAACGAGAGCGCATCTCGAACTGTCAACGTTCTTAATGATAGCATAACGGTGCTGTGCGCGCTTCCGAATGCTAAAGAACCAACGTTCCTGTATTCACACTGCGGACGCAAACGAATACGTCTCAAAGTGCCAATCACGGTCTTCGATAAAAAACAAACAGAAGAAAACGTAACCTCGATTCCAGGAAAGGTCTTTGACAGGTGCGAATGGAAACGAGCGTCGCTCGACGAAAGAGTACCTATCTAGCGCTCGGCGACGTGGGTGTCCACGCGATCGTAGACCGACGAGCCGCAGCATCCCCACGTCGCGTCGTCCTTGTGACAGACGAGCTAGGCGCGCCAGTGGGAGGTTAACTCGTATCTTTCCGGGAACTTTACTCACCCAGGTCATCCATGATGCGAGCCAGGAAGACGGGACCTCCGTCCCACAAAATTCCAGAGTATTGCGACCGCCTCCGCCTCCGCCTCCACCCGCCTGAAAAGGTCGTGCCGATCGTCGAGGAACGCGGCCCTCACGTCACCGCGCACTGGACAACTTACTCCGCTCCGTCTCGCGGTACTCGCACGCCCGCGCGGCGAATGTCAAACATGGAGGCTCCGGCTCCGGTCCTCGACCGGACCAGGAGCCGCCCTAGGCGTCGCGGAGCCCCCGAGCGTATCTAAGCAAAGACTTTTATCCAGAAAATATAAAATAGCACGAGTTACATACCCTAAATCGAGTAATCTCATGAAGCGCTGTAAAATTAATGCGAAATGAAACCTAAATTTAACTTTAAATTAAAATTTGCGACAAGAAATGATCATTAATTTAATAAAAATTCTTTATTTAATTTCTCGTTGGTATATCTTAAATCTTTTTAAGGATTATATTTTCAACAATCGGGGAATCACATGTTTACATTACATCTAACAATCAATGTTCCTCATTTTGTATGAGTTATATACTATTCGATTTTTGTCTAACTCCTTAATAAGGACTTTGAAATGCCAGGGGCTTTACGTATATACAGCAAACTGTCAGAAAAATGATATATATATATAGTGAACTAGATTATGTAAATGTGCTATATACATTTGTTATTCTAAGTATTTTAATAATCCATTAGAAGGTGAAAGAGGAGAAATTTCCGTACGACTGCGACGGGACCTTCTTCTTTTTTGCAGGCTCGGCGTTTCCGCCCCATTTGTCCAATCTGGAAATCGAATTAAAGGTTGCGTAAACGGACGAAGCTGACAATTCTCGATTCGCGAAAGTGCGATAGAGATCTTACTTTTCCTGCTCCAATTTCACATATTTTCCTATGCCCGAGCGATAGACTTTCTGGGTGTCGTTTTTATCCGTTTTGTCCGCCGATTTACTCTGACTCGCTTCTTGGGCTAATCGTTCGGCTTCGGCGACTCGTTCCGCGGTGAGCTGATCGTCGGCTTCCTGAAAAGGATCCACGAAAACCTGGACCGCCTGGATAACTATGTCTTCTATCGGTCGATCTTTATTGTCTACCTCCACTCTTTCCATCGCGTTCAACGTGTCTAAGCCTCCGACGATCTTCCCGAAGACTGTGTGCTTACGATCGAGATGTCTGCACGATCGGAACGTAATAAAACTGAAACAATACGAAATTCATAAGAAAAGTTACGGCGTAATTATGTAAAATACCAGTTCTTCGTTTTCCCTTTAATCTTACAATTGAGATCCGTTGGTGTTCGGACCTGAGTTTGCCATAGACAAAATGCCTCTGCCTTGATGAACCAGATTCGGCTTGAACTCGTCCTCAAACGGTTTGCCCCAAATAGATTTGCCGCCGTTTCCCGTGTTGGTCGGATCACCGCCCTGGATCTGCAGGAAAACGGAATATTTCGATCGTTTCGTGAAATAAAAAAGTCAAAACAAGAAAGTGAAAAAAGGAACGTGCGAAAGAACCTCGCCCAAAATGGGCCATTGGTGCGCAACATTGTATCATATGCTATTTTGTAGGTATTGTTGTGTACGTCACTAGAAAAATAAGTTTAGGTTCTAGTATGGGCGAAAGAAGTTATGACCGGTTTAGTTAGTCCAGGTCTACAATAGGTGTTTTAAGTCCTAAGCCTTAAGAAATTGACCAATCACAGTCGATTATTTTCCTCGAATTCGAATGTAATTGATCAATTTCTTAAGGCTTAATGCTTAAAACACCTATTGTAGACCTGAACTTAAGGTCTATCCAGAAAAACTTGCATAGGTGCATAACCATATGCATAAAAAAACGGATTAGTCTATTTCCTTATGCACATGAATATGGACCAATCAATTCTCTTATGCTTATGTTTATGCACTATGCAAGTTTGTCTGGATTGACCTTTACCAGTCTTAAGGCTCCTGGTACTCGCCGCTTCTATTCTTGTTTAATGACGTCGGAAGCGAGAAACGTTGAGAATTGACACGTTGAGAATTCTTGCGTGCCATTTCCAAATAAAAAGATATTTGCATAAAATAACACTTCAGATCACTTCAGCACACTTTGAAAATACTCCGAGGTCTCTTTCCCTTAGCAGTTAATAAACAGCTGTAAAATGAATGTAATATAAAGCCTCAAAGGAAAGAGATAAACCTCGGAGTATTTTCGAAGTGTACTGCAATGATCTGAAGTGTTATTTTATGCAAATATCTTTTTATTTGGAAATGACACGCAAGAATTCTCAACGTGTCAATTCTTAGTATTTCTCGCTTCTGATGGGGGGTTTTTAAATTCTCCCTCGGATGAGGGAGGAATAAAGTGTCTTCTACCCTGAAGTAATCAGACACAAACAGGTTAGACCCTTCCAAAAGGATTCAAAACCAGTGCACATAGACCCTAAATAACTTTACCAATTTTGTCATTAAGAGGGTTCGCCTATTACTTTGGAGTCAAAAATGCGATTGAATAATAATGTCATTACAGCGATCCTGAATTATATGCAATATTAGTATAATGAATTGTTGATGCTAGTTATGTGCTATATTCTTCGTAAATTATTAGTGTATAGAATATTAACAAATATATGCCGAAGTATGAGAGACGACTCGGGAACGACTCGGGAACGTTGTCAGGTACTTATTATTCAACATTATAAAGTAAAAGAAAAATCACAAACAATTTATAAAAACCTATATGAACAATTGTCAGAGAATACTAAAGACTTAAAATAATTAATACATTGATGATTGCGTGTCGTAGATTCATGATTAGTGATTAAACACTGTTTGTGAGGTTGGGTTCGCATCAGCTATTGCGTTGCCAATGGCAATGGCAACGTCTGTCATTACTAATTCGATCCACGAGGTAAAAGTAACTTCGTGACCATAAAGCTTTAAATCCACACGGTAAAATCCTATTTTTAAAGTTTTTATGCAATCCTTGATAAATTAATAAACAGCTATACGAGTCAAGCGCGGTACGTAGTGCGCAAGTAAAGAAATTAATAATAGTCACAGAAGTAACAAATTACAATGTATATAATATACCTACATATATTCCAACTTGATAAACTGCGCGCCGATTATTTGTCGGACTTGAAATATAGCTATCGTTGGAACATTAATACCCTTCCCTTCCCGGAATTAAATCAACGCAATTTAATTATTTTAAAAAACTGTAAAAAATATTCGATAGCTGTGTTTCAAGTCCGCAGTTTATTAAGTTAGAATATATGTATATGTATATTATATACATTGTAATTCGTTACTTCTGTAACTATTAATTTCTTTACTTGCGCACCACGTACCGCGCTTGACTCGTATAGCTGTTTATTAATTTGTTGACATTTTCACGAGTCTAATGACATATTTGCAATCCTTGATGTTTCATCTGTCAAATGCTAGTTTTTCAAAGTCCTAAGTTGGCTAAGTTAGCTAAGTGTGAGCTAAATCAGTGTGATCATTTACCTCAGAGCGACCGTTTCTCATGAGGCGATAGGCTCAAAGTGGTCAACTTCTGAATAATATTACAAAAAAACTATATGGTCAATATTGCTTAACTTTTGGGATTATTTGCGTAAAGTGTTTATGTAAATCATATACAAAAATTAAGACTCTAAGTTAACTTTCAACTAATAGGCGAACCTCCTTAAACAAGGATAGAAGCGGCGAGTACCAGGGACCTAATACCTATTCATTATCTTCATCGTTAGAACTGTCAGAAAATGATATAAAAATATCTTCAATATGCTCAGATGGCAGCTTAATTCTTGCGTTTGAGTTTTTTTATTTTTTAACCGAAAAGTGCAAACCTGCCGCAGGCCTGAGTCTTAACCAAACAAATCAGTAAGTTTGTTCGTTAGCGCCATCACCACGGGAAAGTGCCCTAGGCGCAAAGGAAGTCTGAACGATATTATAAAATATATTTTATATAAAATTAGTAATATTAGAATATTTAAGTTAAACAGTGCAAAATTTTTAATGCCAATTACTAATCTTACATATGGTAATACATGAAATTCACGCTCAAAAAAGTCTTTCTCCACGTTTTTAAGACTTTGAGACTATGTTATTATTATTTTTATCAACCTCCTCTACAAATGCATGCATATAAAAGTCAAGTGTGTGCGTTTATAGCCCAAAACCTCTTAATAAAGTGGGTGAGTTTCTTTAATTCTCGAAATGCATTTGAATTAAATGGTGGCCGTCGTGCTCAGTGTACTTGCCATAAAATTCCGTATCGACCTGTGAAACTTCGTGCCGTCATAATAACCGTTCTGGCAGTGCTTCGTGAAGTTCTCGCAGGTTTTCGGAACCAAGTCACAGTGGAGTTCAAGATTCAAAGCCCCGAAGTTCGTGAGTAATCTCACATATCCTAAGTGAAAAAAGATAAACGAGAATAAATAAGAATTATTTCTATTTTCGCGGGTTCGGGCGACAATCGGCGCAACCATGATTACCTTTCTTCTTGATCCTTTCGTAACGTACCAGATCTTCTGCGATTACAGCTGCCTGATGGGTAGTTTCTGCCGGCATTATTGTCGAAGTAAATCCTGCAGCAACCGCACCGGTGGAATAGTGCGCCTAAATAATGCAAGTACAATTAAATAAGGAAGTTACTTTTCCGACATTCGGAAGAAAATTCTTGCAAACAATATACGAACAGCGTTAAATTTGTCAGCCTTCTGTGTAGTTGCCTCATCTTTTTCGTTTTTCAACGGCTTGTAGTCTCTCTCCAATTCCGCCAGGATCTCTTTAGTCTCTGCCGATACGGTTTTTAATTTTGCATTTGGATTGTTCCTTTCTCTTACAGTCTCTGAAAAATATCGTCCATATACATATAGCTTACAAAAATAGAGAACTGTAGAACTAATTCCTTTTAAATTACAAAGTCTACCTTCATCTTCTACTCTTATGTTATTTTTAATGTGATGGAACGTGGACAGATTAAATTTCATTGCATTATTCGGATCCTGAATCGTAATAATATCCTTCCGTGTGAATGGTTGATCGTTTATCAAATCTTTCCAATTCCCAGTTTTTATATTCAACTGTTCAACAGCCTGAAAGAATAATTAAGGAATAATTCTTTTATGTTTTGTACAAAAGAGTTATTAAATAAAATAGCCTCTAAAGTGAGATAAATTAAAAAAAAATACAAATATTTATACTTTATACACTTGCCTCATGGGAGAATACATTTCCCGTGGTTTTAATGGCGACAATGTGCGAATGTTTCGTGAACAATTTAAAAAGGACAGGGCATTGGTATTCACCCTGCGGATTCTTATAAAAATTCAATTTGATTAGACTTTTAGCGTCCAGTGGTTTCCCCGTTATCGGATTGTGCCTGTATTGCTTTATATACTGCAAAATAGCTTCTAGTTCATACACATTGCCATGTGGGTCACAGTAAGGATGCTCGAAGGGCTGCAGAGACAAGCAGCAATGATCGTACGGCAATCGTCTGAACGTCTTCTCCTCACTCGTTTCCAGATTTGTTCCAGATTTCCTCCCGCCATATAACGTCGACCACTCCGTGTACGTTAAGTACCTGAGAAATCAAAAGCTTGTTAGACGATTGGAAAGCAAGAGCCAAATACCTTTATAGTCAGAATGTGATGAAGTGGTTATGTGGATAATAAAGCAACTCACATCTTATCCTTCTGATGCTGGCGTTTCCCCATTTTGAAGTAGCTCTACTGTATTACACAAGAAAATATCGCAGCAATATGAAACAAATAATCGAAGAGCTAACCGAACATCTCACAAATGACAAAACTCCGAATTTTTCGGATACTCGTTGCTTATGGTTTGTCCATCGAATAGTTAACGTATATAGAAATGGAAGTCTTGTCGAGACTTCCGACTCTATTGGTCCACTTTGAATTGGAACAAACATGGCGGAATTGACCGCGACGTTCAATAACACAATAACGCTTTTTTAATTTAAAGAAAAAAATGTAAAAAAAAAAACGCTTATTCTAAAAAGATTACTATTCTAAATCATTCAAATATTTATAACATTATACTTCTAACAGACACAACTTTACGAATCCCATCGAAACTATTGAAGATACAAAATAAGAAATTGTACATACGTCGAAATTTCTTTTGTTTGCATGAAAATCAATTCATTTATCGTGCGTTCAAAACTATATACCGCAATATGCAAAATACTCGTTACAATACAATAAAAATAAAAAAAAACCATTTGCTTAAGTCTTCGAAGTTTTATTTTACACGTCTTCGTGTAACTCAACATTGTTCATTTTCCTTCGAAGGGTTCGTTCCGAGGGCAAAGGAATATTTTGTTCTAAAATCTGTTGGTACCCGACGCTACCACACGTAAGCCTCAGCCGAATAGCCCGCTTAATCGTCTCCTCAGACCATTCTCGGCTCACTCCCTGATTGATGAGAGCCTTAATCTGATCCTCATTGAAAATCTCTCTCAATCTAATCTTTAACTTGTCGTAAGTTTGGCTTTCTTCTCTCAGTTTCCTCAAGCGTTTCTTTAAAATCTTTCCGCATCTGTAACTCTTTTTTATTATCCTGTTAAACAATTCCTCACGCCTTTTCATAGCGTCCTGAAGTTTCTTGCATTCACTTTCGCTCTTTGTCAACAGATGCGTCAATTCCTCACATCGTTTCTTCCAATCCGTCTCTTCTTTCATGTTCACAGATGCAAGTATGCTTGAAGAATCCTTTGATTGTTCATTCTTCAATTGTTCAATATTGTCAGAATGCAATTGATACTGAAAATTTATCTTAACTTTTCCTTCGTCCGTCAGACTCGCGATGAGCATGTTTACGACATTGTTGTCTTTGTTAAAGTTTTCCAATGAAGCAGGAAAGTCGTCCGGCACAGAATGAGACGCAAAAATCGTGGGCACAGCGTTCAATTTCAGTTTGCGCTTGCCGTCACAACGGTCCTTCTCCCACATGGTCTTGGCAAAGTGCGCCTGTTCGAAAACGGATAAATTTCTTATTGAGCATTCTACAACCGACACAAGATACAAAATCCAAGAAAATCATACTTCGCATACGCGACTGTTGACACTGGGTTCCCAGTTCGGTATACCAATATTGGCGATCCATCGTTCTCTTCGCTCGCGATTCGTAGGAAAGCTTCTCAATGAAAATCCCTTGGTCGTCGAGTTGCTGCAACCAGGGACGCAGCAGCCAGCCATTCCCGTTTCCCGTGTAGACTTGATCAAAAAAAAAAAAAAAAACAACGACGCGAATTGCACGCCTGCCGCAGTAGTTTTCGCTCTGAAAGCCACTAGTGGATCCTGTGGATCTTCGTCGTAAAAAGCGAAAAGCGATGCTTCCCTCGCGCGTCTCGTAACGACCGACGTTTGTCGCGCCTCGCAAAACTGACAACTAAGGAATTCTGCCTGTAGTAGTGCCTGTCCGTGTTGGTCCGTGTTTATATACCTTCTCGTTCTCGGTTCTCGGTTGTGCGGTTCGTTGGCGGTGCGTGCGCCTCGATCCTCGATCAGGTTAGGTTAGGTTAGGTTTTTGGGAGAGTTTGGACGGTTCTTTAGTTTAGGGTGTTCGGCCACAACAGTTATAAAGATGTCGAAGACAATGGGAAGAATGAAAATGGGTAGGAAACTGATCGAGAAGATCGATCACTCGTCGAAGCTGCGTGTGGATATTCCCGCGGGGATGGCGTCGTCCGCGCCGCCGCTTGGATCCCAGCTCGGACAGGTTAGGATCGCGAATACCACTGTACATTATTTTATAATACCACTGAATATTAATTTATAATACTACCGCATATCAATTTATAACACCGCTGTATATTTTTTTATAACATCGCTGTATATTAGTTTATAATACCGCTGAATATCAGTAGAATGTTTGATTTCTTTGCTTGTTTGCAGGAGTTCATCACACATTATCACACTTCCCAGATTCCAATTTTAATCTTCTTTATCGTTAATCATACGAAGTTTGCGAGATCTGTTCCGGTCTTCAACACGCGACGTTTAACATGAGTGACTTTGATTTCAGAGGAATATCAACATTGAGAACTTCTGTAAAGACTTCAATAAGAGAACAGCCAACATCAAGGAGGGCATTCCTTTACCGTGTCGCGTGAAGGTGCATTCAGACAGAACGTACGATCTGGTGATACACAAGCCGCCAACGACGTACTACTTGAAACAGGCTGCTGGGATACAGAAAGGGAAGATAAAGAAAGGTACGCACACAAATCCCTGGTAAGCAAACTGCCTGCAGTATGACAGCATATTTGTTCAGATATCGCAACAGATCTGGTATTATCTGCATTAAACTCATGTTTTGCTGACAGAACCTATCGATATAGTCTGATAGCAGATTGTTGGCAGAAACCGAGCAGAATCTGTCATTTCATAAACATTTAAGTGAAATAAACAATTTGAATGGTTATGAAATGACAGATTCTGCTCAGTTTCTACAATCAATCTGTGATTATATTCTGTTAGCAAATTCTGTTATATTTCTGATGGCATTCTATCAACAGAATTCACAGCAGATACTTTTGAAATCTGTTCTCGACAAATTTGGCTATCCCAGGTCCTTCCCTTTAATTTGATTCTTAATTTCTTGGTTCTTAATTTATCGTTTTGTCCTCGAGTTGTGAACTAATTGTCGTAGTCTCTTGATACTTCAACAAAAATAATTTAACATACAAAAAAATATGAAAATTAATTCATGAGTATTTTCCTTCGTAGGTGAAGTAGCTGGCAAAATAACTCTGAAACATTTATACGAGATCGCCAAGATCAAAATAGAGGATCCACCCAATGCATTGCTGACTCTAGAGCGGATGTGTGAATTGATAATCGGCGCTGCTCGCACATGCGGCATCGAGATCGTGCGCGATATAGACCCGGTAGAGTACGCGCAATTCCTGAAGGATAGGGAAGCAGCAATCGCGGAGTATCAGGAGCAGCTTCGATTAGCTAAAGAGAGCAAAGTACTCAGAACAAACTAATTTGTAACTAGGATATCTAAACCTTTGTCTCTATTGTAATTATTGTATATATACAGATATAAATATAAATATAAAATAAAAAGCGCGAGAATCTTGCGACAAAGGTATGTTTATTTAAAAAAATATAAGTTTGAATGCAAATAATTTAATCTTCTCTAATGGTGTTGACTAATTAAGAGGTAGACTGACGTATAAAAAAATGAATAAAATGTACATATTTTACAAGTTAGTATATCCTGAATATTGAATTATACTTATCTATATTATTATTAAAAAAGATTTCTGTAGGACTTTTTTGGGAAAAAGAACTTTCTGGTTTAAAAAATAGACTTTCCAGGGAGCAACAATTCATATCTAATCGTATTAAAAATGCATTTAGTCTAAACGAAAACCTTCATTAAAACGGGTAAAAATCTTTCGTCCATAGAGAATTGACTGAGTTGTTCAGGTCGAAGTGTATCAAGCCTAGGTACACATAATAGAACGACAACTTGAGAAGCGCCCAGCGCTCCGCCAACGATATCCAACATTTATCCCACACATTTGAGCATTGCCTGAGCTTCTCGCTGTATACGGAACGCACGCAACACTTGGTCATCTCCATCATGGCCGACATTCTGAACTGAGTGCGCAGCGAGTACTCGATACCGCGCATCAGATCGTTGGTCTTGAGGATCAGCAGCATCTGCCGATTGACGCGATCCAGCACGGTGCTGATTTGCGGCAGCAAGTTCGGGATGTTCTGCTGGAACATATCCTTCTCATGGATATTATAACGTGTTTTACGTACGCCCGACATGATGGTGTCCCATGTTCTGCCCGACACCATGCATGAAAGAAGACCGTAGTAATCGGCGACACCGAGACGCGTGCAATATTCCTTCATGGCCACCCGATCGCCGTCGAGGATCGCCAGCCACAGTTTTGAGTAGTCCCAGCGAAACTGATCGGACAGATTAGCGTAGAGACCGTGATCCAGTAAGATAATCTCCGCCTGGGAGTCGCGATTGCGCACCAGGATATTACCAGGATGCGGATCCGAGTGAACAAAACCCTCGATGAAGATCATTTGGCTGTACAGTCGACCAAGCTTGCTGCTGACCTCGTACGGATTCAGCTGATGAGCGCGCATGTACTCCAGATCGTTCACCTGTCCGCCGTCCAGGAACTCCATCGTGAGTACGCGAGACGACGACGCGTCCCAGTGTATCTTTGGTACTTTCAGCCATTGATAGTTGCTGAAAATTCTCTGCACTTTTTCGGCGTTCCTACCTTCAAGGGCAAAATCCAGCTCCTGTGGGACGTTTCTTTTCGTCTCACTGACTAGCCAGTCAAACTTAAAATCCGGAAACACCAATGACGTGATGCTGACCAAAGCCGACATGGTTTTAATGTCGACGTAAGAGTTGCTCTTGACAGCGCGATGCTGCACCTTCACAGCCACTACATCGCCGTTTCTCAGCACAGCTCTGTGCACCTGCGCGAGGCTGGCAGTGCCCAGGGGTTCCGAATCGATGCTTTGAAATATCTCATACGGATCTTTCTTAAAGTCCTCCTTGATCACGGTCAGAACATCCTTGAACGAGGACTGAGGTGCGGAACTATGCAACACCCGCATGGTGTGTACATACTCCTGAGGGAGCAGGTAGTCCAATGCACCTACATGCTGTCCCACCTTGATGTACACCCCCTTGTTGGCGCAGCAGAGCTCCAATAGTTTCTGCGCCCCATACTTGTGAACGTTCGATTTCAGCTCCAAATACTCCGTCGACGACTTGTCCAACTTGCTGTCATACAATTCCCTCTTGTAATGACGGCCTATCTCGAATACCGTGAGCGCAGCACGGCCTAGTCTTACAATGCCAATGGCACCGATGTCATACTCGTTTACCCTGAGAGATGCCAAAGTACCCAACCCGATCGTCCCAATAGCGGCGGCTTTGAGCAGCCTTCTGGATGTCAACATTGCCACTTGATTGACAATTCCTACAAGAGGTCCTTGCTTTAAATTCCCAACAAAGTTGAAACGCATCATAATAATTTCAATCGAAAAAAACAACGAAATTAGCATATTCTTTCTTAGGATACATTACAAACGTTACATAAGCATGAGCATACTAATAAGTGTAACTAATAACGTTGCATAAATATAATTAATAAAGCATAATTATAAAATTGCATAATGCACTAACCTATTAAAGAGTATAAAGTAACGATTAAAAATCCTCATAAATTCGCGTGACATCAAATCCAGCGATCGAGGAATGTTTCGGGAAGCGGTTAAGCTAACCTCATCGTAGCCTACATATCTCCCGAGGCTTTATCAAATTCTGTGCCAACTTTGTTACACACTTTTGGCCAATATCCTAAATGTACGATACTTTCACTAACGGTCGCTAAATAGTTGGATCAACCCGAGTTTATCGGTCCTCGGTTCAACCACGTGGACGAAAACGCGTCAATAGAAAATTAGATAATCGTAGATAACCTAATACGAGAAGATTTTTTTTCGGAGCAATGGCCGGAGTGTAAGTCTGCAAAACTTACCTTTATCATCAAGAGAAGGTAAAAAAAAGCGCCAAGTATACGCGCTCCATATTAACTGTATTCTATTTGTATTTTTTACCACAAAAACAACGATATTAGGGTAATTATGAATAAGGAGAGGGGCTTTCTCACCGATTTAGCTGAAACTTCACAGTTTTGTGTATTTTGGTGCGTAAAACATGAATCGATATAAGTTAAAATTATCGCTCTCAATTAGGAAAAAAGTATAAAAGTACCAAAGTTGACAGTTGCGTGATGGTTAGGATGTCTGTCATTTATTATACTATGTATTTATAGACTTTTCAATATGCCAATTATTTTCTGCTTTAAAAAAAGCATAATAATAACTCTATTTCTATTATCTTGTTTTAAGCCAGTCATATTAGACTAATTTAGGGGATTAACCTTCCAATTAATCTTCCCAGGTTGCAACCACCATAAATCGCTTTGATTTGAGGTGCTGTAAGTGGGATTTATTTTGCTTCGCATGCGCAATGCGCATTAAAAAGTTATTAACAATATTATCAACAAAAAACGCGACTTTTTTTATTTTTTCTCAAATATCTCGAAAACTAAGCAAGATAGGGTAACTAACTATACGTACCTTTTTTGTAGAGCGTAAAATTATCTACAATAATGATCTGAACAACATTTATCGTCAAGTCAGTCGTTTAGCTTGCACGCGCCGTCAAAGTCCGAGACTCGGATCCCGAAAACCTTCGATTTCACCGTTTTTTAAATGTTGCGTTGGTGATTTTTTTCCATCATTTAAAATGAAATTAAAAATTCCCAAAAAATCACACATCATTTGAGAACTACAAAAAATACTTTTCAGGGTGTAACCGATTTTTTAGATCCTTTTTCTTTAGTTTGTAGCTGTATGTAAGCAAAAAATTTTTTGGAATAATCTTAGTTTTTCGCTGTTTTCAGGCCTTAGAATTTATTTGATCCGAATTTTATCGTATGCATCTTGTTGTGGACGAAATTTGCAACAAAAAAGGACCCTTGTATTTTTTTCGTACGATAAACGCTGATTTTTTTATTGACGCGCAAAGTTATCCAATATTGCGCACAGGTCGGATAACGCTTGTTTTACACTAAAAGAATTATTTTTTATAATTTTTTCGCATTATTATTGAACCATATTGCAAAGCCGTTTTTAACACATTCTCTCACTTTTACTTATTTATTAACAAATTGTTTATTTAAAAATTATTATAAACAATTAGAAAAACATGTTATATTCGTTGTACTCGTCGTCTCATTTTAACTCGAAAAATGTTTTTAAAAAATTTATTCATATTATTTATAACATTTATTCAACATACAGTGCATCTTTTGACTATTTTTCACATCATCTCTGAGCCAATAATGCGTTTTTTGTGGTTTTTCCAGTAGGCCTAATCCATAAGCATTGAAGATATGTCCTTTCTATGTGATAATTATTTGGACATTGCTTGGATACTAAAATTATCCAACACGCAGATGTGGATGAAAATTAACATCTGCCTCAAGATCGTCAAGCTGAGCCTATGGATACTGAGGATTGAAATAATTATTCAAGACGCGGATGTTAATTTTCATCAACATCTGCATGTTGGATAGTTTTAGTATCCAAAGAATATCCAAATGATTATCACATCAAAAGAACATATTTTCAATGTGGATTAGGCCTACTGGGGAAACCATAGAAAAAAAACGCAAAATTGACTTTATCTCAGAGGTGGTGTGGAAAATAGTCAAAAGATGCACTGTCTGTATGTTTGAATAAATGTTATAAATAATATGAATAAATTTTTTAAAAACATTTTTCGAGTTGATATGAGACGACGAGTACAACAAATATAACATATATTTCTAATTGTTTACAGTAATTTTTAAATAAACAATTTGTTAATAAATAAGTAAAAATAAGAGAATGTGTTGAAAACGGCTTTGCAATATGGTTCAATAATAATGCGAAAAATTACGTAATTTTTAATAAAAAATAATTATTTTAGTGTAAAACAAGCATTATCCGACCTGTGCGCAATATTGGATAACTTTGCGCGTCAATAAAAAAAATCAGCGTTTATCGTACGAAAAAAATACAAGGGTCCTTTTTTGTTGCAAATTTCGTCCACAACAAGATACATAAAATTTGTCTCAAATAAATTCTAAGGCCTGAAAGCAGCGAAAAACTAAGACTATTCCAAAAAAATCAAAATTTTTTGCTTACATAGCTACAAACTAAAGAAAAAGGGTCTAAAAAATCGGTTACACCCTGAAAAGTATTCTTTGTAGTTCTCAGATGATATGTGATTTTTTGGGAATTTTTAATTCCATTTTAAATAACGGAAAAAAATCACCAACGCAACAACAAAAAAACGAGGAAATCGAAGGTTTTTGGGATCCGAGTCTCGGACTTTGACGGCGCGTGCAAGCTAAACGACTGACTTGACGATAAATGTTGTTCAGATCATTATTGTAGATAATTTTACCAAAAAGGTACGTTAATATTTACATTTTTTACGTAGAAAAAATAAATAATATAGATAATATTCATATAAAAAAAATAAATTGTAAAATATTTGATATTTTATTCTGATGTATAATTTAATGAAATTTTTTACCTAGAAAAAAGATATAATATAAATATATTTGGAAAAAAATTTAGCTGTCATTAAATTTTTATTAAAAATTTAAAAATGCATTACAAAATGCGATGATATATGTAATAATGTAAATACAATAACAAGAGAGACAAAAAAATAAGAGTAAAATAGCAAAAGAATAATAATAATTATATATACAAATTTTAATATTTAATGTTAATCACACCCATAGCCTTGTAATATTTCAATTTATAATATATGTATAGAACACAGAGAGTAAATTACAAACCATCCTTCACATTCCAAAATATTCTTAATTAGCGTAATGTCACAATATTTCTATTTACATTCTAATCTCACTATTAACTAGCATTTTTTAAAAATATTATTTCCTGCAGCCTGTTGCATCAACAGTCTCTAAAAGGAAAAATCGTATTTCGGTTAATGTCGAACAAAAAATAATGCTTCTTTCTTCAAAAATATGTATTTATTAATGCATTACCTTGAATGGTGGTACAGCATCCACCAGTTGCAATCCCAGGCTTCTACCAAGAACAATGGGTGCTGTGGTGTATTGATAGAACCGACAGAGTCCATCGATGGCGAACATCATTGGTACGTTGTGACGTTGCCTGGATGTCTCATACTTTCGCAAATAGTGGATATCATTGAGATGACTGCCGTTCACGACAGCCTCGGCGAGGATCTGCGTCAGCTCCGTCACGTCGCCGAAACCTAAATTCACACCTTGACCCGCTAAAGGATGAACTCGATGCGCAGCGTCCCTTTAAAAACACACGAAGATCAATGAAAGATTACAAGAATATTAATGTATTAAATTTGTTGTATCATACGATAAATTGTTTCTAATAAAATCTCAATATAATAATTTCGCTTTAAAAATGAATTGTGATGACGAATAGAATTTTTTTTGTGACGTTTATCGTTGAGATTTGTTTCGGGTCTTTATTTGAGATTTTTATTCAGATTTCCATCAACCAATATAATTCTTAAGATCAGAAATTTTCTTACCCAACCAACACCGTGCCCGGCTGAACGTAAGACGAGGCATGGCCGAAACCCAAGGGAAACGCTGCCCGTGATCCCTCGACGATCGCCGCCACGGAGGGCGGCATTTGCCTGGACGCGTTGGTCTTCAAGGCGAGTCTCGAGAGCAGCCAGTGGAATCCATACATCCCGGTCTCAACGATGCTGCTCTTCGGATAGGTCCGCCACAACGCCTCGTTTATTCTGTCGACAAACTCCTCCTCCGAGACTTTCATCAGTTCCTTCGCCTCCTCACTCGTTATACTCCATACGAGCGAACTGATAGAATCTGTCAACTATTAGAGAATTTGAATTGTTATTGTGATAAATCAATTCATTAATCCTCGTTCTTCCTCGGAGGGGGAGGGGGGGGGAATCGCGTTCAATTAAATTACTTAAAGTATTCGACTTCATGCACATCTATTTTGCATATCTTAAATTGCATATTATAAATTATTCTTGAAAGACGCTGAAGATAACACGGAATAATATTCCTTTTTTAAATATTATTTCATTGATTTTGTTATGTCCCCGTAAGATTTCCCAAGCGTTCAGACGCTCTTTAGCCTTTGATATTGTTCACGCGAAGAGACGAATAAGTACAAAGACTGATAAGTTACCGGAAGCAATGCGATGGGTCCTGTTGGGAGGAATCTCTGCCAAGCGACAATGTTCTCCGTGGGCTGAAATCAATTAACGACTAGTATTATAACTTAGCAGTTCATAGATAATTTCTGGAATGTGAGAAACCGTTGTATCTCTTATTTATATTCTGTGCCTGTGTATTACATTACATATTTTCAAGAGAAATATTACCTCAGACAGCTTGAGAGTCGCGACAATGCCCGATTGATTGTATTGCCAGTTAAGATAAATCACCCCCATCGCCTTTCTCACCAGCGAGTTAACACCATCAGCGCCCACCTGGAACACATCCAGCGCTTTATTTATGCTTGACAGTAACCGTGTCTTAAAAGTAAAATTATAAACGTTGTTATAAGGAAGATTATTGGATTAGCACGAGGATAGCGCGGATAATGCGCGTTGCGACAGACGAGCGCGAAGATTTACAAACATGTACGAAAATAACGTCAGTGCTGTTCCAGATTTCAGCGGAGATGTCGGAGATCGTCTGCGTCGAGTGGTTAACGTCTTATACTTGTTTCCCGTCGTAAACGCTACTTCGTTTATACACAAATCTGCAGATATTATCCACAAAAAGTGCTATTTACATTCTGATATAACAGTCGAATATGTTAGAAAACCTCACAAAAGCTTGCACAAAACCTCATAGTTATTTAAAACAAATTATATTACTAATCCTTCTTATTAAAGATAACGTAAATTTATTTTCCAAATTATTTATTTAATGTTTTTTTTTTCTTTAGTTTGTGTGTGTATGTGTGTGTGTGTTCATGTGTTTTTTCCTTTAAGTTTTTCTTGCAAATTGAAATAGATGCAAGTTGTCTTTAACAGATGTCTATGTTGATCAATCATAATAAATAGACTGTTATAAAACATATTTCTCTCGAGTCTTTCATTAATTAAAAATTAATTATAAAAGGAAGGAAATACACGTCAACGACGATTTCGTTGAATGATATCGGTTGATGGATCGACCGAATTCCACTGAATGTATTTACGCATGGAATGACCGGAGTTGATTGATAAAACAATTATTTCCGCCGGGACAGTAGGGAAAGAGTCTGCGGTCGGGGATTTTCTTCTTCCCCTCTTCGTCGTTGAAACATGCCGGATACGCGAGGAACGAGAGAGAACCGCGAAAGATTAATGGAAGCTAAATATATAACTGTTTTATAAACACATGTGGGTATCTTGAGATATACAGAGAGCCGGAATAGTCGACTAAGTGTTCAGTATTAGCGAACAAGAGCGAGCGATAGATACGCATTAGAAAGTCATCCATTCTACAATGTCAAGAGAATTGCTCATCAAACAACCGGTCTAACGATATGTTTCCCGTTATTCGCCGTTAATCATCATCGCAAAGTTAATACTTGGATGAAAAAATCATCGTCGTATTGTCTAGTGATAAATGTATTATTGTACGCGTGGAAGTGTGCTGCGAGAATGATATTGAGCTAACCGAGAGAAGAAACTTTCCACCCTTTCTACGAATCGCTACGCGATTATAGTATCTATTATTGTTATATATCAGGACTGAGGTTTTTAATAAACAAACCACGGATTAACTAACAAACGAATATGTATTTGGAAGAAAAGATGTGAGTGATTGTGCGGCTGCCGGGTAACTGCGGCTCGTCGCGTCGTGAGGAAATCAACAAGATTCGGAGCAATTCGGAGTAGTCACACGCACACTGCGTGGCTATAGGGCATACAAATACTGCCGAGCATCTCGAGACATTACAATTATAGTGCCCATTCATGTGGCTCAGATAATTTCTTTAAGAATCCAAAGGAAGACATAATTATGTCAATTCTCGGTAAGAAGAATTTCTTCGAAAGACTCTCCGGCAATCGTTTGACGCGAGAGACACTGAGAATGGAAGCTGCCAACAACGGAACACCGTCTATTGTGATCAGCAACCAAGTCAGTGAAAGAAAATAATGATCGATTATATCGATGATCTTCTGACGTTTCCTTAACACATGTACTGAATTTAGGAAGAACGCGAGGACATTTGGATGAATGAGATCGACGGTGGCAGCATCTCCTCCGAGAACAGCTCGGATTCTGTTACCTGCTATATACCAACGACACCGATGACGCAAGAGCAACCTTGGAGCAAGAAGGAAGTCGAAGCGGCACTATCGAATCTTCCAGGGGGCGAAGTCGCCCTCTCCCTGATCCCTTCTCTTCAAGATGACGCTTTACAAAAGGCTTTAGAGGAATTCAAATGCTTGACTCTCAACGAAACTGTGGATTGTAGGCATCGCAAGATCTCGTTGCCTACGTTTGCAAATGGGTACCTAATGACAACAACGAAAATTTAGTCTTACATCAGGTGTAAAAGTGAGGAATAAAAATAAGCTTATCCGTGCAGGTTTATGCGAAAGGCTCTATTAGATAGTGAAAACGGAGCAGCGGCTGCCGCAACTCCAGGTCGGCTACTTGCAGAATGGCCGGACACGTGTCTATTGATTTCTAGCTGGTTGGGTCACGTGGAGATCGCGAGGGTTTTGCTGGACAAAGGCGCACCAGTTTCCACATGTGATTGCGATGGAAGGTATATATAATAGTTATAATTTGCAATAATCAGATATTATTATTGAGAATTTATTAACAAGGGACATTAGTGCTGCTCTTTATCGATTTTGATGAAACTTGCAGGAGTTGTAGGAAATACTATGTAGTAAATATTTGTAAAGTCGTTTTTTCTTAATGGGCCCTAGGAGCTGAGTTATAAACAATTATAGGTGGATCTTTCCACTGTGTATCTATATTGACCAGTTCACTGGTAATGACGCATATATGCGCGGAAAAAAAGTGCCACTAGTGGTAATGACGCATATATGCGCACCATGAATATTTCTTCCAATGTTAAACGGATTTGAATATAACTTGGTACATCTATACTTTTTGGGTCGCTGAAAACAGGTCTTACCAGTTTTGGCACAAAACGTTGATTTCGCGTTATCAGTGAACCGGTTAAGCCGCTTAACTTCTATCCTCGCGATTGAAATGAAACTTTGAAATAATTTAAGCATACTTCAGAATTATTTAACACTAGTCAGATTTGCTGCAAAATTGCCAGAAGCAGCAGAATTCGGAATCACTGTTAAGGGCTTGGTGGATCTGCCATCCAAACTGTGAAAAGTGCTACTGTTTCAAGTACTGTTTGCTTGAAACATTGCACATAAACTGTGTATAAATTGTTTAAAAAAATTTGTTACTTATAATTATTATCTAATCAGCAATCAAATAAAACTACGAATAAATTAATTTATAGATAATAAATAAGTGAGAAAAGTAGCAAAACTACATTTAGCCGCTGCTAGTTGCTGCAAACAGAGGCAATTTTGTATAAACATTCAGAAACATTACCCATAGAAATACATGCAAACGTAATTATTAGTTTAGATGGCAGACTCCACCAAGCCACCAATATTTTGAATTCTGGTGTTCCTGACAATATTGCAGCAAATCTGATTAGCTTTAAATAATCCTGAAGAATGCTTAAATTTCCCAAAGTTTTATTTCAATCGAGAGGGTAGAAGGTAAGCGGCTTAATATAAATACGCAGCGGAAAGATCCACCTATAATTGTTTATAACTCGGCTCCCATTCAGAAAAACGGCTTTACAGATATTCATTACATAGTATCTCCTACAACTCCTGCAAGTTTGATCAAAATCCGCGGAGAGCAGCGCGTAATGTCCTCTTGTAAATACATATCTCGAAAATTACCTGATTCTATCATATCTAACTATGACACATACTTTGACTAGAACTAATCAAGCAAGCCTGCAACTTCAACTAATTTTCGAAAAATAACGTTTTTACAACCTAGAACGCCGTTACATCTGGCAGCTTGTGCCGCGTCTGTAAAACTTGTGGAGGAATTACTGAAGCACGGCGCCGATCCGCGCAAATGGGACCTCGGGAAGAAATGCACCCCGTTGCATTGCGCCGCAGCGGCGGGTTGCGTTGCTACCGTCAAATGCTTGATCAAATCGGGTGCGAACGTGGACGCCGGATTGTCCAGCAAAAGCCCGCTTCACTATGCTGTGTTAAACAACGCCGGAGATTGCGTCGAGGCTCTACTGCAAGCAGGTGCTTGTCCCAATAATCCACAGGTGCTCCTTTATCACGACCGTGTCAAGCACGAATTTGGTGGGGAAGTAATGCCTAAACAGAAATTCTTAAAGTGAAATTTTATCGAGATAATTGTATGCGGAAAGTAATGGATCATAAGATGTTTAACGTAACATTAATGAACAATAATAAAATTTTACGGAAAATTTTTGCACTAAAATAACGCGTCTCTTCAGGATTCGGGAGCGAATATATCTTCGATGAATTAATATGATTCGTTGGCAGGTTTACACAGAGACACCTTTGCATGTGGCGGCTAGTTTGGGCAACGTGCATTGTACCAAACTGTTATTGAGTCATGGGGCAGATGTGAGAGTGCAACTGGGAGTCGCGAGGTCAACACCTCTACACCTGGCATCCGAAGAGGGAAGTGTAGAGTGCACCAGGTTGTTGTTGAATGCTGGTGCGGCCTGGGAAGCAAAGAATTCGCGCGGTCAGACGGCAATGCACCTAGCAGCGCTTGCTCAATCCGTAGAAACGTTAGATGCATTAATAAATGCCGGGGCGAAAGTCAACGCAGAGGATAACGACGGGCGAACTCCTCTACATGCTGCAGTTGCAAAAGCTCTACGGAGCGGGGAACTGGTCAGAACTTTAATACAGGTTCGCAATTTAATTGAAAATTTTCCTTGAACAAAAAATAATCCTAATATTATTTTAAATTTGCGTCAATAAAAAAGATTAAATAAATTATATTCTAATAAAAGAGTTTTGCAAAAGAAATAGACAATAATAATTAAAAGTAATAACACGAAAATAATAGAAGTTTTCTTCCTTCAAAAGGCAGGCGCCTCGGTCAACAAGGCGGACAAGTTCGGCTATACGCCGTTGCACATCGCGGCCCTGAATGAGAGTTCGCCTACGGTGATGATGCTGCTGGCAAAGGGTGCTGATGTGACGGCGCGCACCAAGGGCGGCGTTTCTGCCCTTAGCTTTATTATACGTCGCACTCCGGATGTATTGCCGCGCTTTGTGGCGCGCTTTGATCAGGCGATCTCGTTGCACGATCATGAATTGGGCGATGTGGACTGTGAGCTACGGCTGGACTTCCGGCCGTTGGTGCCAGGCGGTCGCGGCGAGACGGATTTGATGCTCTGCCTGGTGGAGGTTGGTCAGGGTCATGTGCTGAAGCACCCGTTGTGCGAGAGCTTTCTCTATCTCAAGTGGCTGCGTATCCGCAAATTCTTCCTGCTCAGCTTGATGTTTCACTCGATCTTCGTCGCCCTCTTCACCGGGTATATCGGAGCAACATATCTTTGGCAAGTAAAACGGCTCAGTAATGTTCTCCTCTGGCCGGTGCTGATATTCACCTGCGTGCTCGCCTGCAAGGAACTCTTTCAAGTCGCCCACGGTATCTGCTCATACGCAAAACGCTGGGAGAACTGGCTACAGTGGAGCGTGATCATGGCTTCTGGCATCATCCTGATCCCGTCGGTATATAGTTGGCAGCATCACGTTGCTGCCCTGGGTGTCCTGCTGGTCTGGATCGAGTTGATGATGGTGGTCGGTCGCTTTCCCATGTTCGGTATCTACGTACAGATGTTCACCCAAGTGTCCATCAACTTCTTCAAGTTTCTTGCAGCCTACGTTTGCCTCATAGTCGGCTTCTCTCTCGGCTTTAGCGTGCTGCACAAAAATTATAAATCCTTCGCCGATCCATTGATCAGTCTACTCAAGACGGTGATTATGATGTCGGGTGAACTCGAGTTCGAGGATGTCTTCTTCGACGAAACAGCGCCGCTCAAGTATCCCGGTACGGCCCACCTGATGCTCCTCGGCTTCGTTATTCTAGTGACAGTGATTCTGACGAATCTGATGGTTGGTCTAGCCGTATCGGATATCCAAGAGCTTCGCAGATGCGCCGGACTTGATCGACTGGTACGTCGTGCCGAGCTCGTGGCTCATCTCGAGAATATGCTGTTCTCCAAGCTTTTGGATCACGCTCCGGCACGCAGGATAATACGGGCGTGTAGAAGAGGCGCTCTGCTATTACATCCGCCGTATCACTGCGCCTTGCATATTCGGCCGAACGATCCGCGCGAAAAACGTTTACCACGAGATCTTATCCGAGCGATATATCGTCTGGTCAGCGAGAGGAAAACGCGGCGAGCGACGTTCAGAGGCGGCGTGCCGCCACTGTCGCGAAATGCAAATGCGTCCACAGCAGATTCGAGTCACGCGAGGCTCAGCAGGATGTACAGCAACGAGAGCCAACAGCAGCTGAACGAGCTGGCAGTCGAGTTGAAAAGATGCTCGTATAACATCAGCACAAGGCTGGACAGCTTAACCGATAAGGTGGAGAATATCGCAAGGGACTTGGGCATGTCGACACACTTACATTAATGTTGCCTAATTATTGTCTCATCGAGCATTTCGAATTGTTAAAAAAAATAAGTGAAAAAAACCATGAGAACTAGCGATTCAAAAAAGAAGCACGAACTTGAGGTGAAAGAGATATAAATTGTCAGAGCCTAATAATAATTTAATACAGATATGACTCTAATGAGCCGCATATTTTCAACGACAATCTACATACACATATCTATTTCAAAAATTGTATAAAAATCTAGTGGTTTTATTTAGTCCTCACCAGTAACCTGGTCCTGTATTGGTCCCCAGATTGCAGCTGTACAGTGACAAACTCCATGGATGTCTTTGGAAGTTTTATATTGGCAACCTTAGAATCGTAAATTACAGTAACATTTTCCAGTTCAGAAAGCTGCTTGTTGACCGCGTGTAACAGTAGGTCATTCTCGACTATATAGGCTAGATTATTGTTCAACAAATCCTCGTCGAACGTTATCATAGCATCGGAACATGCTTCCCACACCTATTGTAAAAAAAATTATATCTAGATGTCATAGATTCTCTAATTTTATAAAACAGAACCATATAAACTATACAAAAATCAGAACTCTAAAGATTACAATTTAACTACAGCATTTTAATCATAATTGACTATTACTACGTTTACGCGAGCGTTACTTCTGTAGTAACTTACGATATATCACTCGTTTACGCGGAGTAAATTATCGCAAGTTACTACAAAATCCCGTTTACTCGAAGATAAATTCCGTTTATGCGAAGGAATTATCGTAAGTTACTAGAAAAGTAACGCTCGCGTAAACGTAGTATATTAGCTATGTGATGTATCAAGCTCAACCGTTATAAGTAGAAATTATCTTCATATTATTAATGCAAACTTAGTAACTTAACGATGTAATTAATTCTAAAATAGCAAAGAAGGAATGTAAAGGATTACCTGCATTCTTCTTACTGGAGAACAGCGGATTGCCTCTATGTGTTTCCATGCTCCTATACTGGATAATAAGATACGAGTTTGCTGATTCAATGCAACAACTCGATTGGAGTATTGCTCCTGCGGTGTGTATTCCTGTTTAGTGTTACCCTCCAAAAGTAAGATCTTTTTATTCGCTAGTCTTTGATTATTGGCTGAAATAAACAAACATATACTTGCCTCATATATCTTAGATGCAGAAAGCATAACAAAACCATAGATAAAACGTAGACCTTCAGTTTTAAAGGATATATATTCCAAGTTCTTTTTGTCTCATAGAATACTTTAAAATAATTGCCACAATTACAGTAATTCCATTAATTAATAATTACTACTGGCAATTTTGATACATGTGGTATTAGAATATTTGTTGTTTTAACAGGTAATGATTTTTTGTAAGAAAAGTGGAAATTATTTTAAAAATCTATAAGTTCGTTAAGAAATTTAATAAAATTCTTGAGAGGTCTTTAATTAAAAAAGAAGACAGCTTTATGTCCTAATTTTATCACTAAAATTTAGTTTAAAAATTTTTCTTTTTAATTAGACTTCTTAAATAGTTTTCTTAAATTTCTTTGAACAACCTGATAGACTTCTGTCAGTGGTTCTCACATTTTTTCTTAACCATCTGCTATACACAAACTGATAGTGTTGATAAAAAGCTAACCTATGGCGCATGCCAACGTCGTGCCAACCATGCCGCCTCCGGCGACGACGACGTCGTAGGTCTCCTCATTTTTCGCGGTATTCGAGTAGCCCCTTCTCGAGACCGCAATCGCGCCGGGAATGACACGCTCGCAATTCCGCGATAACGACGCGAGAATTAATCGGCATGTCGACATCGTCTCTATGAGAGTCGCCATTGCACTGACGTCACTGACGAGTGCAGCCTGTGCAGCAAAGTGAGCGAAGCGGGTGTAGAAACGCCTCAAACGCCCGACACGATCGAGAATTCGAGAAGAAGGAGAAAATGAAAACTGCGCCTCCGCGCAAAATACGCAAAACACAGGCCGATTTATCGCTCAATTACTCTGTTCGATACGCATTATCATTTAGTCTTATTGTGACGCCATTCTGTATTCAGAAATTGTAGAAAAAGCAGATTAAGTTAAAGTCACACTTATCTAATATATGAACAGTGCATTTTCGATAGAATTAGCGCTTTTAGGCCAGTCATATTAATTAGACATCGAATCGTCCAATTAATCTTCCCAGGTTACAACCACCATGAATCGCTTTGATTTGAGGTGCTATAAGGTGGATTTATTTTGTTTCGCAAAATTAACGCTGAATAAAAAGTTATTAACAATATTATGAACAAAAAACACGATTTTTTTATTTGTTCTCAAATATCTTGAAAACTAAGCAAGATAGGGTAACTAATTATACGTACCTTTTTTGTAGAGCGTAAAATTATCTACAATAATGATCTGAACAACATTTATCATCAAGTCAGTCGTTTAGCTTGCACGCGCCGTCAAAGTCCGAGACTCGGATCCCGAAAACCCTCAATTTCATCGTTTTTTTTATGTTGCACCGGTGATTTTTTCCGTTATTTAAAATGGAATTAAAAATTCCAAAAATCCCCAAAAATCACACATTATCTGAGAACTACAAAGAATACTTTTCATGATGCAACCGATTTTTTAGACCCTTTTTTAGTTTGTACCTATGTAAGCAAAAAATTTTGATTTTTTGGAATAGTCTTAGTTTTTCGCTGTTTTCAAGCCTTATAATTTATTTGAGACGAATTTTATTGTGTGCATTTTGTTGTGGATGAAATTTGCAACAAAAAAGACCCTTGTATTTTTTTCATACGACGAACGCTGATTTTTTTATTGACGCGCAAAGTTATTCAATATTGCGCACAGGTCGGATAACGCTTAACTTTGCGCGTCAATAAAAAAATCAACGTCGTACGAAAAAAATACAAGGGTCCTTTTTTGTTACAAATTTTGTCCAAAACAAGATGCATATGATAAAATTCATGAACTGAAAACAGCGAAGAACTAAAACTAATCCAAAAAGTTAAATTTTTTTGCTTACATATATAGCTACAAAATAAAGAAAAATGGTCTAAAAAATCAATTGCATCATGAAAAGTATTCTTTGTAGTTCTCAAATGTGATTTTTTGGGGATTTTTAGTTCCATTTTAAATGATGGAAAAAAAATCACCGGCGCAACATAAAAAAAACGATGAAATCGAGAGTTTTTGGGATCCGAGTATCGGAGTTTGACGGCGCGTGCAAACTAAACGACTGACTTAACGATTAATAGTTGCTTTCCATTTACATCAAAACTCAGATAATTTTCACGTGTGGTGTCATTCTGTCTTTATTATTCATTAATTGCCAAAAAGGATAGAACGACGTCACAAGTGAGAATTATCTGAGTTTTGATGTAAATGGAAAGCACCTAATGTCGTTCGTGTCCTGAGCTTATTAAATAACTTTAAAAATGTTTAAAAAATTTGAAAAAATTTATAGAGCATGTTTGAACCTTATAGAATACGAAATAATACTTTAGAACAATAAAACAAATTTTAAATAACTGTTTAAATTTAACAAATAAATTCAGAAAAGTCGCTAAAAAAACGTATACATTAAAAAAAATTATATCTCTGGTTGAAATTGACGTAGAATAAAAAAATTTTTTTAAATAGAAACTGAAGAGTTGTTTTTTAAGAAAAAAATTACGTCAATTTTTTATTATTAAAAAATAGTATTTTTTTACAATTAAAAAATGCGTATTTTTTATGTCGTTAGATTCATAAAAAAAAGAATAAAAATAAGATAATCATGTGATATTTGTTTTAAATTGCGTATTTATAGAAAATATTATAAAAGAACAGTGATAGTATTATAAAAGTTTGTATTTTTATATTTTATGATTAATAATATTAACAATCTCGGCATACACATAAGCGATGTTCCTTACATATGGGTCTTAATTGTCTTATATATTTAATTTTAACACTTTTCTAACTTCTTTTGATGTAAGTTTTAAGACCCTACATTTGGCACACGTAGGGGAGAGTTGGATATTACCGCGCGGTTGATAATTACGCGCCACTGTTTAACTCAATAACTATTTGTATTACGCACCTACAATGATCTTAATATCATAGACATAGACTAACACGGAATACCCCCCGCGAATGCGCTGCCAGTTCGTTCCGGCCGTCCATGTGAAGACACTGCGCTCTGCAAGATTTTCTGCTTATTCACTGTAATTTTGCTGGTAGTTTCGATAAGAGGTGAATAATATAATATTTACATTACAGAATTAAATTTGACGCATTTGATAGGCTAAAACACTATAAAATTAGGTTGCAAAATTATTTTATTATAGAAACACGCGTTTCTTTTCTATATATTTTAAGGTTGTAAAGTCCCACATAGAACACAACCTCCAATGGACGTCCATACAACCTCCATAGCTCCATGCGACATCCATCTCCATGGTGGACGTCAAATAGATTTCTAATAGAGATCCATACTATCTCCATCATAAATATCTTCTACAAATCCATAATGAACATCCATTATACGTCTATTATGGATGTATAATAGACTTATATATAAATAATGTTTTTAATAGATCAATATTTAAGTTTTATCAGCAAATTTAAATTTTCAGATAATTTAATATAATTAATTTTTACATTTTTTAGGAGTATTTAAACAATTGTATTTATACGTAACTTAAGACATCTCTTTTTAGACATTGTATAGATTAACTATAGATGTTTAATGGAGCTTCGATGGATAACTAATAGACGTTAACTAGACGTTTAATGGAGCTTTGATGGATAACTAATAGACGTTAACTAGACGTTTAATGGAGATTTGATGGATAACTAATAGACGTTAATTGGATGTTTAACGGAGCTTTGGTGGATAACTATATAATAAACATTAACTAGACGTTTAATGGAGCTTTGATGGATAACTAATAGACGTAAACTAGACGTTTAATGGAGCTTTGATGGATAACTAATAGACGTTAACTGTATGTTTAACGGAGCTTTGGTGGATAACTAATAAACATTAACTAGACGTTTAATGGAGCTTTGATGGATAACTAATAGACGTAAACTAGACGTTTAATGGAACTTTGATGGATAACTAATAGACGTATAGATTAACTAGACGTTTAATGGAGCTTCGATGGATAACTAATAGACGTTAACTAGACGTTTTATGTATTTCTTATGGATATGCGTTTTAAGGCCTATCCAGTTGACAAACTTGAATATAGCTGCACATAACCATTTGCATAAAAAATATTATCCAATCGAATTTTACTCGCATTTTCTCTTGATAGAAATGCAATTAGATAATTTATATTATGCAAATAGTTGTGCAGCCCCACACGAAACATAACATCCATTAGACGTCCACACAACCTCCATAGCTCCATGCGACCTCTATCTCCATGGTGGACGTCAGATATAGATCTCTAATAGAGATCTATACTGTCTCCATCATAGATATCTTCTACAAATCCATAATGGACATCCATTAGACGTCTATTATGGATGTATAATAGATTTATATACGTAATGTTTCCAACATATTAATATTTAAGTTTTATAAGTAAATTTAAATTTTTAGATAATTTAAAATTATTAATTTTTATACAATTTTTAGAAGTATTACGTTATATACATAAAATACATAGATTAACCGCGAGCGTTAGTAACGCGCACTGTCGCGACGCGGTTTCATAAATATATTTACGAACACAAATAAATTTCGTAATGAGCCGGTACTGGTTTTTTTTTCTGACATTCACCCGACATTAAGAAATATTATATCATATATCCAATTCAAAATTTTATTATTCTTTTTAAATTGAATTTGTTTCTTAAGATGATTTTTGAAAAATTATATATTTGCACTGGTTATCATATGTAGACTATATATAACACTTACATTAAATTAAGAAGTAGTCTACCACGTAAGGCAGTTGGCTCACGATCCAGAGGTCCCGAGTTCGAATCCCACCAAGGTAAGTGTTTTTTTCAAATACAAATAAAATATTTATAATCATATATAGACTTGGGTATCTTAAGGTATTCCTTTCATGACACCAAAGTCTTAAGAATTAACTGATTTTTTGGTACGAGAAAGTTAAAATGCATATCTTTACGCCAGAAAAAAAATTAAACCACATTACCGAACATATAAAGAAGAATTATGACTTTGAAAATTCGATATTTTATATGTGACGTTATCGAAAAAGTCTAGTTTTCACATTTCAATGTAATAATTTGTTTATCAAATCGGATAAGATATTAAATATTAACTGCGCTACATATTCGCTAAACTCTATACTTTCGATAGTGCCGATAAAAATACAGAGTCACCGAATATTTAAACAAAATATTTATGTTAAAAGTTGACTTGAAATGTGGTTTATAGATGAATATTTTTAATGGCGACTTTCAAGGAATTATTTGGCAACGCTGCAAGCTGTGTGCTCATGTCACACTTCAGTTCATCTAAAATCTAAAGGCATGTCACAAGCAGTACACCACAGTTCAGCTGCAAGCATTTTAATTTCTACAAGTCGACGTCCATTAAAAACTGGATAATTTGCAAAATCGGACTCCTTTACCAAAATATAAATTACAGTTACAATGCCAATTCTTGTTCTTCCAGTTATTTAATTAATAATATTACCGTTTCTGTAACCTTACCTTATTGAATCTTTTCTTTGTAGAATTGATAATATTTTGAGTGCGCTGCTTTACTTTTATTTTCACAAATTGTTCCTTATTTTTGCCAACATTACTCCTCACTTTATGTTTCTTATCACTCATTATTATTATAAAATCTCTCTTTGATAAAAAGAAAATGTCACAATATTATTGATTAATGAAATTGACACTTACGTTGACACTTTTGTTATCAACTTCACATTTTACAATCGGCGCCCTGAAAAGCGCAGCGTTGCCATATTGTTCTGACAGTAAAATTTACCGAAAAATGAAAAATTTCTAAATACACATAATATTTTCACTTTTTTCTTATAATTAAACATAATAATCAATTATAACTTGATTTTATATAAGTTTAATGCAATATACAAGAGTTTGCTGAGGCCCTGCTTAAGCGCCTACAACATACGCTCCTCCGTGAAAGGAATACCTTAAGAAACAAATTTAGTTAAAGATATTAATAAAATTTCGAAATAAATAATTTTTTTTGTCGGGTAAATATTCGTATTTCTCTAGATTTTAAAATATCTTCTTGAGAGCGTATTTGAGAGAGGAAAATCTTCTAAAATTAAGCGGGAGCCACTAAAAAACAGAATTCCAAAGTTCCATTAAACATCTATGGTTAATCTATACAACGTCTAAAAGAGATCTATCAATACGTCTAGTGGAGGTCGAATGGAGGTGTGCAATGCGGAACTATGGATGACTAGTAGACGTCCATGGGAAGTTTCATGGATGTCTAATGGAGGTTTTCAATCTCCATGATGGACGTCTAGTGGACGTCCATTAGAGCTTTTTGTTCTGTGTGGGGTGAAATAATTGAGTTTGATAATTTCGCACCCAAAGTTGAAATTTTGAGACTGATTAAATTTTGGAGACTGATAAAATTTTAAAGTTGTTTTTGTAATTCATAGACAATAGGTATAACGATAACTGTGTGTTAAGAGTTACCAAGACTGTTTAGTTTACAACGTACGTAAGGTGCTTATACAGAAAAGATCGTTGCTTAAGTTTTGATTTGAATTTATAATTATTGTTATTTGGTAACACATTTACTTATTTTTATATGTAGGTACCTACTAGACGATATTAATGCATAAATATTAAAAAAAAACATTTTGTTATTGTGTTCTATACTTTATGTCACTAGCTGAAGCCAGAGTAATTTTTATAGGCACGATATTATCAGACCAGTTCGGTAATACCGCATTTTCTCATTTTTTGGAAAATTGTTAATATTTTAAAGAGAAAAACTCTATTTTTAATCGACAACGTTTGGCAATATCATGACTGTTCGACCATTGGTTTTGGTCGGATTAATCGTCACGTTTCGACCATGGGATTTGGTCTTTTTCTAAATTGATATAATCTTTGACACTTGTGTATCTCATATTTATTAAATTAAATTATTAAATTTATTACGAAAATTATTACCTCAGCCAGGTTACGAACCTGGAACTTCCCTCATTCCGTGCAGGGCGTCGTACCAACGTTCGACGCATGGTCGAAACGTGACGATTAATCTGACCAAAACCAATGGTCGAACAGTCATGATATTGCCAAACGTTGTCGATTAAAAATAGAGTTTTTCTTGTTAATCACTATTGGCGGAACAAACATATACTTTTCTGTTAATATTTTAGTTTGTGTTTAACTTTGAAGATTATTACTATTATACATGAATAGTCAAATAAATTACCTATCTAAGTGCCGGTTGTTCCAACTTGTTGGTAAGCTAACTAATAGTTAAATCATATGTTTATCTTTGTCTAATGTAAAAGATAAACAAAGACATATATATATGATTTAACTGTTAGTTAGTTTACCAACAGGTTGGAACAACCGGCCCTAAAACTGATTAATAGTCAAATAAATTACCTATCTAAAGCACATTTTGTTTTTTTTGAAACATTTCTAAGCTTAGATATACACTTCAATTCTTAGGGGCTCGGTAATATCCAACTCTCCTCTATATAGCTCCTGTGTGCATGGGTATTTCGTGTCCGTTCCAGATTTGTAATCTCCAGTACTCGAATCACGGTTGTATCAACGGTATCTAACCAAGTTTTTTTATAAAGTAGCTCTTTACTTTAAGTTTTTTTTCAGCTACTACAAATGGCACCACCTCTGCTGAGTTTCAAGATATTACAGGTAATAAATTTTGGCCGAACATAAATGACCCATGGACAGGGGCTGAGGGTTAATCCTCTATTAATAATCCTGCATGCAATATATACGCGGTGTAATAGCGGAGATTCGAGCTGGGTATAAATTTCGCCGGATCATCGAGATTTCACCGCCTGCACGACATAAACCTGTAATTAAACGCCCAAGTAGGATAATAATTATATATGTTTAACCACACCAAACAGCACGCATGTCAAAAGACATCGTAAAGACATCTTTAAGATGTTTTTAGACATGATACGTATCCTATACAGCACATTTGTCTAAAAGCGGGACATAAGACGTTTAAAAGACGTCTTTTAGACATCTTTTAGACGTCTTACTAAAAGATGGCTAAAAGACGTCTAAAAAACGTTGAAAAGACGTCTTATGTCCCGATTTTGGACATGGTGCTGTTTGGGATGTCTAAAACGTGGCTTAAAGATGTCTTTTTATAGTTATGCGTTCTGTCTGGGAAAATTCATAATGAGTTGAAACTCATGATATCAGTGATGAATAAAATCGTGATAACATCAGCATAATGTCATTATGCATTTTATGTTTTACCTGGGCGAGATTCGTGCTCGAAAGAAAATGTCGGTAGATACGACGATCTTCCCCACAGGTACGGCGCCGGCGGTAACGTTCATATTTCTGACGAATCGATCGAATTATTTTGCGCGCCATTTATTTCCACGGGACTGGTCGCAGGGCGTTAGCACTTCCTCGCGAGCTTCACCATGACGACGGCGACGCCAGGTCGGCGATGCCAGGTCGCATTGATCCCCTTTAGTAAGTACGGTAACGGCCATCAACAAAGCAACCAACGCCGTTTGCATCCCGTTTCTGGGACTCGGATCTCGAAGCAATAAACCTCCGCTACGGAGTCGACCTGGATTCACATTCGGCTGATCGCTCGGATGAAGGTGATTTATAGTAACGACCCGGATAGCTGCACAAATCTGTCGAGATCATATTTTGAAAGTGTCTATATACTACAAATTTTATCGATAAAATGTCAATATAATAGAAATATAATAGAAATATATAATAGAATCCTCTTAATAACAGGATATAATGGCTGATTGACTGATGCAGAAACTGAACCCAGAATCTGTCGTTTTATAACATTTAATTCACTAATTAATTGTATTCCACTTAAATGATGTTTATGAAATGGCAAATTTTGTTCGGTTTCTGCCGATAATTTGCTGTTAGATAATGTCAGATTCTGCCGGTATAAAACACGAGTTTAATATGCAGCTATATGGCAAATCTACTCCAATCTGTTGTCATACACTGAGGGAAAAATATTGTAGAATTAACAAAATAATTTTGTTGATTTTTCAATTTATTGATCCAATTATTTATTTTATTGAATTAAGTACACGTCTATTATTTGAACAAAATGAAATAATTGAATTCTGAAAATGGTATCATACAAAATCATTTTTTTTAAGTTAATAATCAATTTTGTTAATTCAATAAAATAATTTTGTTGAACCAAGAACATTTTTAAAAATAGTAAATTTATTCAAAGAAATATTTAGTTAATATTATATTATGTATAATTGATAGTATAAAATATTTAGTTAAAAAGAACAAATCAATATAGTCAACAAACAAAATAGTCAAAAGAACAAAAAGAACAAAATATTTTGTACAAATATTTTGTTAAGCCAATCAAATCATCTGCTTGGCAATCTTCTGGTTTTATTAAATCAACAAAATTTTTTTTGAAAAAAAAAATTTTCTCAGTGTATCTGCGGGCAGTTTATTGCTTATTGTGCGAGGAGGAAGCCCCATGAAGAATCCGAATAAAAACTTCTAAGAATTCGGTAGACCTTCGAAATGGACTTGAGAAAGTGTCTTTTAATTTTGATGACGATTAGAACATAATATATATGTTTGCGAAAGATACATTTGTAGGTAGAGCTTAAATACACATTAATCATGCTATCCTAAATGCTCCGTAATTTTAGGGCCTTTGACTAGCAAGACCTGCAGTAATTGATCTAGAGATTTGGTCATTTGGTAATTAGAAAAGTCAGTAGAATTTATGTTCCTCTCTTACAGTTTAACGTTTGCTATCTCTGGTAATAGTAATTTTTAGATATCCTGTACATCTGCGACATGTCTTACGTACTGTGTAATTATAATCTTACACTGTAATTATATACATATAAGTAACAGCTGTACAATTCTATTGTATAATTTGATTAAGTTATGATCCTATCTTTGATAATATTTACATGTCATTACAGGTTTTAAATAGCTTTCCAGTCTGTTGAATTAATAATTATTTTTCATCAATTAAATGCCGAAAAGGATAGATGAATATATTAGCAGTTACAAAATATCTATTGTAGATTGTAGCTGATGTATCTTTTTATTTATCAATGAATATTATGCGTACTTAATTAGCAGCAAATTTATTAATACTCAAAAGCATATTTATTCTATCACAAATTATTTATATGTTACATTATCTGCACGTATTACATCATATTTCGTAATAAATCAGTGAACCATGACGGAGCACAGAGGCACATCTTTCTTCCATTCGTGCGTGAAGATGCCGGTGGATCCTTGTAGCCGGCAACCAACCCCTTCTTACGAACGTCCTCGACTGTCGTCCGGGAGCCAAAGATCAGAGAAGGTGAAGAAAATCAACTTTGCCGAGGGCGAAACCGTCGAAAACTCGGAGTCGTCAAGTCCACGCGACACCTTGGAGAACTTTCTGGAATTTCTGAAGAGTATACCTGATTACGGGCAGGTGCACCATTTGTCGAACGAGCAGTTTAAGCAGAAGGTCGAGTACCTGAGGAGGAAACAGCGGCTGCTTCTGCAAAATCTGAGGAACTCACTGGATGACGCGGAGGAACCGCCGTCGAGTTTGACGATCGCGAGAAACGAGAGCTCGAAGTCAAAGAACGTCAAGCCGAACGTTCTCGTCGACGATCTCAAGCTGAACGGCAAGAAGTGTTACCTGGAGGAATCTAGAACTAGCAGTCCGATCCTGTTCCCATCCGGCAGTTTCGCCAGTCTCGCCGAGGATCAAGATCTGCTAACGTACAGGTAATATATTCTCAGACAGCCAAGTCTGTCGAAAGCAGATCTTGCCAAGTATCTGCTACAAATTTTGTCGGCAGAAAGATTACAAATTTATTGATGCCGGTTCTGATATATTACATGATGTCGGCAGAAGAACGCCAACAGAAGTTATAACAGAGGCTTCTAAAACATAATCAGACAGCAGATTGGCGGCAGAAATCGAGCAGAGATTCTACACTAGAACCGTTCAGGCTTTGCGCGGTTTCTGCCGCCAATCTGCTGCCTGATATATTTCAGCAAACTCTGTCGGCAGAACATAAGCTGAATACGGACGCAGTTGATGTCAGTTTGCTGACATGTCTGTTACCAATCTGTCGACAGACTGCCATGTATCATTTTAATTACTTTAATTAATTATCAGACGATAATAGAGGAAGAGATCAGGCAGCTGATAAGAAAGAATCTCTCAATCTACAAATACAGTGGAGAAATGATACCTATATAATTATATCTGTCTTTTGTCATCTCTTGCTGCTATTTACGCTTCAATGTTGATTCCAGATGCAGAGACAAAGACAAAGAGACGAAGACAATACGCAATAAGGAGATCCTCGCGGCCAATAAGAGTTGGAGCACGTGGAGTGAGTCGAAGAGCGATGACAGCGTGAACAGCGATGGTGAAGACAGCATTGAAACGAAGAGTTTACCGCCGAATAGCTCGAAAGAGTGGCATCCCACGGTGCCTAAGCCATTTAGTTTCACGCTGAGGTAAACATCCGAACCGCGAAGTTTCTTGCGTGCGTTTAAAAATAACTGCTTAATGGATGCGTCTTTCTTTATGTATTAGTTTTCTTCGAGTATTAGCATAAAAATGTACTAGTTTCTATTATTAATCTAATCTTGACAAACATTCAGCCAGCATTTCTTTTATCGGATGAGAATCAACTTTACTAATAAAGGATTAAATTATTTTTTTTCCTTTTAGCTTCATAAAATGTCTTGAAATATCTTTATGCTTTTATGCTGTAATACATTGCATATATTTTTTTCTGTAGAACGTTACATATCTTGTTTTAGAGAAGAAGTGGAAAAATATATGACAGAAATAGAGACAGTCGAGTGTGCAAATGAGGATAATGGAAAGAAGAGTCCTTCGAAAAAACGGCGAGTCAGACCGATTCCTATCACGTCCAAGATACCGCTCTACGATAAACTGATGGCCGAGAAAGAGGAAAGGTCGGCCACGTAACGCTTTCGTATTTATAGATAGATGCGTAACACTATATATCTTTTAATTTCCCAGATTTAATATCGTATCTCCAATTCTGAAAGTTTAACTATATTTTTATATATTATTTAATTTTTTTTATTTTAATTCTTAAGCAATTAAGTCAAATCTAATTATTTAGAGATCTACGAAATTGTAATTAATATTTCAATGTGATGCGCGTTTTTAATTTCCAGAAGTCGCATCGTGCGCGAGGAGAGCGCGCTGAACCTGCTGTCGCAGGTGCGACCGTTTAAGCTGGAGTGCGACCGCCGTGCCTGGCGATCCATGGCGAGGTCCAGTCCTGAGCTTTGCTCGAGCAAGAGCGGCTCTTCGCGTTTCAAGGCTAAACCGGTGCCAAGAAACCTGTTCGGCACCGAGGTTTACGACCGTATGCTCGAGGACGAATACTATAGGTCAGCCTTTCGCTATTAAAATTGTTCCATCCTGTACACATTTTATTTTAGAAAAAAATTTAAATAGGCATTTGTATAGGCGTTTAATATATATTTATATCATATCTTGCTCTTTCTCTTTCTTTCTCGGTGCCAATGAAGACGGCAAAATCGCACCGTTGTTTATATCGAATGTTCGGAAAATACTGACATTTCTCTCGGTTAAACACTGTCAACTGTCTTTGAATTGCAAATGGATAAAAATTTTGGGAAATTAAATCTTATTGTTAATTTAATTATCTTATAGCTCATTCTGTATATGTGTGAAGGTTTACATATGAGCAACTAAAATTGCCTTGCAATTCGAAAAAATGAGGTTGATTATTAGAACCTGAAGGCACTTAGGCGATTTAACAAGATTACCTAAAGACTTTACGAAAGCGAAAATTAAAACCAATTAGATTCAGCGTTTAAGGATTTACGCGCGTGGTTCCAGGCAGCTAAGGAAAAGGGTGAGGGCCGCCGAGTTGCTGAAGTCCTCTTCCTTACCGCCGTCGATGGCGAGGCGTGAACGTGTCAAATCCGCGTGTGCACATTTGCAGGACGTGGAGCCCAACAAAGATGAGGACGAGTCTGTCACTCCGGCAATAACGTCTGAGAGAACCAGGTCCGCAATGACATCCATATTGTCCTCGCGCGGGAACAATCTGGCCGCGATTCTAAGATGTCAGGCCTCACGGTACGGCCTAATAATTTACTCATTATTTATATTCCCAAAAGATTGATTTTAAAAATTCAACCAAGGAAACAAATTGTTTTCAGACATAAAAATCGATTATGAATAAACCTTGTTTTTTATAAACCATTATAATTTCATGAATTAAAAGGGAGAAAATAAATAAAAGGATATTATTCTTTGGGGCCAATGTTAAAGACTTTTATTTTCACAGAATACCAATTTAAGATTTAATTTTTTCTAAACACAACGAATTCTCCCTAAAGCTTTAATTAGAAATAAATTCACATGCGTAACAATAAAAAAACTCATTGCAGAGAGAAACTGGAGCGCGAGATACGGGAGCGGATGGAAGAGAAGCGACGGGAACAGATACTGAAGTTCAGGGAGGCACTGATTGGTCGGAAACCTGCGTGGAAGGCCTTGAGATCGGCCGCGAGGTACGCACTGGAACTGTAAATCTAAACGTTCATCGATTTTCACGATCGGATATTGATCTAATGTCGTGAAAGCAAGGCACGAGCACGATAGAGATCTGGACATGCGGACGTCCCTTCGTCGCGACGAGGCACGGGAACAGGCCGAACGTTATCGATTGCAGATGGAAATGATGCTGGACCGCGTGACGCAAATACCGACCCTCTTTGAGCGGCATTCTCAGGTACTGTGAGTTCCTTGTTATTTGCGTGCGTCAACATTACAAGATAACTACAGGATATATATTAGATAATTTTTCCAAGGAAGAATTAATTAAATATATTTATCAATGATTGTCTTCTTTGTGACAATTCAGATAGATAGCACCGTGTCCAAAATTGAAACATAAGACGTCATTAAGATACCTTTTTGTCGTCATTTTATAAGACGTCTAAAAGATGTCTTTAAGACGTCATATGTCTCAATTTTGGATATACGTGCTGTCTGGGAAGTAAACGTATTTTAATATTTTATTTGTGCATTTTATGCATTAACATATAAAGTGGATAAAATTAAGATATTGTAAATTCTTTAGAATATGTTCTAATCTAAGAAAGAACTTTGCAGAGCTTTCAATCGCTCGTGAAGGCGCAACAGAAGGCTTCTCCGAAAAGCGCTCATGCCCGAAAGAAAAAGAAGAAAAAGAAGAAACAGCAGCAATCGAAAAGGTCCACGTCAAGTAGCTTGAATTCGTATCTGAGCTTCGCTAGCAACTCCAGACCGAATTCCGGATCATTAACCAGTTCTTCCGGTACTCTGATCTCAAGCCAGTCATCGTCGAAGTCGTCGGGTGATTTCTCCGATAAATCCGCGGCCAAGTCGGAGGCCTCGACGTTGAAGAGGAAGGCCGATCGCGGGCCGCTGAAGGTGTCGATCAACGAGACGGCGGAACTGATTGAGGATCGTAACGAGAAATTGTCCATTAGCGACGAACGATCTCGCAGTGATAACGTCACTGCCGAAGAATGAATTGAACCGATAATTTTAATTATCGTGAAATTATTCTAAATGTCAGGTTTACGTTTGACTAATTATGATTAGATATTACGACAATTAGCTAAGCTTTGATTAGCTAACCAAGACGCAGTGAAAATATCTGAAGAGGAAGTTTTTTTATCTATTCAACTTTTATAATCCCTATTTATATATAAAACTGCATTTTATATCTTTACTACTTTCATATATATAATTATTTATAAGGGTATAAGTCTATCAAATCTATCTAGTTAAGTTTCTGATATATTGACACTTGTCGAGAAAAAACGGTTCTGAGTTCTGAGTTAATCGAAGAATTATACGAAATTAAAGCGATTGCGATATATTCCGGGAAGTCCAGTGTTATCGCGACTGACACAAACGTCTTGTAGAACTTAGGGAACAAACAACATCTTTTTTTTTTATTAAAAAAATCGTATATTATCGATTAGAGTAAAAACAACATGATATGTTAACATGAAATGTTATAAATTATAATCACGCATCGGTTTAGCACAAATATCCATTAGCAAGCAGAACGTCCGTTTCTCTCTCTCTCTCTCTCTCTCTCTCTCTCTCTCTCTCTCTCTCTCTCTCTCACTTTTTTTCTTCTCATCGAAGATGTTACGTGTTACATGCTTATTACACATGCAATAAAGTAGCATAATCAAATTTAACTTACGTTACAATCCCGAAAGATCTCCGTCTAATGGAATAAAGTTGTACCGGCAGTAAGATACTTTATTCTAATAAAAGGATAACTTTTTAAAGTTAGCAATAATTATTTTTATAAATTACAAACACGCACCAACGGTATTCACTTGTGGATCCACTTTTCTAGACGCCTAAATCACCTATTTCCACAAGAATTGCAAATATATTCATTTTCTGCCACTGCAACTTTACTTGTCCTGTCGATATTTCAAATTTCAATTTTATCTGTTTCTCGAATGCCTCGCGAAATTTATATGTTCTCATTCTCATCTCGCGATCGATTACCGCGTTTGTGTCACTATATCTCAAACACGTAGATTAGAAGTATTGTGAAAGACTTGCGTTCCGCAACGTTTCAGTCGCACTTTAATCTGTCATCGTGTTGAGGATCCAGTCCATGTAATAAGCGACTTTGGTGTAGACTCCGGGGAAGCCCTCGGTGCCGCACTGTTTCAGTCCGTAACTGACCACACCGTATTGGATGATGCGCACTGATCTGCCGTTGTATATACCACCCGCTTGAAGAGGTCCACCGCTGTCGCCCAAACAGGAGTCCACATTCATCTGGCCGCCAGCACACAACTGCTTGTACCAAATCTGCGTGGTCCGTTTATATATTTCTTTACACTGATCATTGTTCATCAGCGGTAATTTTGCCTGCAGGAGGTCCTGACTGCGCGGACCCAATTCCGTCGCGCCCCAGCCGGTCACTACAGCCTGTCAATCAGAAGAGAAATTTCGAAATAGAAGTGAATCAATCTTTATAAAAATCGAGAAATAAATCTTTGAATATCAAAACGAAATTGTTTAGAAACGATTAGAGAATGTTTCTTGGAAAACTTTGATGGATTATAGAATCGAAGAGACATGGTTGCGAAATATTCTAATTTAAGAGAGAGAAAGAGAGGGAATATATGAGAAATGTTATTTAATTATTGCTTTGCTAGTTATTGTCAAATTAGTAGTAGTAGATTTGAATACTTTGAAATAAAATAAATGTAACTCTCGCAAATCTGCTCGGCTACTTCTTCCGTTATTACTTCCTAATTGGAAGAATTGAATGAAATTGGAAAGAATGTATATTGATTATTCTCTCACCGTTTTATGATTTAGTATCGCCGCAGTACCAAAGGGCAGACAAATGGGCTTGGCATTCCGAGGTCTGAAGTCTACGGAATCGTTCAATCTGATAAGCGCGATGTCATTTTGCAGCCTCGTTCTCGTGTAATCCGGATGGAAGTGGATGCTATCCACGCCGAAATCCTGATACTGCTCGGCACAAAAGACCTCTTGCCCATTGTTATCTCTCTCGCAATCACGTTCCTTGTTTATGTCGTGATCTCCTATTCTGACGCCTATTAATCTGAGACCTGGAGAATAACGATTCGGATTACACGAATTTATACCAATTACAAGAAACAATTAATAAACCTCCCGTGAGAACAACGTTTCTCAAATATTTTTCAAACTTTATTTCTTTATTCTTGATTCCTTTTTTATATTTAAACCAATTTTTGTTATGTTTACGGCTATATAAGTTTTCCTTACCCGCTGGAAGTGTCGTGACGCAATGAGCAGCGGTGAGGATGTAACGCGAGGAGATGACTGTGCCGCCGCAACGGAATTCCGGATTCGGTCTTCCGGTGTCGTATGCGATTAACGCCATCCATGGATACTGGAAGATTCCAGTTTTGTTGCCGCCGACCACCTTCTGCTGGTTGATAGGCCCGCACGCTACATGATCCAACAGACGTAGTTTCGGGTGATTTGTTACATCTGGTGGACCTGGATCAGTGTCTGGGGCTGTCGTCGTCGTTGTCGACGTCGTCGTTGTTGTTGCCTATTGCCAGAAAGTAATATTTAACATGAGACAGAATAGAAAAACAACACTTGAATTTAATTTTTATAAAGAAGCAAAAATTCAACTATCTTACAATTACAAACAATTTATAAGGAAATTTTATTATGTTTTACAAATGTAAAAGTAACATGCACCCTACGCATAATTATCCAATTATTACAAACGCGCGTCCACGAAGTGATATTAAAAATTGTGCGTAGAAATATTTTCATTGCTTTGTTCAGAAAATATATATTTTTAAGATTAAAATAAGACAGCTTTGATTGCAAGAAAATCTCTGATTTTATCGTTACGCGCGGTATAATAAAAAATTTAACAAATTTTAAATTTCAACGAATAATAAAGCTCTAACTCGATGTCCTGCTAATACAACGAGATCGGGATAAAACGGAAACTCGAGGTCACAGAAACCTGTTTCAACATTATTTCAGAAGACGATTAAAACGGTTCGCAGCGACGACGCATCCTTATGACGTACACGAATGACGACAGCATGCGATATATATATGTATAATGTGATATATCACGTGGAAATGATAAAAAGTCATCCGAAACACATTAATCTCGATATCCTTGATGAGAACCAATCAATCTGACAATAAATAATCTTTTGACATTTCAAAAACTTATTTACGAAACTAGCAATGAATCGGAAACAAATAGAGGTATAAAATCATTAATACAAAGTTGCTACAATAATTTAGTCGCGAAAGAAGTGTGTTTTTTTAAGCGTTATAATTCCTAATTAGAATATCTCTTTGCTTTCTAGTTTATTCTGTTTACTTTTTAATTAAATTAGCTTTATAAATAAAATTAAATTAAATTCTTTCTCTTGAATTAGAGATTGTAGATTATATTACACGTTAATTAACTTTACTTTATTACTTTATTTGCTTTCAATAAATTAGTTAGTTCTAAGTTAATGTTTTTATCAATAAATTAATGTGTCTAGATCAAGTTCAATTACCTGGTTGCAACAAACCTTCGGGTCACTGCCCTCGAAGCCACATTGTGAGTTTCTAAGAGTTCGCAACGCCTCTGCCGAAAGTGGTCTTGGACCTCTCAGAATTGCTATAATCTCTGGACAATTGCGAATGTTAATGCAATCAGCACTTCCATCCGAGCACCTATTCTCTGTAACAGTAAATCATTGTTTGATTTACTCAATCAATATTTTTAAATAGCAATTTTCTAAGGACAAAATTCACACTTTATCGAAGTTTAGATTCGAATGAATTCGGTTTAGAATGAATCGCATGACCAATTTTTAAATGTACATATGTAGAAATAATTTGGATTATCTCAAATGGAACATTCATCTGGAAAAGCATCTCGATATAAATACAAATGTATGACAAAAGTCTTATGAATGCATTAAATTTTTAATATGTAAATTAATTGTGTCAAATGTAATTCTTACGATTTAAAATAAAAGCATAAATTTTTTAAAAATTTGATCAAGCAAGGATTTGCTGTTAGAACTGACGTCTTTTTCAAATGTTCATGCAACGAAAAACTGACGTTAGAATTGACGTCTAATAAAACCACTCACGTGCATCGATTGTTGATAGAGCGAAGAAAAGGACGAGCGTCCCGATAAACATCATGTTTATTTGTGGTATCAGCATACAACTCTTCGCCAATCAATCTCGAAGTTACTTTCTGGCTATTCTTCTTTCCCTCTCTTCTCTCTCTCTCTCTCTCTCTCTCTCACGGATCAGTGCGAGCCGGGGATTTTCCTATTTCGCTCCGATGGTTCTTACCGATTAACGCGCTTCGGTCAGAAAGCTCGCATTCCGTTGAGGAATGCGATAAATCCCACTCGCTATTCGCGTCGGTCTCTCGTGACAAGTCCGCACTCAATCCGAGATGTATCACGGGTCAGACCAAACCGGTACTAATCGGCTGCCCGTGAGTCGCCAATCGACTAAGCTCCTTCACCACTTGCTGGGTCTATTAAAATCTGTCAGTTTTGGTGGGGACGATCGTCGATAATGATCCATCGGTTGCCGTGATTCGTTGCCGATTAAAGCTGAATCTGGCGATTCGTGCCTTGCGGAAATGCGCGAATTTTTAATCGTTGAGAATAATTTGTTATGACGCAAATTAATAGTTCCAGGAATGTTGATATTGATGTTGTTTACGTACATCCGGTTCACAGAAATAATGTTATATGTCTGTACAGGGTAAATTTTTCTTTTGAATTCACGCCTCCGATAAATTTAAAATTGATCTGCAATTGGAAGATTTTTATGATTTTTATCTAGAGAACTAATTTTTATTTTGTACATTATATTATTCTGTTACCTGTTTTCTTCAAAAATTTGATTTTTAATTTATTTAATTTATTTATTTATTTAAAACTTTTATTGTTTAACTTTTTATTAATTACATTTAAAAGTTTATATGGACGGGTAAAAACCACAGTGGTGTAAGTCCAATTTTTAAAAATATTTCCTCGTGTGCATAGATGCAATTTATATATTGTACAGATTGCCATCTATGCACACGAGAAAATATTTTTAAAAATTTGACTTACATCACTGTGGTTTTTACCCCTCCATATATAGATAGATATTTCTCTTACTTTATCATTTGCGTTTGAAGAATTATAGTACAGGGAAATTAGGATTTTTCTGCGGAATAATTCGCATGTATATAGTACAGGGAATTAGGATTTTTCTGCGGAATAATTCGCATGTAGCTAAATTTTTGCATGGACCTTTATTTCGTCGTTAAAAACAATATGTGAAAAATCCCCATCGATGTAACCCCGTTAAAAATTTTACAGAGAGTCAAAGGTAAAGAAAAAACAGTTTTTGCGAATATTTCTTTATTCAGTAGCCGGCGAAAAAAATAGTTATTACAAAATTTGTAGTTTATAAAATTCTCTACCAAAAATGTTCTATAAGTTTTTTTGTACAAGCAATACTTTTCACGTAATAAATTTTGCAAGATATGCGCTGCGCGATACGGAGCGCGCTGACAGACGTCAAATAAATTGAAGCGTCACACGCGCGCACAAAAAATGTCATCTTTTGAACGAATCATCGTACAGAAATGATCAAAGAATCGTTGAAAAGCAGAAACTTTCAGCTTTTTAATGCAATTTGGTTCGTTATTCTATGATAATTTTTGAAAATTCTACGATGGTTTAAACAAATTGTTACATGCATTTTTTGCCTTTTTTCATAAATCAGCCACAAGTAGGTTCTAAATTGTAAAAAAAAACGCCAGCAGGATATTACCGTATATACTTCATACTTTGACCCTATCAGAGAAAAATTACAAAATTTTTTGCTTTAAAATCAAGCTATTGACATTTTTAGTAATTTTTAAAATTTTTGATAAAACGTTAAAATTAAAATCGTCATAACTTGACGAAAATTGCGTTAGAAATTTTTTAAAAAAGCAATTGAAAGCTTGGAATGTTTACTTTTAGGTCCTACATCGCAATAATCCGCCATTTTTTTGAATTTTTATTTATTTATGTAAATATGCGAGTTGTCGCAAAAAATCCTGTTTAAACAAAGGATTATGTATTTACTTATAGTAGTTTTGTATAAAAACTTACGTTTCTCAGAGATAATGCACTGTTTTCCACACCACCTCGGAGGTGCAGTAAGCGCGTTTTTTTTACGTGATGTCTTCATTAGGTCTAATTCACTGGTTTTTTTTTTAGGAGAATAAAGCAAATCAATTTCTATGGCTTTCGCCAAGAAATCTGGAGATTTGTCTTCGTAGCTGACATAGCATTTTTCGATTATATTAGGTGCTGCGCTAAGGCAAGTCTGGCCATGGCAATGTCCTCATACTGCTGAACATTTTAAACCCATTTTTCTACAGCCACAGTTGAATCCGCAATTTTTCAAGCAGTTGAAAAAAATGGAGTTTAACAGAGTGTCCGGAGCAGGTGGTAGCAAAGATGAAATCGACTCCAAAAAAATATTTCTCCTTATCCATCCCCAGTGTTTAGGATTGAGATCGTTCCTAAATCATGTTTTTACTTGATAGTACACCCGATACAAATGCTGTTGAGCAGCACTAGATGTTATGATATCGAGCCAACGGAGGGAATTGAAGAAGAAGCAGAGATTTAATAGCAAAATTGTGTTTTTTACGTTTACAAATAATGTTTGCCATGGAAATTGATTTGTTTTATTTTTCTTAAAAAACTGGATTAGGCCTAATAGGGACAACCACGTTAAAAAAAAACGCGCTTAGCACTGTACCTCCGAGGTGGTATGAAACACAGTGCATTATCCCTGAGAAACGTAAATTTCTATACAAAACTACTATAGTAAATATAGTCCTTGTTTTAAGGATGTATGGGTACACATCTCAAAGCATTAACAAAATCTAAAAATTTCATAGATTGGTTCTATTATTACGTCTAAGTATATATCTTTGTAAAATTCAGCACAATCTCTTACTGGTTTAAAAGTTTAAACAATACTAATTATTTAAATAACAAAAAATCATACTCAAACTGTTAACAGTAATCCTTTCTAACATATAAAAAATTTTGAGTGTTTGACATACATGCAAGTCTTTTTTATTGAAAGTTAACTTTTAGCAAGGACTAGCTGTACGACACATACATCCTTAAAAAATTTTTTGCAACAACTCGTATATAAGCTTTACGTATCGCTTTACATAAATAAATAAAAATGCAAGAAAATGGCGAATTATTGCGATGTAGGACCTAAAAGTAAACATTCCAAGCTTTTAAATGCTTTTTTAACAAAATTTTTAGCGCAATTTGTCGCCAAGTTATGACGATTTTAATTTTAACGTTTCATCAAAAATTTTAAAAATTAGAAAAATGTCAATAGCTTGATTTTAAAGCAAAAAATTTTTGTAATTTTTTTCCTCTGGTAGGGTCAAAGTATATAC